>QJNV01000019.1:0-325215 GCA_004155935.1 Monosporascus sp. GIB2
TCTATTTTTGTTAATTAATTATAATTATGCGATTTCGTTGATTTTGTATGGGAAATGGCGGCGCGTTGATGGGGTGGCTCGTTGGTGGGTGGGCCATCTTATCTTTAAATGTTAAGACCTAACGTTATACTACTAAACCACAAAAGCTTTGTTAGAAAGCTTCCGTACTAATCCTACCTTTAAGATCGTTTAGGGATAAAGGTAAAAGATGTAATAAAATTAATTATTTAAAAGGAAACGGGAGTAATAGCTTTTAGTTAGTAGGTAACCTTAAAAATAAATTAACGCTTTTTAAACTTTTTTCAACCTTAAAATAATATCTTTAAGGTTTAATAACCGAACGAATTATTAATATTATTATAACTTTAAAGGCTTAATAAGCCCGTTAGTTATTATAACGTTAATAAACGTTTACTTAATTTTTATCTTTTTTATTACCTAATTTTCGTGAAATTAATAATTATGTATATTAACGTATTTTAACTTCGTAATTAAACGTATAATTTCTTTAATAATTAATCGTATTATTTATTTATTATTTATTTAAATAATTTAAGTATAAAAGTTTTTTTTCATAATTTGTAATAAAGTTAATAATTTAACTTCCGTTTTTAAAATGATAATTATATCTTCCGTATTAGCTTTTTATATAATAAAGTTATCGAAAAATAATAATATAAATCCTTAAAAGTTTTTCCAGTTAAAATAATTGGCGAAAAAAACGTTACTTACGTAAAAAAACGTTTACGCGTTAAGATTTTCGTTATTTCCGAATTCCAGAGTTAAAATACGTATGGAATAAACGTAAAAAATAATTTCGTTAACAGCGTTTAAATACGTAAAATTAAAGTTTTTATAATAACGTAATAAATAAAAAATAACTTTAATTAAATCTGGGCAAATATTAATCGCTTTATATAGCAAGCTACCGATTTTTTCGAAATATATTTTTTAAGGTTTTTTTATTTAAAAACCTTAAAATAACGTTTTTAAAATTTAAATAATTTAAAACGGAAATATATTTTTTCCTTATAGGTATTTTATAATAATTATAATTTCCTAATTACGCGGTTACGCATAATACGTATTTTAAAAAATTTATTAAAGTTTTTTAATATCGTTAATATAAAAACGTTATTTTAATTTCCTTATAAAATTTTCCGTACGCGTTATATCGCGGATTTTATATATTATGAATATATCGTTAACGTAAAAAAATAACGTTAACTAGTTATTCGTTATAATATAAAAATTATTAAAAATAAAACTTAATTTTAATTTTTTTAAACCCGCGGAAAAATTTTATTATTATAATAATAATAATCGCTTAAATTTGTATAAAACTTTAAAAAACTTTAAATAAAAATCCAAACGTACGAATTTTTATAAAAATCGAACGTATATTAATTTATTAAAATAGATATATAAAAACGCGTTAATAATGTTAAGTTAACGAAAATTAAAATCGAATCGGGTTATAATAGTTATAAATATACGGAAAAACCTTTTTATTAACGTAAAAACGTATGCGTTAAAATTTTTACGGGGTTAAAAATTTTTTCGGATAATAATTTTAGTTTTAAATTTTTAAAGTATTTCGTATTTATTAAATTTGTAAGTAAATATTTATATTAACGGGAAAATAACGTTAAAACTTACGTTTTTAATTACTTTTTAAATTAAGGTAACGGTAATTAAATGTTTTACCCGATATATTTAATCTTATTCTTTTATGTAACCGTTTTTTAATTTTTAACGTATTCGTATTAAATAATTTTTTTTAATTTTTAGGCGGCGGTAAAAAATTTTTTATGAGTAAAATATTTACGTTTAAACGTAACTATGAAAATAACGTTAAAAACGGTTAGGTAGGTATTATGCTTTTCGTATTCCAGTTTGTAGTTAATATTAGCTAAAAGTAACTTTTTTTTTCCCCGTTTCGTATTACGGATTTAAAGATAATTAATTAATTTAAGAAATTTAGTTCTGTACGGCGTTACCGTGGTTAAAAGGGATTTGCTAACGCATTTTTAGGTTTTATCCGGTAAAGGCGCGTAATGTTATTAAAGATTTAAATGTTCCGGAGCTGGAATAGCTCCGGGTATGGGTAAATAAGGCTGTACAGCCTTACGTTCCGAATCGTCCGTTTTATTAGGGAATTAATTAAGGTTTTTTTCTTTTATAGAGTTGTTGTTAATTGCCGAATTAAAAAAATTTTCGTTTAAATACGGGTTATGAGTTTTATTAATTTTTACCCCTTTAATTTCTTATAAAACTTTTTAATTAAGGGTATTTTTAATTATTACGATCGTATGGTAAATAATTTTTTCGAGCTTTAAATTATCCACCTTTTTAACAATATTTACTTTTAAAAGATTATTATTAAAAATAATTTTAAACGTTTTTAAGAAAATTGTTACTTTAAGTAAAATTAAGCTATTATCGATTTAATTGTTTACTTTCGTAATTTCGAACGAAAATTTTTATTATTTGTTTTAATATTTTATTAATTTGTCGAAAATAACGTTTTTAACGGTAATTACGCGTTATTACGAAAGGATTTAAACTTTATAAATATTATTAGTTACGTATTTTACGAAATAATCGATATATACCTTAAAATTTATTTTCTTTAGGCGTTTTGCATTTCGGCGGGTAACTTCTGTAAGCGCATAAACTTTTAATTCAAAAAATATAATATTCGTTACGTTCGGTTTTAAACTTTTTTTAAGGATAAATACTTTTTTTAAATTAATTATTTGTTAAAATCTAAATAAAGGTTTTCTAATTTAGGCCGTAAGTAAATATGCGATTAACGATATATGTAATTACTTTTATAATTTCCGGCTATAAATTCAAAGAAAGGCTATTATTGATAATTAAGTAACGCGTTTTCGTAATAATTACGTTTTTAGTACGTTTTTAAACGCTTGTAAGTTTTTTAATATATAAAGATAAAGGTTTATAAATAATATTTATATTAAAAAACCATTTTCGAAATTTGTTTCCAAAAAAAATCTTCCCGTTTAATATAATTATTTTAACTTTAATATGAAATTATTTTTTTTAAAAAATTACAGCGTTTATTAAAGCGGTAAAAGCGTATTTTTTCCGCTTTAAGGTATAATTAAATTTAACTTTAATAATTAGATAAGTAATAAGTAACGTTTTCATACGTTCGTTAAAAACGTCGTTAAATTCGAAAAAACTTAACACATATCGCATTAAAGGGTTTATTCTTTTTAATCGGTTATTTCCGCGATATTCTTTTCGTATTTTAACGACTTAATAATTTTAATATTAAATCGTTAAAAGTAATTAAATTTTCGTTTTAATAATTACGTATATTACTTTTTCGAAGGCGCGCGGGTTTAAATATATTAATTTTCGGTATTATAATGTAACGTCTTTTTTTTAAGGCTTTTAAAAATAGCCGAAAGCTGTTACCGTAAAATTTTTACTGCGGGATTAGTTTCGGTAATAAGAATTCTTAAATTAGGGGTTTCGGAATAAATTTTTCGTTTTTGTTTTTAAGGATAACTTTATTTTTAAAATCGTTTTCGTTTTCCAGAACAGTAATAATAAGTTTTTTTTAATTATTATAAAAGTTATTAGAATAATAACGTTTTCGTTATTTTTCAACGTTATTTTAACGTACTATATAATAAGTTAGCGTTCGATTTATTTAACCTTAATTATTTTCATATTTATTACTTTATAATATATAACGTCGGTTTCGTAATTTTAATAAATTTTAATTTATTAAAATAATTTATACGAAATTAGGTTAGTATATATATTAAGGATATATAGATAATTTTTTAAAAGGAAGGTATTAAATCTTTTTTAAGTATGATAAACGTAATTTTTCGGATTTTTTCGTTTACGATGTCGAAATATTTTTTTTCTAGTTAGGAACTTTCCATTAATTTTTCATAGATATATATTAACGATATTAGCCTTACAGTTCCTTATATAAAAATCGGAATAGGTATTTAAAAACGTAAATTTTTTTAAGTTATATCTGGTAATAACGTTGTTAACTTAGGGATCCGTAAAAAGGTTTACGAAAAGCGTCGAAGTAAATTAAGAAACTTATTATTGTAATTTTTTTTAACGAGTTTAACTGCATATTTTAGGTTAAATGTTTTTTTCGAAATACGTTCGTTTACTTATTTCCTAATTTTAAGGTTTTCAGTTTACTTATTGGATTTAACGATTTTGTTAATATAAGGGTATTTTTTAAAGCGGTGGAATTTTTTATAAAGGTATTTCGGCATAAGGCGGTTGTTGTTATCGCTGTTACCGGTATTCCGGTTATTGTTGTTATTCCGGTTGTTATTTTAATTATTTAAAAAAATACCCGTTTAATTAAGAGTTTTTCTGTTAAAGGTAATACAGAACGTTTTTGTAAAAGCTGTTCGGTAATAACGCTTTAAGTTTTCCGTAGCTTTATATGGTTTCGAATTTGCTTTATAAGTTTTTATACGGGTGATAATTTGGTAAAATTCTTATTTTCGAATATGGTATTTTTTATCGTAATAATTTGGGTAATACAAAAATCGGGCGAATAAGCGTTAATAACTTTTAGAAAATTAAGGTGCCCATAATAATTTGCGATAATAAGGATTTAAAGTTTTTCGGTTTTAATATACGTTTTTTAATATATAAAAAGTTAGTTAGTTTTTAACATTTGTTTATATTAAACGTTAATTTCGTACATTTGTGCGTTATTATTAAGTTTAAATTTATCCCTTAAAGTAAATAGCTTATTTCAAAACGTAGCTTTTTTTTTGGTATATTTAATAATAATCGGGATAAATTAATTAGTTTAGGAACGCGTTAATTTCCGCGAAAGCTTTTTCTTAAATACTATATAAGGATTGCTTTTTGTTATAAAATTTTAAAGTTTTCGAATATTTGGTGTAATTAGCCGGATTAAACTTTAGCTTATTAATTATTCCATTTTGGAAATGGTTAAGTTTAGGAAAGGTTGGTATAGTTAATAAAGGTAGTACTTGGGTTACGTTAAGGTTAATATATTTTTATAATATGCCAGCTTTCTTATTAACGTAAAATTCGACAATGTTATACTTTTTAAGGGTTTTTTTTTTTTTTTTCTTAAGGAGGAACTTAGGAGTTTGCCTTAAAAAGTAGTTATCAGGGTTTGATTAGGTAATTATGGCTTCAGAAGTAATGTGCAAGGGTAAGTGGGCTAAGGTAACTAAAAGCGTAAAAGCTAAATGTTGGATATTTTTGGTAGCGGAGTAATAGGTATATTGCAAGGGCGATAACGAAGTTCCGAATAGCTTTAACAAAACGCGTATAACAGATATACCAAAACATAACTAAAAAAAAGTGCGGACCGGGCTCATAACTGTTAGACCCTATATTACGCATTAAAGCATATAACTGAAGAAATGTATATATTAAAGGTTACATAACCTCTAGAAGGTTTCTACAGAAAGTGAGGCTAGTGAACTTTCCCTAAATACATATAGATACAGCTGTAGCTGAGAGAAAAAGAAACACTAGGTGTATGGGGTCGTTAGCTGATCAAACAGTGCCAAGGCTTAGTTGTTTGATCGACTTCAGCAGGGTCTGACATTAATCAAGGCAAAGTTATACTTCTTCTTAATAGAAAATAAGAGTTGTTTTAAAACTTCGGAAGTGAACTGTTTAAAAATAAATATAATATTAAAGGATATGCAAGATAGTGTTAGGTTCAAGCCATATGTTCCAGGCTGAGCTAAATACACAGAAAATCATTACACGATATAATTCGCACGATAGTTACTATACCCAGTATCTTGGAACACGATAACTGATCGGTGGTTTTCACGATTTGTTAACATTTACTAAAATAATATCTTATCGGATTCGGGGTCTTGACCGCGTGAACGACTCCGCTGTTTAAAGAAATTGTAAGTTTTCCTAAGCCGGATCAAGTAAACATTTCACCACCAGATGCTGAGATAGTACGCCGCAAACAAGAGGCAGCGGGCAGCCCTCAACTTCTTTGTTTGTCCACTTCGGAGAACTCCCGAAATGCCCTTTTTAAGGGACATCGCATGGCATGCAGATCATCGCCTGTTGGATGCAAAATATTCACAATAAAAGGGGTCTAGCAGGCGATCAACTGGTGCGGATTATAAATACATCCTAACCAATACGACGATCAAGATAGTCTGCCAAAAGACAATCGTCAGTGTGATACCCAAAGGCAGCTCGTACACTATACTCACGTTTACGTCTGGGTGCCCACATAATAACTGGACTAGCATCATGTGAACTTAGTCGTAAAGCCGCTGATGGAGTACTCGTTCTAGCGAAAAGACTTGTGTAGTCAATAGTTGCTGCCTCGGGTATTCCGTTGCGTACATATCTAGCGGTTACGTAAGTTATTAAGAGGTAAACTTTTCAACAAACCCGATCGATGCAGTAGCAGTCCTGGTTTCGTGTAACGGGATGGTGAACAATCAAGAAAGAGATCGGGTGAATAAGACAGCACGGCAGCCAAAGCTGTAGTCTCCAGTCGACAGTCAATCCCGGTGTTTCTCGATCAAGTACTTTCCTTTTCCTCATCTGATTCTCTTTCTGCTTCTTGCTCAGAATGAAGAAATACAAACCGTCCATAATTCGTTAAAGGAATACATTACAGCACGTCTATAATTAGACTTTGATCCCGCATCAACCCATAGATGTTCGCTCTGTTGCACCTCCAGTACCACGGAGTTCGTTTTACCAACGACCACTCATAAAGCGAGCAAATTGCCGACCGAGCCCACATTGCGGAGATATTTATATATCCGAGCAAGTATGAAGTTCACTCACAGATAGCTACCTACCAAGCGTTCCATTTCAGGAAAATACTGACCTCAGTCAGCTTAGAAGGCTTACAAATAGCTGACGAGCATGCGATGTAACTATACACTCTCTCCTACCGGAAGGGGGGAATGACGTCTTGGCACTGCTAATAAAACGTAATATATAGCTTGGAATGGCAGAGACATATCTTTACGGCAGTTCCTCTAATCTAGAAGATAGGAACATATGGAAGTAATACGTCTTGGTCCGGATTAATTACAATGCCTGCTACCTCTGCCTATCCTGCCAAAATGCTATGGCTCTACGGGACCTTGTCGATCCTGACAGTTCTCCTCATAAATGCGTTAGCCAACGGCTCTAGAGAGGGGGGCGTGCACAGCGCGCGTGACGTGCGAGAAGGCGCGCTTCGAGGCAACCTGCTACTCAAAAATGGGCAAGTCCACACAATGGACACGAGCGGTAGCGTGGCCTCGGTGGTGGCCATACAGAGTGGTTACATAGTCTATGTGGGAGACAACGAGGAAGATGCGGTCAGGAACTTTAATGTCGCACCCGATATAGTTGATCTACAAGGACGAGTTGCGGTCCCGGGCCTAATCGACTGTCACAACCATATTGTCCTGTTGGGAAACAGGCCGGGGTATCACACGCCATTGGAAAATGCATACTCTATCGCCGATGTGGAGGATGCGTATCGATCGAGAGCAAGCACGGTGCCGACCGGTAGCTTCATCACGACGATCGGCGGGTTTCATCCCAATCATTTCAACGAGACCCGGCTTCCCACCCTAGCAGAACTCGACGAAGCGCTGCCGGATCATGCGGCGTTCATGTCGTACGGGTTTGCGGGGCCAGCTGTGACGAATAGTCGGGGTAAGGCGTTCTTCGAATCTTTAGACCAGCCACCGGCTATCGGGGACGACGGGGCCATCGAGCTCGGCGAAGAAAACGGAAAGGCTTTGCTAGCGCTGAGACAACAATTGACGTTCGAAGACCGCAAGCGCGGAGTACGAGACGCGATGGCTTACGCCGCAGCGATGGGCGTCACCACGCACCTAGACCAGGGAGCGTTTCCGGCGACGGGGACTCCCAGCGACGGCGCAGGAAATGAGGACCTCTATGCCATGCACTTGCCGTGGCTATCGGTCTACGATGACGGAGATGCCATAATCCGACTCCGAATCAACTTCCTGCACATGGACGACGCGATCGAAGTCCCCACCCTCCAGCAACGCCTGCTAAACTCGTTCAAATTCTTTGGCAACGACATGGTACGAACGGGCGGCATCGGAGAGTTCGTGGCGTCGGACTACGCGGGCGGGCCGGTGTTCGAAGAAGCCGCCCGGCGGATAGCCAAGGCTGGCTGGCGACTAGAAGTCCACTCGCTATCGAGTACCGACTACCAGACGCAGATCCAGGCGTTCGAGGCAGTGAATGCGGAGCAGAGCATTGAAGACCTCCGGTGGGTCATCGCACACGTTCCGCTAATCACGCCGGAGTACCTGGAACGGCTGAAGAAGCTAGGCGGCGGCGTCAATCTGTCCGGCTGGCAGTATCTCGCAGGCAGGGGACCGCAAGCGGGCCCTCCTTTCAAGGACATCATAGAGAGCGGAATCCCGGCCGGCATGGGGGCCGATGGTATGCAAATCGCACCCCTGAACCCTTGGGTGCATGCCTATTATGCCACCACTGGCAAGAACGCCTTGGGCGAAATGATCAACCCGCGCCAGCAGATTAGCCGTGAGGAAGCTCTTCGGTTATATACGAGCGCAAACCAGTGGTTCCTCGGAGGGCCAGACGAGGACCTCCTAGGCTCCATCGAGGTCGGCCGCCTCGGAGATATCGTCGTCCTCAGCGATGACTATTTCCAAGTACCTGATGAGGAACTTCGAACGATAAAGTCTATTCTTACTGTTGTTGGCGGCGAGGTGGTCTATGACAGTGGCGACTTGGGATCTCGCTAGATAGCGAACCTAGCTATGGTCTATCAGGGGATAACTCCTCGGAAACGGAGATATCAATCTGGGTAGCTTAGTTAAGCAGCCGGAAACAAAAAAAGAACATCCAATGTGAACTTGCTGCTATCATCGGGACGCATCATTAAGTGTAACCAACACCAGGCTAAACTCCTGGTCCACGCGATAATTACATGTTGAGAAGTAAAGAATTTAAGGGGGAAGCACGGTTCTCCCTTCAAAGGGGTACCTAGAGAATCAATGGAATTTTCCCGTTGGTAGTATGGCCAATTAATGCGCCATTGCACAATAACGCGGGCAGGAATGATTGAACTAAGCTTCACCTATGTATGTAGTTAAGCCCCCAACGTAAAAGAGGCGTAGGATGGTATCAAACCGTATTACGCTATATAGATGCGGCAGGTGTCACCAACCTACCCGCCGTATATATTTGGAAGCCGCCACATCTAACCATTTCTTTCTCAACAAGAATGAGGGTGCGCTCGTCTGCAGAGACGACTGAAGTCCATCAGTTCAATGCAGTCTGTCCTGGGCTTTTGGTTTCGTTCCTGTGACGAAATACTGTAACAATGTTTAGGGCAAGAAGAGCTATCCCACCCCGAGCGACGGCTAAAAATAGGTTACATGAAAGGGAAATACAAAGATTCACCAATAATATAATTGACTACTTGGAAATGTCTCGCGGTAAGGATGTTGTTAGGCGGTCTCGGTTGTCCTTGGGCGAGGCTATGTTGAATAGACACATGTTATTGGCTCGGTCGCGGTTTGGAATGAATGAACAGCTATCGAAACGACCGATCTGGATAATATTCCGATGATGTTGGGCAAAACCGCAGCGTCGCACGCGCGGCAAGCTCGTTCAAGCCACAACGTGGCTCGCGACTCGTATTGGCCCTTTGCCATCCAGGGGTGTTGGTTCCGGGTAGCACCAACACGCTACACCACGGTATCCAATTCGCTGTCGCCCTCAGCTCAGGATTACCAACATGATTACCGGATATAGCGTTACGAGACTCCAATCTGGACGTCCGACATCGCCTCGAGGCTCCCAGCATGCCGCAACTATGGAAATGACCGTCCTTCTCGAGCTGGGCTCGTCGCTGCTTTGGAGCGTGCCCTCCGAGACAATCTGAAGTGGTGATACAAGCTTCTAGGCTTGTATCATGTTCGCTGAGAAAATGCGCTAAAGTCGGGGAAACCAGGTATCTCTCGCAGTCGACGCCATCTACGACAGCGGTTATGTCTACGGATTCTACGTCATCGGATTGGAGTCCGCGTCTCCCTTTCGAGCTTGTCACGGGGATCTTCAGATGGGTAGAAGTCCCCTACCGCGAGCTAGCGCTGAACGAAAATATAGAGCGGCCAAACAGGTACAGCGACCCTTCGAACCCTTACTTGATATCTCGAAAGATGCTGCGCGACATCTGTCTCGCGTCGAGGAGCTTCAACGCGGTCGCCAGGAGATTCCTCTACCGCAACGTGATACTCCTTCATGCCACGGACATCGTCCTTCTGTTCCGCACTCTCCTCGAAGAAGGATGCCCCAATAGAGAGTCCAGGGTCCAGTATGGGCTTCGGTCAAACATTGAGAACCTAGCATGTCTAGTCACGCTCTTTGACGAAGCCGCTATAAGGGAGACAGCACGGGCTTGGCGGCTACTATCACTTCCGAAACATGTCGAACCATTCGATATGACTGTGCTCTACGTGTCTCAGCTCCGGCTTGGTAGGATCTTGGACGAACAGTTGGAGGACTTTTTTGCTACCCCCCAGCTTCTTCTCGGTGGCCTGCTGGGGTTGACAACTCGACTAAGCAGTATCACTCTCCAGTGTCCCGTGGGCCTGTCTGACACGGGGGTATACGCGCCTCTGGACACGGTCGTCAGGTCATTACGTCGGCATCCCCAGGTGGGGCAGAACATCCTGACCCACCTAAGCACGCTAGCCGTCCACCCCGAGTCCGGGTACGGGGTCAGCAGTCGAATCCGGCACGGGCAGACGCTCTTCTCGAGCCTCTTGGAGCTCCCCACGCTGAAGACGCTTCTCGCGCGGTACTGTATCGGCTCGCCCCGTGCTGCGGACGGCGGTGGTGCGCGTAGCCTGAGCCTCGAGCGCGTAGCCCTCCACGGCAGCTGCAGTCTCGAGGCGGACGTGGAGAGCTACGCGGCGCTCTGCCAAAACCTGCGCTACCTCGAGATCTACGTCACGGCGGCCGACGTCGTAGCCATGGACACTGCGCTGCTTCCCGTCGCCGACCGCCTCGAGTCGCTCATCCTCCGTCTCATGCCCGGCGACACTCATCGCAACAACCCTGCCGCTACAACCGCCGCCGCGGCCGCTGCGGTGGACCACTCGGCCGAAGGCGACAGCGACGGTAGCCGAGTGGCCAGTCTCCGGTCCAACTTCACTCGCCTCGCTTCGCTCACCATCGAAGACCGCATCCTCTTCCGTGACGCCACACAGATGGAGAGCGTTGGTCTCGCGGCCCGCCTGCCCAGGTCCCTCGTCTCGCTCGTGCTGGTCGAGCAGTGGAACCCTCCCTCCAGCGCACTACACAGCGACCAGGACGGCCACCTGGGCGCCGTCACTCGGGCGCTGCTCGACACCGCTGGCGAGTGCCCCGAGCACCTGCCGAGCCTCCGTAACTTCGTCCTCGATCGCTCCCAGCCCCGGGTTTGGCAGGGGACTGCGGCCGACGACGCCTTACACACGCGGTATCTCGAGCTGAAGGCCGCGTTTGCCGCTGTCGGCGTTGAGTTTGTCGTACGAGAGCGGCCTCATCATGCTAGTAATACGTGAGAGGGGGGGGTGGGGGTTCCGTTAGCGAGTAAGGTACCGCCGCCCTGTGAGTAAAATGGGGCATGTCTCTACACTGACATGCCACGGAGTCTATCTCGGGGCATTCTGTTCGGTTGTTGCGTGGATCACGAGAGCCAATGGATCTCACGATATTAGGAGAGTCCCTTTCGTTCCCAACCTAGACTTTTTCTAATGTTTGTGCTGCCTTCTTGCTTTAGCCTATATATGTCGTATCTCTTATATGCTTTAACTGTCCACGCTGTCGAGTTCAGTTTCGGTAAATCCTTGTTTGGGGTGATCATAAACTCACTTGGACGGCTATGGATGGAAGAACGCAGCTCAGGAGGTGCGTCAGCAGGCTACGGCGCAACTGTGGTAGAACCAAGGTCGGTCTCTGTGGGCAGCTTGTTTCCGTTTGGTTAGGCCCGGGGGTCACGGTTTGTTTTTGATGTTGAAACGATAACGAGACTCTTTGATTGCCCGTTATGACTATCAAATCCCCGGTTCTGCTGGTTATTAATGAAATCGGATACACGCAAGATGATACGCCGCATGCTTATAATAAAGGGGCCTGGACCTGTAACCAAATTACACGGCCAGAGGTGATAGCTTCGTCGCGATATCCCTGCCTTTAAACTGCAAAACTAGATCTCTAACCGCTCACTTATTGGTACTCATATCAGATAGAGTGTGAGAAAACATTACCAAAATAGGCTTCCGACCCTCAGTAAAGGCCACTGCTGGTCATTATACACCCGGCGATCAAGAAAGTAGCGGAATTGTTTCTTTTCCCCCTTTGAAGTAATGTGGCAATAAGGGCATTTGAACATTTTAATTGATATTGCCACGTCATTGCTATTTGTCCGGCAGTATAATATATAGATTACCGTTGAAATTAGGACATTTCGGGTTTTGTAGACGAGGCGATGTTGCTCAATCGCCTTTGCTCTCTGCAAATTTTTGTTTCTTCCTTCTTCGCAAGCCTTTGCTTGTGAGTTAGTTATCAGACCAGCGTTTGGAGATTTCGGTAGAACCTCACTGGGATCCGATGAACTTATGTAGTGTCAAGAATCATGGATTCCTTGTGCCCCCTTTCGTCCCCCCATTTTTACTGCACCCTCAATCCATAGAATGAGCGTATCAGAGTGGAAAATATTATGCTTTCTGCAGTCTTGCTTGAGGTGCTTAATCACGTATTCGAGTATATATTAAGTGGAAAGACATGAATGTCTTCCACACTGAGCAGACTGTGGCCTGCTATATTATTAATTACGCATTGGTTGCCAGGGCAATCTGCCTAGGTGGTTGAACCTGCTCCAGTACCTACAACTAGCAGCTAGTATTAATAACGTCCATGAACGGCTACGGAAGGGTTACGACATTCCCACCATACGCAACTATATCTCGAGACCTGATGAAACAGAACGTTCGGTGGAAGAGTTTAGCTGGAGGTGATACCCCCTACCTTTACTTCTGCGTTTCTTTACGGTGGGAGGGAAAAAAAAAAAAAAAAAAAAAAAAAAAAAAAAAAAAAAAAAAAAAAGAAAAGAAAGGAAAAGAGAGAGAGGGAGGGAAAAGAAAGCTCCAAATTACTTGATTGTCCGGGTACAAGTAGCATAACCGTATGAGATGCGGATGAGCTATCCGGACTGCGAACCTAGAGATGGAGTGGATGAGCAGCATAGTAGTCACATTCTTGCATTCATACCTTTCCCATGATTCACTGCATGTTCTGGAAGAACATCGCCTTTTCTGTCCCACTTTCTGTGCAAGTCCAATTTTCTAGGGCGACGATATAAATAAACAATGATTTTCAATAGTATCGAGGTCTAGAGACCCTTCGGGGGTAGGGGGAAGGCGAGCGGCCAAGTACCAATCGCGCCGGCAGCCGGACGTCCTGTGCCTCTCTACAGCGTAGAGAAGTTGTAGGTGATGATCCAGCTACCAGCGTGTCGGTCGCCCCCTGCCTTGACACACCCTCAGCAGGCGAAGTTGACAATCCCTTGCCTCGATTCTCCCGGCTACTTTGTCGTTGAATCGATACACTGCACCTGCGGATCTCAGACGACGCAAGCTACTGGAAACATCCTTCATTTTTTTTAAACATCGCCGCTGCGATGGTTCATGTACGCGTAGGGGTACAGCGTACGCCCGCCTTATGAAGGCGCAGGACAAACTGATATTCATAATGCGTCAAGATCGATACGTATGTCTCCTATGGTGACGCCGATCGAGATTCCCGGTCCGCGACAACGCCCTCGAAAATACGTTATCCATAAACAATAATGCAAGAAACTGAACATCGGACAGGCAAGCATATTTCAGTCCTTGGTCTACCTGGGCTTAAGACAGTGGCTACTCGCAACTCCCTCTGATGGCCAGATTTCTCCTTCCGCTCTGTTTAAACCTAACCGGCATATAACTTTAGTGGGTCCTCCTTTCGATGAGACCCTGCCACCACAAACTGAAGCATTCGCTTCTGAAAGAGTGGATTTATCTGGTTGACCTCCGAAAGATACGAGATACGGCTACTGAAGTGGCCGTGGGATGGCCCGCCAACATGGGACGATATATTTGGGCCTACGGCTAGACCCAATACCTCCTTACGGGCTGCGTAGCTCTGCGCAGTGCATACATGTTCCGGTGCTCAACCGGACTAGATGGTCCGCTGTCAGGTCTTTGCTGGTGGTGCTGATATGGGGGTCCAAAATGCGAGCCAACTGAGGTCAGCATGCCTTGCTGGCTAATTGCCGACCTCGAAGCCATGCCTGAACGCGGATATTTAAAGTGGATAGAGCTGTAACGTCAGGCTGCCTTATCAGAAGGTGACAGTTTTATTGGGAAATATCACGCTGTCGCGTGATTCTGAATGACCTGCATTGCGCCGAACCTAACTGCCGGGTCCCTGGGATGATTGATAGCATGGGACACGTATGGTGGTGGTGGTATTAAAGAGCTATTTCGCACCTGGTACCTTTAACAAGTATGGGAGGGGCTCTTGGATCCCTTGCCTATCATCGTACGACAGGAAAACTCCGGGAACCCTGTCACTGCTCTCGGTCCCACCCCCTTTCCGAGAGAGACCTGCCCCTTACCGATGTTTGAATATCTCGCGGGGTGACAACAACGGATGGGAAAATAACTGTGGAGACGTATTGCGGAGCCGAATCCACATCAACTGACCCCGACGGCTGCCAGGCGCGCATGCTGCATATGAAGGCCAGCGCTAACTAGTACACACATACCACGTTGCCATGCACACTCATGCTTTGACCGTTGGAACTAGTGGACCAACAGACTCCGTGTATGTGGGTGGGGGCCAAAGCTCGAGGAGGGGAAATTGCCCTTACGCAATAGGTACCGTTTTATTGGGAAAAGCGAATAGGGGAATGAAAGTCGAGCCATACCTTCCTAGTGTTGCGGATGGGGGCGTATAGCGGTGTGATAAGCCCCAAGTGCGCCCAGGATACACAGGAGCTCCAGGGGGGAGGATTGGGCATGTAGTTACACGCGCGAGGCATGCATCGGGACCAACAGCATCATCGGGCACTCGGCACGCATGTGCTGGCTCGCAGTGACGTTACAAAGCGGGCTAAGGAAAATTCCTTTCTCGGGCCGGGCGAGTGTGGGGTTGGGACTCCCGGGACAGCGGTCCGGGCCGGGATGCCGGGGTGTCGAGGTCGGCCCTTGCTGGTTTGGTGGCCTGATAACCCTGTGCGACGCAAGCATAGCGCGTAGGCGAGTATTTACCTGACAGGCTGGGCAGACACTGCAGAGCAACACGAGTGGGCACTGACCTGCACCCGCGGGGTGGGCCAAGAATCGGGCATGTTTGCTACATCGGGTCATCGAGACCTTGCTAGTTTGCTATCCCCCCCTGCTTTCGCAGATTGTGATGGGCCTTCCCCCCCTTCCTTGCATGTAGAACCCCTTGGAGTGGGTGACCATCGGGCCCACGCTTGACAGGTGAGAGCATATATGGCCCTCTGACTGGGTAATGAGTCCAGCCACCCCCGACAGAAAGTTTTACGCGCTGAAGATCCACCGAACCCTTGGTACGTTTAGCTCTCGAGGTTAGCCCTGAACCCTGCGCTGTACGCGGTTAGGGACTTGAGATTTCACGACCGGCCTCTGCTGTCGCTACATGGCCGGATTGGTCGCGTCAGTTAATTTGGCAAAGGACTTGATGAACTGGCCTTTGGAGCGGAGCTCTGGGGTTGAACAAGCAAGCAAGTGCTGGTGACCATTCTTTTGATTAAAAACCAACGGGGTGAGGTGGCTATATCGTCGTCACATCGTGATTACCGTTCTAATACCTAAAGGGGTGTCCATAGCTGCGCCAATAACACTCGACCATAATACATACACACATAGCCATGCTTCCGTCTTAGTAAGCCACTGCCGCCATACTGGGGCGTCTGCCCGTGAGGGCGTCCAGCTCGGCCAGCTCGACCGCGTATTCCGGTTCCCCCTCGAGCATCTCCCGGATCAGCTCGATGGCGGTCTTTGTCTCGTAGGAGGAGTGGTCATCCGGCGTCGCGCTGCGAGTCTCGACGGTCGCGTGCGGGTCCGCCCCGTGCATCAGGAGCGCCCGCACGGCGGCGACCCATCGCTGCCGGTTCTGCATCAGCCGCGAGCTGGAGCTGCTCTGCATCAGCTGGGACATGGTCATGTTCTGACGCGAGAAGTACTGGCGCCCGGTCTTGAAGGCCTTGAGCCAGAGCTTGGGAGCCTCCCTCGGGTCCGCGCCGCTGTCGAACAGCATGTCCAGGAACCGCGAGTCCGGCATGTCGTGGTGGAAGTCCACGTAGTCGCCGCTGAGCGTCACGCAGGCCGAGAACCCCTCGGCCTTGGGGCTCACGACGTAGTCTAGGAGATCTTGCGCCTTGCTGCGGCGCTGGTGTTCTGGCATGGCCTTGAGCCTCGCCGAAACGTAATTCACGAGGTTGGCTTGGACGGCCAGGGCCAGGAAGTCCTTTCGCTTGGGGGGCTTCCCAGTCTCCATGGGTTCATAGCCAGCCCAGTGCTTACTGCACAAGGCGGGGCATTTGCTTTCGAACCATTCCGTATCGTCGTAGAGCGGCACATGTCGGCGGAGCGACGTGACCCAGGCTTGTTGGATAGTCTGGTCCATCTCGTCGAGTAGCTCGCAGTAAGACTTGAAATCGGGGGCGTTGCTGTCGATCCTGCCGGCGTACCTTAAGGCATTCGCAATGAGTAACCATGCTTCGGGGAGGAACCGCACTTCCGGCCAAGCTGAGACAGGAGGACGCAAGGCCTCAAAAATCTGGATGTGCCTGATACAACCGCTCAAAAGGGAGATATCGAGCTCGGCAGCGGTAGGCTGCTTTGTGAGTACCTTGGCCCACACGTCCTTCCTAGCAGCGAACTCTTTGGCGGTTTGGTGCATGAATACCACGCGCTGGCCCGCCTCGAGCGGCCCAGACTCCACATCCAAGAGGCTAGCGCAGTGTGTCTGTAAGCGGCGTTGCATCTGATCGCAAATCCGCTGGATATCATCGGCAGTCCATTCGTGAAGTCTGTCGTGCGAAATCCTCAACTTGCCCAGGGCCGGATTATGTGCTCGTGTCGCAGGGTCAGCTAAGTATCCTTCCTCCGCGAAAGCCAGAGTGATCAAGGATGGCGGCTGCTCCGCTCTCAAGACAAGCTCGAAGATCTTGTAAGCATCTGGCTGGTGATCGTGAGGAAGATTTTGAATCATCAGCATATAAAGGCCTTCCGTCCCGCCTAGCTGCGACGGCAATGAATCCAACGTACTCCGCAAGGTCTTCAGAGATCCCTCCAGTACCATGTCGATGGCCAGACGGGCCCAGAGAACGTCTCCGTGCGATTTGTGTGCTATCTCGCGGCAAAGAGAGGCCATGTTGGGCAAGCCAGGCACTGCTTCTTCTAAGCGACCAGCAACGTACTGAGCAATCGACGTCTCTGAATGTTTGTGAACTCGGAGCCGCGGGTGTTCGGCGAAAGCCTCCTCGAAAACCGCTAACTCTCTACTCGAGACACAGAGTTTGATTGTATCTTTGCTCCCCAGCTCGTTGATCAGTCGAGAGATATCCATGTGGCTCTCATTAATCCACCTGCTCGAGCCCAATCCGGCGTCGCCCTCGTCCCCGTCGTAAACCAGGGCAAAATCCGCTTCCGTGTAATAATCTTTTCGATCCATAATCCGATACTCGTCTAAGCCATCTATAAAGACACATAGCTTGAGCCTCTGGGAGTCGTAGGCGAATAAAGAGTAGAATGCCTGGCTGAGATTGATAACGGTGTTGAACGGGGCGGCGGGCGGCCATTCACAGCCAAAGAAGCTCGGGAAGGCGACGGCTATCAAATCACGCCTCTGGGTGAGTATCTGATATAATACGCTGCGTAGGATTCCTTCTCTCGACTTCTGTATATGGCTACCCCCCTCGAAAAGAAAGACGGATGCGATCAGAAGGTCGCCGCCTCGCGACCATTCCTCCAACTCCTGTCTCGTCCTCTCACTGTGAAATGCGTGTTTCATCAACGTCGATTTACCGGAACCAGCTCTTCCGCTAACCCAAAAGATGGTTTGGGGAGCCGTCAACCAGGAATAAAACGGCGATTCATCCTGGTTTTCCTCTTTGGCCGACAGGATCCAGTCGCAAGTCTGACCATAAGCTTCGTGAATCTTTTCTTCTCTGTCGTTTATCGAGTCGAAGTAGAGCGCGTCCAATATCTCTGCTACAGAGTTAGTTCCGGTTATTCTCTATCCATCCTATCGCGGGCATACCTTGGTTGCGAGTTTCCTTGGCTTCTAATTCTGAAAAGGGCCTTAGCTATGTTTCGTCCCGACGACATCCGCAAGCCTAGCTCGGAGCTGAGGCCCGCATGATTCAGGTGCTTACCATGGGGTTTAGGTGTTGCAGATAGCTGGGTAATATGCCTTATGAGTTTTTGATAGCTAACGTCTTGCCTGCTCTCAAATCTGGCCAGGTCAACGTGGTTAGTCAAAAATTCGTCCGTCCTGACATTAAGTCCGTCGTAGCTGGCCGAGGCCTTCGATATCATCTGTGGAAGCGTTAGCAAGAGTATCACAGTCTAAGCGGCCAGGCATTGCTGTTGTCGTACCTGTCCTGTGGGCATGGAAAGCTTCGCCCTAATGCACACAACTTGGATATCTCTGGAGATCAGCGCGAACGTGTCCCGTTGGTTTTCAAACATCTCCGAGCTCTCTCTCAGCAACCGAAGAAGCTGATTGCTCGGTTGGCGAATGGTCATCTGTGCAGCTGTGGAGATCACTTCTCCCAAGCTCTGCTTGCCGCTGTTGGAGTGGGGTGTCCCTAGGAATATGACACCGACGGTCTTCGGGTAAACGTTTCCTAGCTCATGGTGGCTACCATATATTCGTGACATGGCTGCGGTTACAAGCGCTTCCTTGATAACCAGCCCGCCAATACCGTGGCCGACGAAGACGATCGGTCGGGACGTGTCGGTACGGGTACCCGCAATATCGGTAAGAAGAGCCTCGGCCTGGTCGGAGAAGGCATTGGTGCTGCCGAAGGGGCCTGTCCAGCCCCAGGTGATGATCCTGGCGTTGTGGAAATCATCCTTCAGAAGATCTCGCGGCCAACAGATCCCTCTCTGGAACCAATTCGCTATGCGATGCCCGAACAAATCGTGAACCACCACGATATCCATGCCGTCGTCCGCTTCCCGAGTCCCATCGTGCAGGATAATGGCGCCTCTTCCTTCGGGGGTGCTGACCATTGTTTCGAGACTCCCGTGACTAGATATCGATTGACCCGACTTTTCCAGCCTCACACTAGCCTCGTCCCGCGTAGAGCTACGCGACGATCGCGTGAGCCTATTCAGCGTGTCTTTGATCCTTCTCATCATCCTTGCGGTAGGTCCTTTACGAGATCGTCAGGTCGATTCGGGAAGGAAGAGAAGACTCTCAAGTTAGGAAGAAGCATATATGCGAGACTTCATGAAGTTCATGGTTGGACCCCGGCGGGTGCTAGTCCTTGTTCAACGCCGCCAGCTTCACCGCTAACCTCCTATACGTACCATACGACCACAAGAGGATGAAAAGACTATCTATCCCAAGCGGCGCAGAGAAACGGGTTCAGCTAGTATTGGTGCGGCAGAACAACGGTGGAAATTGGTGACGCTCTTAGATGGCTGAATTCGTAATTGAGGCTTTCAGCAACAAGCAGCGTTGTTTTCAATCTTGACACTCAAATCAAATTTGCAGCGAAGGCGGCGCAAGGGCCAGGATGGCGGCGACACGGTGCACCATCCACTTTAGCGGTGCTCGTTAGGTATTGCCCATATCATAAACGAGATCGACGCATCAACGGGCGGAAGACCGGAAGCAAGCGAGGAGTCAGCGCCCCGCGACGGACCAGCCACTGAAGAGGCTTCTTTGACCAGGAAAATGGGGATACACAAGGGAGTCCCAGCAACACCATGTCCCTCCCGCAGCCAGAATCCACTCGGTGGTGCGCATGGCGGGTGCGGTGTAAGGCCCTTTCGGTGGGCAATGTCCGGTCTAGCTCTCTTCACGTACAGGAGACTAGACGCTAATGCTTTATAAGTACATGCGTGCAAGAGAACAGGAGAGTGTCACTTGGGATGTATTTCCGAGAGAAATCTGCAAAATTTTCGGACGTGTCAGTTTGCGTCAGCCCTTCGATCAGGGACGCCAAGCCACCAGGGGAGACCCCTGTTGCTCGTTTCAAATTACATGCGAGGGGTATGTGACTTGTGTGGGGTCACTAGGGGGTGTTGGGGCATACGCTGGGGGAGTTGGGACGGTGTTGCTTTAGCGTGCTTACTAAGTTGAGTAACCGACTTACATAACAATCAACCGCTGCACCCCGTATTTTTGAGTGCTGATGACACTACTCCGTGGCGATGTGTCCGCGCTCTTGCTAGTCTCGTTCTAGAAAACGCCTTGTCATAATAATTCTACAGTGGCTGCCTCCCACGACCTAACAAAGGTTGAATCCGGTCGGCTGGGACGGGTCGCTTGCTGCCCGCTAAAAGTAAGGCTGTTTAGGTTGAACCGCATTTCCAGATTCAAGATCTAAGCAAAGGCACAAGTGGTTGCTCGTTGCTTGTGGCGGATGATTTCCGCAGTATAATGCTCATATCCATGGACGTCATCTCTCAGGGGAACTCTTAGTTTGTTACATCCACTAGTCCATTACTTGCCGTATAAGGCTTTAATGTAAACTTTATAAACTTGTATGGAATATGCATTAGCATCTCGGTTAAGATCGATTTTTGCTGCCCTGGATAACGGCAAGCAGTAACAGAACCGTTAACGCATGTTCATTCCCATACATAGTTGTTTAAGAGTTTACCTAACTTTTAGCGGATCCGGCAGAGGTAGCTAACTAAGAATGCCCCTGAGAGTTGTATGCGGCATTGAATAGCTTGTTATCATATCATCCCATTAATCTCCGAAGGCAATCTCAAAAGAACAGAGATTGCCAGATGGGTTCTGCGACTTTTCCCCAAGAGGAGGGCGGTATCTGGGCTGGGCATGTTCAAGGGACAGGTCGGTGGTACTGCGTGTATCGGTATAGGCTCACGAGGCGAGGAGCCACGAACAATTTTGCCGTCGAGTTTGGGCCCCAAATTTAGCCCAAGACTGATGGAATCAACAGAGAGGATTTGATCTCCGCTCCTTTGTCTTTTCCTTTCTTTACCGTTGCTCGTCTGCCGTCCTAGCTACTTTTAACCACTGGGGCCATTGCGGAATGTCTAGATAGTAATGGTCAGTGCCCCTGGATTTCCCCATCACAACTCCATCGGCCTTATTAGCCGTAAACTCCCTCAACTAATAAGCGAGATACATATTATTATGGTATACGAAGTAGACAGCCATGATTGTTTCTATCGTCAGCTTACCCGAGGTGCCACAATGTCATTCTCCCGGAGGATACACTCGGCTGCGACCATCTTCCAAAGGCTACGCAGTATCTATCGTACGGGTTTACGACAATACCATCGCCTAGTAGTTACCTACATGTAAGTTTATTGTAACACAGTGGCATGCCCCGCACCTAGGTACAGTAACACTTCGGTCTTTAGTGTGACGGTCTTGTAGCTTATTCACATATATTTTCCATAAGTTATGTATCTTCTCACCTAGCCTCCAGTTGAAATCGGACGGAAATCTTGCAGCCAGATATAAAAAACAAGATGCCACAATATCCCAGGGACTCTACAAATACCGGGCCCACATATAAAGCCGAGGGGAGACTGTACAGCAGCGAGACCCTATGTACAGCAGTGCGTAACAGCATAGCGCAGCATTGCTTCGTGCATATGCTCATCCTGGCAGCTGGATTATCTTTTGCTGTGCTGTCAGGGGTGCTGCAGGGGCGGATGTTACCATCATATTGGTGGGAAGAACTGGGTGGGACCTCTCAACGTCTTATTATCTACCTACCTACCTTGGTAAGTAGGTATCTGGCTAATTCCCAAACGGACGTATCTAATTCCAGAACCACGTGATAATCCACATATCCGTAGTAATAATGTTTACAACCAGTATCGTCCACATGCTCCGGACTATAACTGACTGGTTTATTGCAGGAACAATTTGTTTTTTTTACATTAGCGTCTTAGGTTGATGCTGCGTTCGGGTATCGACCGCCTCTTTGAAGCCGAGGTTTCCAACTTGCATATGCCCCATAGAACGGGACACCGTTGACATACTG
Organism: Monosporascus sp. GIB2; assembly: GCA_004155935.1. Lineage (NCBI taxonomy): Eukaryota > Fungi > Ascomycota > Sordariomycetes > Xylariales > Monosporascus > Monosporascus sp. GIB2. The sequence continues at coordinate 22,319 of QJNV01000019.1, forward strand.
CATGTCAGAATACTAAAATCTGATTGGACTTAAGGATTTCGTCCCGTCTTCGGGCTTGTTTAATGCTGTAGATTGTATGCTAATGATCGATTATTTTGCACGCGTATCGCCGAACCTCCGTTTACCTTCGCAAATTTCTGTGGGGCATTGACGGGTACCTCTAGTTCTAAAAGAGCGGTCGATGCTCGACTCAGCTACTTGGCATGTATGAGACACTATGACATGAGGGAGAGAGAGACGGTTTGGTCGTTCGGCTCCTTGTCACACCGTTACGGCGCGGCTTGTTTTAGCGGTAGTGAGGCTCGATTAGGGCCAAACACAAGTGTTGGCTAACTTATGCGAGCGAGCACCAGCTCAGTACCTATATTGTTACGTAAACGTAGGGCTATCCCTATCTACAGGAGCCCTTTGCGGATTGTAGGACATACGAGAGCCTGCGGACTTAAGAATCGAGCTTTCGAAGTCCTTTCATGTCGCAACTCGTGGTAACCGCGTGTTGGGTCAGCTGATCCTGGAACACACTCCACATGTCCCGCTGCTCGACCTACAAGGCCCAGTCGTTAATGGAGTTGTCGATAGCCCTCCTGGTCACCCAGCCAGTGGAGGTGGACACGTCTTCCACGTTATGCTCCTCTGTTGGTAGGACAATGCGTCGGGTCCCAGCGGGCCGGAACGAGCCACTTCGCCACCACGCGGCGTTCGTCTACCCCCATGGTCGGTGGTATTTCCCGGCGTATCAGGAATGGGTCAGTAATGCGAGTGGGTTTTGAGCGTTTCGAGCCGCCCTAGTCCTCTTGAACAGGATTATCAGACACATCACATAGCCAGTACTCCAACAAGCATGGTCATGCAGGTCATGGTAACCTCGTCAGGGAGAGGATAAGGACCCAGGTACCATTAGCGTATTCGAGTGGGTCTTATTAGCATAACCGTTCCGTAAACGTCTTTCCGGGCACGTTTCGCCTCTGGGAGTACTTATGCACGGGATCCAACGGTTTGTCTTCGCAGCTTGCCCCCCATGTGCTATATATGAAGTCTCGTCAAGGTAGGGTATGCAGCAGCTGCAGTCGGTCTAGTCAGTCACCGAAGTCTTGTCAAAACTAAACAGAACACCGTCGCCATGGGCAGATCGCTAGCTTTGGGCTCTCACGACTATGTCCAGACTCTGAAGGGGCAGAAGCTCAGGTTCCCAAACCTGAACGCTGTCGTCGAGGGCTGGCCTCGGGGTTGCAGTTCTCACCTGAAAGTCCTCAGAGATGTGCAACACAAGGACCTGTTAAAGTAGGTTGTAGCGAGCTGCGATCAGTTTGTGCCGGTCTCTTTTACTGATCGTTGATACAGACTCATGGGACCCGGAAAAGGCTACGACATCTGTGAATCGACGGATTGCCCTTACTTCGTCTCTGTCTGGTGGCCCAATGCGGACTACGAGGCGCTGCGCTTCGCAGCACAGCTCGTTACCTTTGTAAGCTAGCCGCGGTCTACGGTGATAGATGACCATTCGCTAATCCTCTCTACAGCTTTACCTGTGGGATGATGGTGAGTGCCACGGCTCTCCCGGCGACTGAGCCCATGCTGACCCAAGGCCGGCAGATACCGATAACCCCGAACTCACGAACCTGGTGTCCGACCTGGATGCCTCGAACAAGTTCAGGGATGCGAGCATCGCGCATTTCGAGAGATACCTGGCCGATAACCCCCCGCCGGGCAATCCCGCCGACCCTCCTGCGATTCCAACCCTCAGGAGTTTCAACCCTGTCGGGGAGGCTGCGGCGTTCAGAATGACGAGGAGCCAACGACTGAGGATGTTGGATGAGCTGTACAGATACATGCGAGCTTGCGAAATAGAACAGCACTCCGAGTTGAGCGGCAGAGCGCCAACCGTAGATGAGTATGTACCGTGCCGTATGGGGACGAGCGCAGCAGGCTTCGTTACGTCAATTCTAGAGTGAGTAACTGATACGCACCCGAAACTGCACGTAGCGGGCTAACCCGGCGGCACTGCAGGTACATGGTCAAGGTTGACCTCGGCGACACTATTCGATACGACCCAGACGTGGTTGAGGTCTTCGACCAGACCATCTGTTTGATTGCCGTAAGTCGAAGCCAACGGCAGAACTTCCACCATGTGGTAAGGGAGTAGGTACTGACCGACGACGCCGCAGATTATGAACGATATGTTCTCCCTGAGAAGAGAGCTCAGATACCCCTTTTACAACAACGCCGTGGCGGTCCTCTATCACCAGCACGGAGACTTGCAGACGGCGGTCGATGAGACGTACAAGATAATACAGCGCAGCGCCGAGTCTTTTGAGGCCGCGGCCCGGCGTGCCCTCGAGAAGTTCCCCGATCGCAAGCAAGATTTGACGACGTGGATCAACGGGGCCAAGAACATGGTCACCGGGAACATGGCCTGGAGCATGCACATCAAGCGCTACGACCTCAACGTCTCGGACCTCGACGGGACGACGGAGATCACCATATAAGTTCGTTACGATACCTAAACGGGGGAGAAGTCAATTTTTTTTTGTCCATTCTTATTTTCTTCTTAGGAGGTGCGGGGCGCATCAGCTGTACTTAAGTATCTTTGTTGTCCGAGGCTCCACGCGAGAGGCTCCATGCGATAAATGAATGTAGTGACACTTCCTTGACTTGCTGACGCCACATGTGCCCCTATTGGCCCCCCTTCGTTTAAGCTCTACACGTGGCTTTTTAAGTTTGAAGACTCCGTTTTTTTAGCGTTGTGTCGCGTGGTTACAGGGTGCTGCGCCTCGCGCACTTTTCCCTGCAAATGACTTCCGAAGAATCCAAGGATTGTCTTGCCACAATGCGACAGCAACATTGCAGGAGACATGATCCTGCCGAATGCAGCCCTACTGTGACGTCTCGGAATTGTGTACCATGTAAAGCTTTCTATGCTTCCCACTTATCTGCAACCCTACGAACGCACTAAGGGCATCGCTAGAAAGGGTAGGAACCCACTACATATGAACCTCAATTGAGCCGCTGTGAAATGTTCGCGCGCAGACTTGCAAGTTACAACTTCTGGTTAGAGGTAGAACATTCCCTTCCACGTGTGCTAGGATGTACATACACTCGACCCCTTGTTTTATTGTAGGAGGGACCCCGCTACCCTACTGGGTAGAATTTCCATTTGACGATAGTTTCGACATGTGTCTTGTAACGACGGCATTCATAGTAATAATTAATCGAACCATAAACGGACCTTCGAAACGCTTCTATTGGATATAATATTACCCTGAAAAGGTTTGCATATGTATCCGTATTACACCATCCAATAATATTAGCGAAGTCCCGGGCCCACTGAATAAGAATGCCCCTCCTGCAATACAACAAGAGTCGAGTGTACGTTTACGGCCATCTCGAGGTCACCATAGTGCAAAAAGAGTGAGACGCCAAAGAGCCAGGCCGATCGAAGAGGCTCGGATTACGTAATCTGCTGGTTCTCCTGTTTTTGGGCGTGTCGAGTGTCTTTATCACTTGACCAACCAGCAGCTCGAACTCGACAACATTGAAGGAGCGCCTCCTCCCCGTCAGGGTCTCCTATCTACGGGCCATCCGAAGAGGAAGATATCCCTTCTTTACCTACAGAGGCAGAACTTCAGCTTTCCGCCACCCGGGGGGGCGGGGGGTGGTTTCAGCTCCCATAGACGATAAAGACGCCCTGTCGCCCTGATACTAGAAACGGCGTCCAGCTGATAGCGTCAGGCACGGTCCTGGTCGTTGCTGCCGTCATCGTCATCGCCGTCAACTATCCAGAAGTCGTCCGTGAGGCCGTCGGAAGTGCAGATGGTGCGCTCGGCCATCGGCATAACGGCGCCCTACCGCCATGGCTCTCTTCAAGGTGGCCTAGAGAATAAAACATCGAAGCTCCTACGCTTAACTCCGCAGCCCATCACATTCTTCGAAATACATGCTTGAGACCTCCATTATCGGCAGACAATCGCAACCATCATTCCAGCATTAAAGTCCTATCAGGTAAGAGGCATCACCATCCGAGGATGTAACCATCGCACCTTCACCCAACAATAAGCTTTAGAAAGTATATGCCAGGCGTGCATGGTGTCGAAGGCTGCTCAACATACGCCGTGATGGGAATGAGATGACGTGACCTGCACCTGGCCCTTTCATCCTTCCACGATGACATCGATCCAACAGGGGAGACTCGCAGGGAATTAGCAAAAGCAGCCGCCCTCTAGACCCCGAGGAAACCATATCGTACTGAGCGAGTATTAGTTGATGTGGTTCGGGCCGCCTTTTAACGCGGCGCAGAGGTCCCACTTCTCACTGCCATATTCATCTTCACAGGTGTAGCAGGCATTGATTTTAATCCTGATTACAGGATTTAAAACAGGACGACCCATAGAAGTACCTGGCTCGCATCGATTGAGCAACCACAATGGTTTTGAGCTTATCACGAAGGGAGAGCGAGGATATTCGACATGTAAGGCTCCCGTAGACAAGGTCCCCGTGGTGCCGATCCAAGGGCTTCAAAGTAGTGAAGTCAAAGTCACTAGCGAACCTTCTAGCCATAGGGCCTCTCTCTCTTCTAGCCTCCACACTCCACACCTCACAGCCACAGGTCCGGCCACTGGCTCTTAATCACTCCAAGCATCCCCTTCCACCTGTCGTAGCGATTGTGTCCGGCGCCTGCTAGTGTAGGCTCACTCATGGTGCCGAGTGGAATATGCCGCTAGTCGTCTCTTGTCCTCCACGCATACACCTATATGCCTCTACGTTCGAAACTTGTTAGTAAACTATTGATCATGTCACACTTACTAGGGAGCAGCTGCACAGCTCTTGAGATTATATATTGATAACTAGAAAGCTAGAAACTGGTGATCCCTGTGGCTGTGAGTGATCCACTGATATAAGGCTCTTGGGCTCCAATATTGCTGCCCAACAGAAAGGGGGGCCCCTTTTCACGACAGATCACTAACAAGTATAGTCCATCATGTAAAGGAACGAGCTTACCAGGTCGACGCTTCTCATTGATTTTGGTGAGCGAGCCTCAAACCCATTGTTGAATCCAACAGTGTCGTGACGGAGTGAACATGTGAGGCGAGCGCTTGTGCAAGTGGCAACGGTTGCGGTGAGCCGGTGCAAGACCCAAGCCGTCGGAGATGTGTAAAGGATGCAAGAAATGTACACGTTGGTGTAAAGGCCCGTTGGAATGGGTCAAGAGAGTCGGTATAGTGAGATGCTGGAGCTCGAAGCTGAGATAAGGCCGGTTTGAGTACATGGCGGAGGGGAGGGCTCAGGTCCGGCGAGTCTCGATCTGAGGCCGCTGCCAGGGGCTAGAACATAACGCTCATAGAAAGGCCCCAAAGATTAAGAAGATCATCGCTTATTGCCAAACGCTGTCAATATTATGCCGCGTGCAAGCACTATCGGTTTAACAGACCGAGAACTTTTGTACATCCACCAAGGCGAGGAGAACCGTCCCAAGTAGACCTGGTAGATAGTATCCGACAAAGCGATTGCACCACTGATCGAACGGCTCTGAACCGTCCAAATTCGAAGGTAGCGCATACCTGACGAGAAAGAGTCGCATAGAGAACGGAATGCCTGCCGTAATGCAAAGGCGGAACAAATAATTAATAAAGGCTTTAAGGAGGACAATGGCTGCTGCGGTAACTGTGATATTATCCATGGTGGTAATATGAAATGATATGAAGAAGAAACGGGAAGAGGGAAAAGTGAATGACAGACATGGAGACCAAATGGGTATTTGATTCTTCGTTCAATTTCTCACTTTCCGTCCGGTCCGTTTCGACTTGCCTGAGCAGATTGGCATGGGAGCCATTTTAGCATGTGACCATCCGTGATAACATCATAGAGAGATTCGAAATGTTTAGAGCGCGCTTTCTACATTCAACATAGTTGTATCCGTACCGGTAATGATGTCCTAAAACGAGGTGTTAACCAACAAAGGGTCTTGTGTTAGTAGATCCACCAGAGAATGCCAGCTACTTCATGATCGGACGTAACTACCATACAACTCCTTGAGTGAGTCATAGCAAGAGCCTTACAGGAGGCATTTCTTTGGCGGCATTTACGACCTAAAATGATGATAAGCCAGGTCACTATAACAGCTTCGAATTATTGGTACCTACGTACCATTTAAGGTCTTGGTCACCTGAGAACAGTCTCTACCAAAGGTCGCACTTAATCATTGTAATCGTCCGAGAGCACGATCTTTCAGACCTTGAAGGTTACGGGTTATGTACCTATGTATGTACCTAGGCTATGTATGTACTTAAGTAGAACGGTACTTAGAAAACCTTGTGGTTAATAAGGTAGTTCGGGCATGAATAGCCTTTATCATTCGGTAATCTGAAGTTGTTTATAGGTCAACCACACCTCATACCTTCCAGCATTCCATTTTTTTCAAGGCAAATCTGGCATCCTACATCCCATATTAAATCAGTACATACCTCATTGACACCCAACACAGCTCGGTTCGGATACTTAACACCCCTCAGCTCCCTCATCCATTTCTCATACGACAAGTCGAGAACGATACCTGAAAGCACGGATCATGGAAGACTGCATAGGAGAAGGCGTCATGTACTGTCTCGCAGAAGGCATCGTGACCTGTTTCCTGGAAACCATCGTCGACGGAATTACGCGGGAAATTGCGCAGCGACGAGACGCATATGTACAACGAGGTCGCAGACTCGAAAGAATCCTTCGTTTGCCGGAATGCATGCGCGTGTTCGCCGAAGAAGAACCCGGGATGACGGTCAAGTCTCTGGAGACGGCCGGCATCTTGGTATTCACAGCCTTCTTGAGCATGGCCGTCGGCTTCCTGACCGCCTTTGCGATGGGGACCTTCTGGGGTCCCTTAGTGCTGGTCCTCGCATTCTTCGGTCCAGTATCTATCCTCGGGATTGGTTGGTGGATCCTTCTATTCTCGAAACGAGACCTGGTGCTCTCTCATTACCCACCCGAGGATCGCGAGGCCCGGATCGATAGGTACCATGAGCCTATGCCAGAAATGGGTTCATTATTGTCGTACGCGTCAATATAGAAAGTCTTCGGTATTTCCTCGAGGTTCATGGGGTGCGCCGGAGCTTCTGCTCGGGCGTAATCGCCGCACAGCAAAGTTCAGCCCTCTTTCTCATATCCGGGGACAGCCTAGGATGCATCAACGTTTTGTCAGTCGAGAGTAGGATGCACTGAGGTCCGCTCAACTAGGGTAGTCCCTCCGCCATATCCGTAGGTTGGACAAGCATTGTCGGTCATCAGTGTTACAGAAAATATTATGCCGATAGATTCGATGGTAACATCCAAGTCAAGAATCCTATGCACGGCGCTGCATTGGTTCTACCAAACCCACATAATCTTGGTATGTCTCTATCTTATTTGGTTTTCTAGGTCGCAATGCAAGGGGTATTTCACTGTGGACCGGTTCCAACTCGTAGGCCAGTCTCACACTTCGGGTGAGCGCAATTGCACCCTCAGGGATCCCGGAGCCAAACACCGTCCGATTGCAGCTGCAGCCATCACTTCTCGTATTGAATATTTTGTTGTCGTTACAGGCCACAATGGAATGTGGCACGGAAAAGGGCCCCCCTTCTTCAGGGATAATCCGGAATAAGGCAATTCCTTTCCGAAGCCCTATATCAGTTGGATCTCCCGCACCAGGTGGGATCACCGCCCCTAGCTTCCTAGTTATCGCCAATAGTCAATATATAACCGCCGAGAGCTGTGCATCTGCTCCTTAGTAGGTGTGACAAAAATGGAAATCTTTACTGGCCCCTCTGGGATTTTTTTCCGGGGCAAGGCTCTACTGGTAACGCTTTTGCCCCCTTACGGAATGACCAGCCTCCGCATTATAAATCCGCAGCAATACGTTCTGTCCCGAAGATTGTTCTACATTGAGCTCTTTCTCCAATACCGCAATCCGTATTATTTGTATTTAGGGATACTTATATCATAAACACTGTGTTGAACACGTAACTGGATACCTTATTATTGTTTGCACATATGGTTCGCTACCAACCTCTCTCCCATTGTGAGATCACAGAGCTTGAAAGGGAGGATTATAAGCTGGGAGGAAGGTCCGATCTGCTCATGGTTTCGCCGATCTCGCCATATCCCAATAAATATGCCATAGTGCTAGTAATTTTTCAGTGTCGCATTTGAAACTCCAAATTCCGAAGCTGAATGTCACTAGGCATAATAACAAGGCTTGCTATATATGAGAGCATCTACGTAGGTGCTCAATTAATTTGGGCACCTTTAGTATTCGATCTGAGCGGCCAGTCAAATCACTTAATACTATAGCTGTTAGTCTTTAGGGGGTAGTCGGAGTAGGTAGAGGCACATGCCGAAAGCTGTTCAAAAGAGGCACCTTTGTTCATTCACCAACGCCTCGCTTCTTGCAGTTGTTTAGACTAGATTTACCGGTTGCTCTTCGGCCGACCAAAGCAATGGCCAGGAAAGCCAGGCTCATTGTCTTTATATCAGAGCTACTGCTCTAATTTTCTGTTTTAGCTCTCTATTTGCGTCCTGTCGCGACAACACCACCACCCCAATCTATCACTCAAGATGCTACACGTGTGGAGATACTCTCTACTTTTTCTCTGTCTCGCACCGGCGCTGGCCGGTGAGATTCCCTCTCCAGTGCAGGCTGGCGCTCCTGGAAACTGTGAGTCCTGGATTACGGCTCGGCCTGGAGACACTTGTCACTCCATTGGAAAAGCTCACAATATGGATGTCAAACATTTCCTCAGGATAAAACCCCCAGTTGAAGAACGACTGCAGTAATCTCCTATGGAGCGGCTACCATTACTGCGTCGGAGCCTCACGCGCGGATTCTACCACGAGAGCTAGCGCTATACCGCCCAAGACTCGTACCATAACGATACCACGAAAGACCGCCGAGCCGACAGTGAAGAAGCCTTTGACTGCTAAGCCGTCCCCAACTACCCCCGCACCGAAGCCCCGGCGATCACTTGTACTTATGACATGTGCTACAACATGCTGGAGGTCAACGGCCAACAAGACCCCCAGGTGTCACGGCAATGTGCAAGAACTGCTTCAAGGAGAAGAGGAAGGAGTCAGATGTCTTGAAGCTCTTCTCGTCTCTATCCAAGCCAAACCGAAATACGTAAGCGATTTCTGGAATCGTCTCTTCCCCCTATCCCTATTTCCCCAACATAATTCCCGAAGGGAACGCTTTTTGGGAGCTCCCGAACCCATCTTCTGGTTCCCCCGGCCACTATCCTAATTAACCGCAACGATAAATTACCGACACTAAAAATTGCAGTGGTGGCCGGATCACCTTACGAAGTTCTGCACTGGGACTGCTCACGTGTGGATGAGTTCGCTCTGCAGTTGCTATACTAGCAACGTGCTTACAAGATGATAGAAGATGAACATAGCATATAGTCAACCCAATTCGAATTGGATTGTAAAGTTTTAATGGCGAAATCTGGACATGGGCTTCGATTGGTTTAGTAAAAAGGGGTCGTGTCGATCAGAGCGGAGTTTGATGGTGCGGAGAGCGTAGCTTCATCGGGTGATATTCAACAGAATCCAGATTACATATTCTACTGAGATTATAATGGCACAACAATACGTGTAATCTAGCCTTGGGGGTCGTTAGTGAGCTATGGCGGGCACCTTGGAAGTCCTACATTTACCAGGGCTTCAATAGCCAGTCCTAAATGCATCAAGGAACCTTTTGGTTGTTCCAACATGCAGCCTCTACTAGGAATTGCTGGTGAAGACGTCTACACCTCTCTTGAAAAGCTTACTGTTTCAACGGAACTCCTAACTTGACTGCTAAAAAGTTCCGAGGTTCCTTCCGCATCGAGTGTTTTACGGTTCATACGAACGTAATGAGTAACCTCTGCAGGAGGACCCCACCTAATACTCTCCACTCTCTCCTCCCCGCATCCTCTCTCTATATCCCACCTCCGGGCCAACAGAACAATCGTAAATTCAATCCGGAGTATACGGAATAAGGCTTGCCTAATCGGTAGAATCATGGGAAAGATAGCCAGGATTGAGTACTTTCGGCTTCCGCCTCGTTGGCTCTTCGTCAAGATCACGGATGAAGAGGGCAATGCCGGATGGGGCGAAGCATCGCTCGAGGGGCATACGCAGGCCGTCGAGGGCTGTCTCGATGCCTGGGCCAAGCGTTACGTTGGGCTCGAGGCCGAGTAGGTTCTCTATACCGTCCCATCAAGTCTACACCGTTCTCACTCTGCTTTAGCGACATAGAACACATATGGCAACTATCCTATCGAGGCGGGTTCTACCGGGGGGGTCCGGTTCTCATGAGCGCTTTGTCAGGGATCGATATTGCTTTATGGGATCTAAAAGGTACTCTGCAGTCCGGTTCTGCCTCGTATTGATGATTGCTGAAACGCTGCACAGCCAGGAAACTAGGCGTTCCCATCTACCAACTATTAGGCGGCAAGGTAAGAGACAAGCTTCGGGTCTATGCCTGGATCGGCGGCGACCGCCCTAGCGACGTAGAGGCGCAAGCGTAAGTAGTCTTGCGGTTACCCACCCGCTTCCAATGCCGGCTAACGACGTTACAGGATGGTCCGGAAAGCGCAGGGCTTCGACGCGGTCAAGATGAACGGCACCGAAGATCTCGGCTGGCTAGATTCGCCCAGCAAGCTGGACGAGTGCGTGGCACGAGTCAAGACTGTGAAGGCGCTAGGGCTCGACGCGGGCGTCGATTTCCACGGGCGCGTGCATAAGCCGATGGCGAAACAGCTCGTCGCCAAGCTGGCGCCCCACGAGCCCCTTTTCGTCGAGGAGCCCCTTCTGAGCGAGAACATCGCCGGTATCAAGGAGATCGCGTCCCAGACGCATTGTCCGATCGCGCTGGGCGAGCGCCTGCACAGCCGGTGGGACGTGCGGCCGTTCCTCGAGGCCGGGTGCGTCGACATTCTGCAGCCGGACATCTGCCACGTGGGGGGCATCTCGGAGATGCGCCGCATCGCCTCGGCGTGCGAGACGTACGACGTCGCCCTCGCGCCGCATTGTCCGCTGGGTCCTATCGCCCTCGCCGCTAATGTGCAGGTCGATGCGGTCAGCCCGAACTTCGCCATCCAGGAGATGAGCTTGGGGATCCACTACAACGTCGGCGGGCAGGACCTCACCAGCTACACAGTGAACCCGGAGGTGTGGCAGGTCACGAACGGATACATCGACCTCATGGCCGGCCCCGGCCTCGGTATCGAAATCGACGAGGAGCAAGTCAGGAGGTTATCTAAGGACTCGAAGGCGTGGATAAGCCCTACCTTTGTCGGTCCCGGTGGCGAACTCAGAGAGTGGTAGGTTTTAAAGCTTACGATAGAGGATCAAATTGCGAAAGATAGGGTCAAGATAGGTCACAGCTCGCCGGTTCAATTCAATGTACAGTGAGATGGGGCCATCATACGTTGATATATTGGGACTACTAGCGGCCTACGGAAACACCACTAGTACTGGACATCATCCTGGAAAGTGCCCCTCAGAGGGAGGTCTGCGTCGAACTTGTTCTCCTTCATGTGGCGATCGAAACTCTGGGTGGACATCTGGACCTTTTCGAACAGCATGCGATCCAGCACGGGCGCGGCAGGCGCCTGTTGGCCCCTGCGGGCGGCGGCGTCGACCTCCCTGGTGTATTCGTAGTGGGCGAGGCTCGACGCGATCTGGAACGCATTCCGGATCTGACGGCCGTTCCAGCATCCAGTGGACCGCGCATTATCCTCACTGCAGAGACTTTGGTCAGAACTTGTGCCGTGCGGTTATAGAAAGGAACCAAAACGGAGAGACCACAAGGACGAAGACAACCGCAGTGTGTGAGCAGCACCGCGCGTTCCCTCTCCACAATAATAGAAAGAACGGGGACACAAGTGATTTACTTACAAGTGTCGTGCGGCGAAGTCGATGATTTCGTTCTCCTTGATCACGAGAGCGGGCTCTCCTGTCATGGCGTGTCGCTGCGATTCGATCTCACGCAGCTTGCTGATGTTGAGGCGGAAGATGTCGCGCGTCTGGGCCTTGTCGAGGGGCGGGTAGTACAGAGACATATGGATACGGGACTTGAACGCCTCGTCGATGGTACTCACCCGGTTGGTCGTGAGAAATAGCAGACCGTTGTAGTACTCTGAGTGACAAGTGTTAGCCTTCACCGAGATAGGGCCTGCCTTCAACCCCCCCGGGCTGTTTCGCCAGACTTACCTAAGACGCGGAGGAACACGGAGACAAGCGCATTGCGCTTCATGTCGAGCTTGGACCGCTGCGACAAGAATACATCCGCCTCATCAAGCAGGAGAACACAGTCCCACAGATGAGCCAACCGGAAGACATTAGTCAGTGAAGACTCGACCTCGGACGGCGTAAGGCCGAGATCGCCACAGGTAATAACGAAAAGTGGCTTTCGGTTTTCCATAGCCACCGCTTCAGCCGTGGCGGTCTTGCCAACACCAGGGACACCATGCAGAAGTACTACCAGACCCCTTCCCTTGCCCTGGATGAGATCCTGGTTCGGACCTTCCGCCGGGATATCGGCATAGCGACGCTCGAGAACCTTCTTCTGGAAGTGAGAGACCACGAGACCGCGGACAATGTCTTTGTAGTCCTTCAGTATCTTGAGGCTCTCGAATACGCCTTGCTCCCTCCGGATGGGCTTCAAGAAGTTGGTGTTGACGGGAATAAACCTTCGCTCGCGCAGAGCATAGGCAAACATACGCTTCGGGAGGAGAACTAGGTCTTCCCTCTCGCGCAGCTCCAGGACGTTCGGCTTGTTCTCGTAGGTGCGGGTGCCCTTGGTGCGCTGCCGCAGGAACGTATCCACATTGAGATTCTCGCGACGCTGCCACATCTCGACACCGTCCGCTGTCTGGATGATCTCGGGACTCGAGAAAGCTAGCTTTGTCCGTGATCCGTCGAACCACTGTTGAATCTGCATCTCGTCATCTTCCGTCTCGCAACGTATCGATTTCGATAGTGTCAGCTTGTGAAAGCGAGGCCGCCAGTCGGGATTGGTTTGATAGGCCTCGGTCATGTCGACAATTACGTCGCTCTCAACATAGTCCGGATGGCGCATAGGGTCCCGGTTCTCGTCCTGCAGAATCTCATTCTCGGCATCGATGGTGTCGAAGGGCGGATTCCTGGTTAGGGTCCATCCGTTATATGCCTGATGGCGGTCGCTGGGGTTGAGGAATCTCTGGAAGCTCTGCCCTTGAATTTTCAGGGATTCCAGGAGCTGTTCGTGATTTTCCCTGTACCGAACTGGGTACACCTCGAGGGAGTCGATTTCCCTTTCGCCAGGGAACGATGTTAGTTCGAACTTGTGACGAACGGCACCGAATGACGTCCCGTCATGATCGATGTAGTAGGCGAATATATTGAAACTCTTCCCCTCAGGGGCCTGAAATTCATCCGCGAAGAACTCCCATCCCGACGTGGGGTATGAGGTTTCAGGCTCTGGACATTGCGTCCGGTATACTCTCCATAATTCGTGGTAGCGGCCCCCGGTTTCATTGGCAGCCGGCATGTAGATGAGATCACCGACACGGAACAGATGCCACAAGTCGTCGAACTTGACCTTGCGGGCGGTGTTTCCGTCGTACTGTCTGTGCAGAGGCATGATTTCTCGGTCGACGAAGTCGACGTAGCATCGCATGTCTCTAAGTGCTTCAGTGGAATCCATAATGGTATCAAGGTCCCCAGTGTTCGAGTCAACCGACTGCAGAGATTCGGTATCGCTTGTATCTTCGTCGTCCGACGCTTCGCCAGAACCAGAGGCTTCGACAGCTACCGAGCCCTCTACTAACTCGACTTCTTCTGGGGTGTCTCCAACCTTGTCGGAATCAGCCTCGTCGAGCTCCTCGACGTCTCCCCATTTCTCTTCAAGGGTAGCCAAGATCTCCTTCATCTTAGGCTGGAAGTAGACCAGGGGCTTGAAGGGTCTGACGAAGGTGCGTGGAGTAGATCGCCGCTCGGTTTCGTTGAGCAGCGATGTGAGATGGCCCAGCACAGGTTGTGACTGAATGCGGACCCGTTGAATCTGAGCCTCCGAAGGCTGTGCTGGTTCCGCTTTCTTCTCTTTCTTGACCTTCTCCTCCGCATCCCTCCGTGGCGGGGGTGCATAGTTGTTGTTCATGTAGCCGCGTGTCAGCATGTAGTTTTGGCGGATACGGGCAAGTTCCTCCTTCCGACGCGAGGCTTGTTCACGACGGATCTGGGCCTGGAAGTTGGGCCCCGCCACCAAGACGTCAATGGCGTACTCTCGCTCATCAGAGCCATAGCGATTCTTGAAATGCTCGAAGTTGGCCTTGCGGACCTCGGGGATCTTGGGTCGCCATTTAGCTTCAGTGCGGCGCTGATCGGCCAGGATGCGCTCGCGCCCGCGCCGCTCTGCTTCCTTCTGAGACATGAAAAGGTCAGGATAGCGTTCGAGGCGGTTGCGACCGGGCGGCTGCGGTTTCCGTCCATTGCCATGCTTACCACGTCCCATTGCCCTAGCCGTCGTGACTGAGTCTCGACCGGCTACACTTGAAGCCGAAAAGTAAAATAGAGGTATTGACGCAGGTATGAAGGTAGGTATTTATGAGGCGCGTGGATGAAGGGGGTTTAGGAGGACCTCTTCGGAAGCTGACGACGCCGCTCTTTTTGTACTCCGGCGCTGCTATCGCTATCGACTGAACTGGAGGAAGAATTGTCGGCTGCGGACCACAATGGGGATTCAATGACTCTTCGCCGGTGATGGCGGAGTGTTGCTTACAGCGGAGTTTAACGTAGCCAATCATTGACAGCTTCGCATGACGAATGCGGTATATGAGCAGGCAGTGCGAAGGCCAAGCCAAAACCCCATGCTCGAATCGTTTCATCCTTTGCTGTGTCGTACCATGGCCCAATAAGAAACTTCCAACACACTCATCTGCCTTGCAGCCAAAGTGAGATCTAGGCTGTTCTGACATTGGACTAAGCCAGACGAGAAATCTACGCAGCCACCCCACAACAGCCCTATGGGCAATGCACGTTGAAGATATCGACGTAAGCAAGGGATAGTAGTGGCAACGAAGCTCCTGTAACCCAGGCAGCTACTCCTCAATTGACCAGGGACAGCTCATGCATAGAAAGTGGCTTGAGTGGCTCACGCCTGTTCGGGTTAGGTCAAGGCAGAAACCCCAATTCCTCAGGACACTAAATGACGGGTCCCTGAACGAGGGACGCCGCCTTCTTTAGGCACGGATGTTGATGCCGTGTATGAATATCAACGCCAACAGACCTAGCAATCATTTAGAAGCGAAAGAAAGTTCGTGTTCGCCGCCTTGTGTAGAGGTAGTGTGTCCAGTATGAAGTTGACTTAAAAGTGAACTAGCGAGCCCCATAGGTGCTTTAAGGAGGATGGTCGTCAGCTTCGTCACATTGATATCTACACCGACTCCGTTGGTCTATTCCGATGGTCTGTCGTTTTCCCCATTGATTGGATGCTAGTTCGAATACGACGGGACTTGCCCCGTCTAACTCGGAGGGCCGAAACACCTCTTGGTCGACGGCGTCAAGCTCCATACGCACATGTGGCTCTCCGTCCAATTCTTGCTTGGGCATCACATGCCCAATCTGCGTTCCCGGAAGTTCCGCCTTAACATTATCACGCTCATCCGACGAGCTTTCGATTAAGTCCCCGTCCCCCTTGCCGGGAGTTGGGCGCATCCTGCTTCTACGGTACAACAAAACCGCCGCTACTAGTCCCAATAAGGAGACCAATACAGCTAGTCCAATCCCGACAAGAGGCCCTGTTGCGAGGTGCGAAGTCGCACCGATGTCGACTGCAGAATCGCCAGCGGTCGAGGTAGGGGTAGGGGTACGCAACAGACTTTCAGCGCGTGGCAAAGTCACCTGGAGTGCGAAGGCTTCGTGGAACATAGTTACGGCATTTTCGGAATCTATCCAGTCGAGAGTGTCTATGAGTCCGTTTGAGAGGTAGACGGCGGTGGGCTCTGTTATTCTGCTGACGCATAGTCTCCTCGACGAGGGCGACTGGGTCACTGTCTCAAACGGGGTCGCCACCTGGAGTTTACACGACCACCCTTCGCCAGGGCAACACCATGTTTGCGTATGTGGTTTGTCCGATATACGTAACGTAGTTTCGCAAGCTGCAATCCAGTCAGAGTAGCAAGCGATCCCCGGATACGCGACCTTCAGATCGTTCGCTGTCGTAACATAAGCATATATGCCCACTATGCCGTCTGCTACGGAATGTCTCTCCGAGGCTTACCCTTTAAAATATCGTAGTAACCTTGTGGCCGGTAATCAGCGTCGCTCACCGTTATAGCACCGAAAGGCGGTTCTTAATTATAGGCGGCCGTGCAACTCGCCTGGTGATACATGGAGCCTGCATTAGGACAGAGTGGCGCCAAAGAGAATGACCGTAGGGGTGTAAAAGGTGTAGTCTGTGCCGGCAGCCAGAATGTCAAGGACGGCGACACAGTTCTTGTAACGAGCATACCATCCATGACTGTACGAATAGAGGCGCCTTGATACCTAAAGAATGCGTTCTTTTCTGTACGCAAGTCGATGCCTGTACAAATATCTCTTGACACTCGAGTTTTTTCCAAAAATCTATGCGGCAAGTAGTTTCATCGTGTCGAAAGGGAGTGTACTTGTAGGAACCGCCAATTCCCCCTATCGGCAATACATCCAATAGATAAGCGTTAATTAGTTTGAAGTCTACCCTCGGACACGCGACAAGGTGGGTCGTTATTTTGATGCCGAAGTGGAGCGGAATGACGCTCTGACGATGTTGTTAGTTTACCCAAGCCTGACACCAGCAATCTTTTCTCGGCCGGCCACTGCTGATGCGAACTCGAACGCAAAGGCAGATTTCAGCATCGATCTACTACTTATAGGAATCAGCCGACCCTAAGAAATAATGCTCACATTCGAATTATGGGATGGCGAAAGGAAAACTAAAAGGCCCTCGATATTGCTGCGGAGCTCTTAGCGCATAAATGGTTGCCCCAGTTCCCAGAGACAGAAAATGCAATGAAGACTCGGCCTCCGGCACTTCCTATGTACGTACTATCGGACTGCGTCCTGCAAACCCCTGATTTGCCACGCCGACCTAAACGCGTTCTAGTAATAGCACCACTAACTCGGCGTTTAATGACTACTACGTATCAGCTGAACGCTCCACAGTATACGGGGAATACCATATAGAGGCATCCAAGACCTAGATTATACGAATACCTTCGAACAAACGGCCTGTTCAGCAATTCGCACTCGTGCCTAATAACACATCTCAATGATAATTACGTAAAGTGTCACTCCGCAGTTCATTTATGTTTGAAAGCCCGTGGAGAGAACATTAACTGCTCGGTGCCTGGAGTGCGGCCTCAAGGAACAACAGCTTTAGTAAGCCCCAGTTAAAGTATGTTAAACACCCAGACAAGCAATTGGGATTCGGAGCAAGCAACCGCTACTTCTTAGATAAAAGGCATATGGAATTCATAGGCCCACCCAACATTACATATTAAAGAAATTTGTGCTTTAATAGTTAAAAGCAGTGCAGGTTATCGCATTGAGAATGAGTCCGGAGCCTGCAAAGGAAGATAGAGGACGAGGACCCCTGGAATTCTGAATGTGATCAAGCCAGGGCGGAATACCTGCTTGTGTCCTCATATAGTAGAAAAAGCGCAAGGCTGCTTAGAGCATCTATTATCGTCTGTCGCACTTCTCCTTCGTAAATCCGTATCAGTTTCATGGGTAAGGCGAACGCCCGCAATGAGGACGTCCCAACACTTGGAAATTTTCTAGTAAAAATGTATCTGGCGGCTAGTCTAGGATATGGCAACACTGAAATCGCGCCTCTCATCCTTCAACCCCAGGGGCTGAAATTTCCCATTAATGGCCCAAGTTTCATAAGCTTATTTCCGACAATCCCAACCTTGTGCTTCTCAAGTCTGACGACATGCTAACTAGCAAGAACGTATCCTTCCTTGAGGAAGCCGGCTCCAGGGGTAGACAGATAGACCGTCAAGCCCGTCCGCTAGGGCAGCCTTGTCCTTGGAAAATGAAGGAAGGCCTCGACAACCATACCGCGGTCGTTCTCGGCCTTCACCATGCCTGGGCGGATGGAGAAGACCCGCAGAGCTAGCCGTTCCACAGTGAGATACTCGCCAAACTTGATGGCAGCCCACTTCGAGGCCGTAGCCCGACATCCCAGGAACGACGAAAGACGCAGCAAGGCTCATCGCGTCGATCCCGGTGCCCGAGCCGCCCGTGGCGTTGACCAAACCACAGTACATGTTATAAACACCGCAGGTGTTAACTCCCCAGTATCCTCCGGTTAACCTTCTTTATCCGCGTTCCGGTTCATGTCCGGACTAACGAGGTTCCCCCACCACTTGGAAGGAGCGACGGCTGCAATGGAGCCTACGTTCATTGCTCCGTGGAAGTTGACCAAAACATTAACATGGCTGAAGTCGTCGATGGCCTTCTCGTAAACGGCGTCGACGTCCGTCTGCGACTCCTGCTGTCCGCGGTAATAGTGAGCACCTCGGAACTGGTCTACAGCTCTTCGACTGTCTAATATAAATTATCGGGCTTTCGCCCAACAAGGACAGGGCCCCGGCTTTTGCGACGCTCCAAGACTTAGCCACGGCCTGATGCGAATAAGCCAGAGCCTGTCTGAGTGAGAACTGTAATATCCAAATCTCGCGTCACCCAGACCCCCCTGCTGTGCCTGGAACAAGAACGACTTTGGAGCTGCCTTCGAGTTCGGCGTTTGTGGCTGTGTCAGCAGCTGAGTAAACGTTCCGGCGCATGCTCTTGGTAAACATGATGGGCGTGGTGAAAGCATTGCCGACGATCGATTCCGAAGTCATTTTTCTACAATTTTGGTAATAGTTGGAGAAGGAGGTTGGATCAGGGTGGGAGGCTCAGGGTTGATGTTGTCAGAGATTCACCGTCCAGTCCTCTCATATACGGTCGACAGAGACCGTATCTAAGTATTGCAGTCTGAGTGTATTCCCTTCCTGCCTTCGGAGACCGGTTGCGGCTGGCGCTGCTATTACCGAGCCGAGGCATTAAAAGTCTCGAATACTACGCTTTCACAGGCACTCACGCTGGAAACCTTCCGCACAAGCAGTGGGCTTCTGCCACCGACAGTAAGCACTCGCCAAAGATCTTGTTGTAGGGATACCGAGTAATAAGGGGCTGATGTTGAAGGGGAAAGGGGCTCAGCGTACCCAAGCTTGAATACGACCAACTGGTTTTCTTGGGGTAGCACCGTATTAGGAATTGGGGAAGACTGGAAGTCCGAGACTGGGTTCCCCATGTGCTAAAATGAAACCGGGAGATAGACTATGAGACACAAGAATTCTTTCTCCTTGCGTCGAGATTTTCACCGATACTGGCAGATTCAGGGAGATTATCATTTCTTTAAAAGTCGAGAACGAATATCCATACAGCATCGACCTGTCCACACTCCTTAACCAAATACCACTTCGTTGAGCAAATAAAATACCGCTCGCGGAGAGGTCTTCTGGCATCACCCCAGGTGGATTATCCTTCTGCCTGTCCGCGGACGAAGACCGTACCTCGTCTGTTTATTAACCCTTGCAGCCGTCTGTCCCGGGGGTTTCGACGGCTTGGGTCGAGCGCGTTCGTTGAGCCAGTCGGAATTGTACCGAGCGTTCTTGATAGCCTTGGAAACCTCGAACACCATGCCGGTGTTGATCTCCCCGTCGGGGCGGACCTCGTAGCCGGCCCGCTTCTCCGGGCCCTCCATCATCTCGTAGAGCGTGGTGCCGTGGTAGTCGGTCGGATGCCAGGCGGAGACGGTGTTGCTCGCGGGCTCCAGCATGATCCCGTACGAGGCCAGGTAGAAGTTGCCGCCCTTGTCCGGGTTCCGGGGCGCCTTGCAGGTGCAGGCCACGATCCAGTTGTTCCCGTTCGTTTCTTTGTGCGTGTACCTCGCGTAGTTGATGGCGGACAGCCCCGACGGAGGCGGGAGCTCGAGGTCTCGGAACGTGACCTTCTTCCCGTCGATCTTGAAGCTGAAGGTGTCGTCGTCCCTCATCATGTCCATGCGCGGGAGGTCGTACTCCTCGATCAGGTCGTTGTACTCGGCGATGATCTCCGGCGGGAGGCGGGACCTCATCATGTTCCACAGCAGGCCGGCCATGCCCTGCGCCTTGAGGTTCAGCAGCCTCTCCCTCTCCTGTTTCGCGTCGGTGTCTATGCGTATGCATGGAGCCGCCATCTGGATTCGAGGTTGGTTACGGGAGCCGCACGTGTACCCGAAGTGCACCAGCATGCCCGGATCCTCGCGCCTGTCGTCGCGTCTGTACTTGATGATTTCTCTGCATATCTCGATCATGGTCTCCCTGATGTCGTCGTCCGGTACGAAGTTACGGAGCACCACGAGCACTAGCTCCTTGGTATCCGCATCGCGGAACATGACACTCTCGTCCTGCTTGATAACGTACCGCAGGCGAGACTTGTCAAGGTTAATGATCGCGCGGCGCTGGCCCTTGTTATATCGGGGGTCTACGAGCGGTCTCTCTCTCCAATATGCGTTCCACTCCCGTTTCGCCTTCGGTGTCCCAGCTGTGAAGAAATCGTTTATGGGATAGGGCTCTTCGAGTCGTGGAAGGTCGACGACCTTGATGTTACTGATATACTGATCTCTCTCCTCTGGGGTCCAGTTGAGCCCAAGCTTCTTCGTATACTTCAAGTCAGGCCGGGTATCTTTCTTGGCCCTCATGGTGACTCAAATATGGGCCTATATTTGGCGGATAAGCTTCGATATTTCCGAGTCCTCCTTTCGTATGCACTTTGGCCGCCGAAACTCGCAACTGCCCTCAGTTCGGAATCAGAAGCAGCCTGTATATTTCGGTTTGGAAAATTTTGTGAGCTTGCTGGCAGATCCGCTAGACGGGACGTTAGAGCTTGATAGAAGCAGCTTAGTTGTCTCCGTAGACAGCTACGCAAGAAACTTATAAGCTTTGTGTGTCGTGCGAACATCGTCGCTCTGCGGAATCGGCGGCTTGAGCTTGAGAACGTCTTTGTGTCCATTGTCAAAATGGTTATCATGAGGATGGCTTATCCGGCATCACTGCAAACAAAGGCGACTCTCTCAGCCATTATGGACAAAGGCCATAATCGTCCGTCTTCGGAATAGAAGAGAAGACTCGGATACAGGCGGCAAAAACAGACTCACGAGATAAGAACCAGGAGAGAGATAGCAGGAGCGACTTAGCCATCTTCGGTGCTATTAGACAATTTCTCATAAGGGGTCAGCCGCATCATGCCGATTGCAGGCGTCAAAGATCGACGGCTCAGATGGTCTATTTCGCTTGAATTAGACGTCTGGGTGTCAACCGCACCTGATCCGATAAATATTAATCCCGTAAAATTGCTTCGTATCTTTACCTGGTGCCCTCTGTTAAGGGGTGACTTGAAGCAGCGGCAGAGCTCGAACTAACTAAGATATGCCCACCATACCATCGCTTGACCGTCACGAAATAGCAGAACTCCGATCTTTTGGCCGAAGGGGTAAAAAGCCTTGTTAAGAGCACGTCCAATTTATAATCGCACAGTCCCGCATAGACGAAGCTGCCACAACCCAGATGAGCGTCAACATACACACTAAGATGAATGCAGTTTATAGCTTTCATACGGAGTAATGTGTTTCATGGTGTTGGAGGTCATCAGTAGATACTTTCTCGCACCCATGAGTTGCCGCGGTTCAAAATGGAAAACTACGAATTGGGTGAGTCAAAATAATCCCGTACAGAACAGACCTCAGGCGTCTAGTATGATATTTGGATCTCGGGTTCAGGCGAAGGGGTGGTGTTCTTTAGGTTTGATGGACGGTAAGGGTTTCCGGGCTGAGCGGGTTAGAGGATTCTCAGAGACGGTGAGAATTCGGAAGGTGCAATAAACAAAGACGGATAACACTGTTCACTTCGTTTTCGTAATACCAAGTTGCTACGTAGATTAAGGCGGCGCCGGCCCGATCAGCACATTATCGAGCCGTACCCGCCACCAGCGCCTTCCCCATCACCAAGGTGCGTAGTAACCGCGCACCGGGAGATTCGGCCGTGATGTCTGCCCATGATGCTGCGCTACATTTAGAGGGACGGAAGACGAGACCTCCGAGACCTGCCCGCGGGCGTCTATCTCGTCCACTCGACCAACTGCCTCGGAGTCTGGGACGCCGGCGTCGCGCAAGAAATACGCGACGTCTTCCCCGCCGTCTACGGGAGATATGAGGGCTTCTGCGACGATTTCGAGCGCGAGCCGGGTGCGGCCCACGTCTCGCGGCGCCTCGCCGGCCGGTGCCTAATCATACCGCCGCAGCGGGGGGACGTGGACTCGGGCTCACCGGCGATCTCCATCGTATGCCTGTTCGCAAGCTACGGCTACGGGCGGAAGACGGCCACCAAGCCGGCCGGGATCCGAAGCGGCTCATCCAGGAACAGACTACCAGAGCACTAGAGCAGTTCCGTTCGCAACTGGGCCGGGTGTTCGGCTTCATGAGGCTCGTGGGGGAGGAGCACCCGGGGGGGCCAGGGCGAGGGAGTGAGAATATACTCGCCGAAGGTCAATTCAGGGTTGTTTAAGGTGCCGTAGGAAGACACAGTGACCCGCATTCAGGAGACATTCCGGGGATAGGAGGGGAGGTGGGTAGTTCTCGTTCAGTAGACAACGAAGTAATAGGGAACAAGGCATGGGAAACTGTGAGCATCCCGTGCCCACAGTCCCCTGTTCACGGAAACCATGACCGGGCAGGGTCTAAATAGCATATTATGATACCTTTAGCAAGCCCGATTCCTGGCCTGCGTCATAGCGATAATTGCACGAGTCTGTGTCCGGAAGGAATACAACTCTATAGCCCCTGTCTAGTCTCATATTTCTATATGCAATGAGGCGATCCCGCAGCCTATTGATGCCCTTCGTCACTCAGGATCCTTAAAGCATCCTGAGAACCACTTTTAAAAAGGGGGGGGGGGAATTTATTAGCAGTGCTGGATGGTCCATTACTAAGGCCTTCTCCTATTACGGAGTCATATGTTTCTCCCATAGCTGGGGCCGCCTCATCCACACTATTTGGCAACCCCAACGTCTCCCACTTTGTTAGCCTGCAGCCTATTTCACATGGAAGACAAGACGAAGGGCGTGTTGCCTGCCAGCAGGGTGCGGTCGCAGATGGGACAATGACTTAATAGTCCTCGTTGGCTACACATTGATGCGTGCTTTAGTGGGCCTGTTCATAGACTATCTTCAGGAGCATTCCTGAGTTGGTAGATCAGACAATCGCTTAAAGGTATGGTCCCATGATGACATCCCGTCGAAAGTTCGCATGAAGAACCCCTTGAGGAGTCGACTGGGTTAGTCACACCGGGCTTGCTTATAAGTGCGACTAACAGGGTAAGGACATGTCTGTCAAATACTAATCTCTTTCCCCCTTTGAAATATGCCACCTCTTCCGAGATCTTTTCCACCGGCGGATTGCTAAGCGGAAACGGCAAGAATCGAAATCGTCGCGACGGGAGTAAAAGCTGGCATTGCCCACGATCTACCAAGAGATAAGAACACTGCCATATTTCATAATCAGTTCTCCTTTATCCCCAAAACCACAGGCTCAACAGAGACATCCACCCGGCCAGTGGTGGGGATGGTTGGTTTCACTGCCCGCCTAGGGTGCGTAATTCCAGCCAACCCCATCCATTATTCAGGGTCGCAACGTGTGAAAAGAGAGCAAGCAAGCCGTTCCCGTAACGCCAATCAAGAAAGTGGGCATCTAAGGTACTTAAGAGGCCTCCTCGCCGAATGTGTTCTCGCCCGAGTACGTGATGTAGAGGAATCTGAAAGCAAGAAAGTTAATCAGTAACTGTTCTGGAGCTAGACCCCGACGTCCAAAAGAAACGAGGGAACAAGTGAGGAGGGGGGACATACCCATCTTCATCCTTGTGTTCCTCGTAGATGCTGCTCATCAGAGCGGCGGTAGGCGGTAGGACCTCATCGACGAAGATGAAGATGGCCTTCTCCGGAGAAAGCTTGATGCGCTTCCGGATGACGTAGACGAACTGGCCCACAGTAAGATCTGCGGGTACGAGGTACTTCTTCTTGTCGATGGTCGCGATATCCGACTTTTCGACCTTCTCGCAGATTACCTATAATTGAGGCGCACGCAGTTAGTGATCTGAACGTAGGAAAGTGCTTGCGGATTCTAACAGAAGGTGGTAAGAAGAGCGGGGTACGGGGGCAGCCGGCAGGCAGAAACGAACACTGCGGTCGCAGCGACGATGCAGAACGAGAAGGGTTTCTATCAAGAGGGGCACACAAGGACGCATAGAGAGTGTTGGCGAGTGCCGGAGCGAATAGTACACCACAGCAACAAACGACCGGAGAGTAAGAAAAGGACATACCGGAATGCGGTCGGCATACTTCTGGCGAATACGCTCGGCCTCGGCCTTTCGCTTCTCGAACGGGTGCTCGTCCTTGAACTTAGATCGCATATTGAATGTAAAGCGATCGACTATCTGATTAAATGGGCGATGCCTGGTACGGCGATAGGCGAGCTAGAGAGTCGAAGTCGCTGTTGCCGCGGACGTTGGTGGTGTTATTGACTCTGGGTGGTTTAGTGTCGTAACGATCAAAAGGGTGGAAGAATCGCGGTCGCGAAGCCACCTTTATTAGGCGGGACGGAAAGGGATGTCGATGCTGATGGATGGTGGTTGTAGGCGAATGGAAGGTTGATGGAAAGGAAGAGAGGGATGAGAAGGTTCAGGTTGTACGGGAGGAAGAGAGAAAGGAAGATGAGGCGAGACAAGGTTGAATGGAAGCCTTGAAGGTTTGTAGGCAGGAGAGAAGGGTACCTACCTACCTAACGTCTACCTAACGTTAATGTGCAGGTAGACTAAGCTTGCTGAGCACCTGTATGCACCTATCGCCTACAGTTGATCGGCTTCTTTGCCCCACTTACAAAGTATCTTCCTAAGGTACCTAAGTCTGGGTACGTGTACCTACTCTACAAACACATGCGTGTAAAGCTGGCTAACCAGAAGATCTGAAGGCAAAGTCAAACATACGGTGTGATGATTGTTTTAAACCGTCCTTCGGTGGTGAAGAATAAACGTCATGTACTGTATACAACTCCTCTCGGTACCTGGTACGTGGCTCATCTCCTGGAAGATACATAGCGGTAGTGTTGCCTGCCGGGTATGTACTTTATATTTATATTCACTACCGGCTCCTCATTCTGTAGGTCTTACCATTTGCGGGCCGAAAGACTCACTGACTTCCCTCATGTGCTGCGGATGAATGACCCATCTGCTAGGCCTACTCGGACGTACGAAGTGGCTTTGATAAGTCATCGTCACGATCAGGCGTCAGGCGGTCAAGAGATGATGACTGGGACGGGGAGGCCTGTGCTTTTGCTTCCTAACCTATGTACATACATACATAGGTACACATTAGGCCCGCTCTATCAGATGGCTTATCGCCCGCTATCTTACGAACCCCCGTAGAGGGGGAATCGACGGGGAATCGACTCAATGAGGGGCGGGAGGCGCGCGGGCGGGTGTGTGGGGTGGGCGCAGTCGGAGGGCGGGGCAGATGACCTATGATAACGTGACCCGAGCCGAAAGCGGCTTAGTTCCCAAAGCTTAACACCCCAGTTTCAGGGACCTTACGAATGACACACATACTTTCTATTGCTCCCCTTCACCCTGTTACGTCAAGTACATATTAGCAATCAAGCCTTGTCGTGAACGGCTTTGCGAAAAGGACCACAAGGCTTTCCTATTCTCAGGGAAGGGGAGCCGGGACTGCATCTCCCATAATGTACATTTACTAGGGAACCCATGCACTTACGTACTTACCCACAGCCGAATGAGCTAAGAACTCTTGTCAAGGCCGGCTAGTCAACAGTGGAAAGCCTCGCAATCATCTCGGCAACTGAAGCTAGAGCTTCTATGTGGCATGCGCCCCCTGAACCCCCTTTTCCATCTACTCTACTGCGGATGTAGATGTTGGGCCCAGTGTTAGGGTGGTTCTTGGGGTAGTAATGATATTGCCACGCAGAGGCACGAGGCATCTGCTGTTTCTCTCGGGGTCATGTTGAGGATCTCCAAGATCTCAGCTACCCTGTTCAAGAGGTTTGAACAAACAACACGAGTGAAGACCATACTGGCGATTTCCCTTAACTAACCGTGTTGCCGGAATCCGACGCCGGCTTCCGGCAGCTGCCTTGCCGGCACCAGGGCACACCGCGGAAAAGTCGAATGGGATGCAATAAAATCTGTTCGATACGGCCATCTACCTGAGATAACTACTGTTCCTTCGCTGAACTGCCTCATCAACCCCGGCCCATCCAGTCTTCCCGCTCCTGCACCAACGAGAGCACATACTCCAAGCCCAAAGTCACCACCCGAACTCAACGTATGATGTCCCCTTCTTTGTCGATCCCCTCGCTCATCTCCAGTATATCGCTGCCGGCGAGCACGCCACTGTCCAACCCGGTGGTCGCCTTGCGGCCCGCCGCCCACACCTCATGGAACTTGACGCTCTCGTCGCTGCTCGCCACCACGATGCACCCCTCGGCCGCCGTGCGGCTGCGGCGGCGTTCCCGGGTGCGGTACGTATCGCTCGGGCCGGCCGGGTACGGGATCGCGTAGAGGGCGCGGTGCTCGCCCTCCCAGGGCACGGCGGCCACCTGCCGGCAGTCCGGCCAGCTGAACACCGCGATCCTGTACGGGTGGTCGGGCTGCGCGTATCCGAAAGTGGCGGCGAGCTCGCGGCGCGTCGTGCTCCAGATCAGGGACGTGACCTGGGCCGCTACGGCGATGGTGGCGAGTGCCGCCCCGGACGACGTGTGGAAGAAGTGGATGCACCTGTCGTTAGAGCCGCCTCCTGTCGCGATCAAGCCTTCGCGCCAGGGGCAGAAGGCGATCGCCTTGACGGCGGCACCGTGCTGCCACCTGTGCCTCTCGGAGCCGGCAGGTACACGTTTGCACGCGGGGGTCTCTCGACCGTCCGTAGTTTCAACTTCCCCGTCGATAATCTTTTCGTTGTCAAATAGGCAGCACAGGTTGTCGTTGCCGCCCGTCGCGAACTGTTCTCCGTTGTGCGACCATGCGAGGCCGCATATCTGCTGCGAGTGCACCTTGATCTTGGCTAGGAGGGTTGTTGCCCCGGGCCAGTTGTGGCGATTCACTTCCTACGTTTCCGGCCATTCGACGGAGTAGTAGTAGACGTCACCCGTTTCGTCCCCGACTAACAGACTCTCCGTCCGGACCGGTGTTCCCGGGCTGAAGGGGTTCAGCGATCCGCGGGTGGTCGTTATCGGACGCCAACTGAGGCATGCCACCGGTGCCGCTTGCTGTGTTTCGAATCGGGGCAGCAGGTGCTCGAAGAGAGACATCAACGAGAGACGACCGTTCGACCGGCCAAATGCTAAAATGGACTTCTCCCCTTGCTCCGATGAGAAGGCAACCGATGTCAGCCACGACCCATCGCCGAGGCCCGCATTTATGAGGGTGACACCAGTGGACTCTGACCAGCCATATAACAAGTTGCCGAGGCCAACTGCCAGCGTGTTGCAATTGGCGTCGTATGCCATGATGGAGCAGTAAAAGTCGTCCCGGAGTCCGGGCGCGTCGAGAACCCTGGCCGGATATCAATACATTCTGCTGGTTGGTCGGCTGCCAAAAGGTTGGGCAACTCACTTGAAAGGGGCATTAGGGAGAGCTCGAACGTCTCTGGGGGCACCAGGAACGTAGTCATCGTTGCTCCATTCGGTGCCATTCCACGTCGTTCTCGTCGTATCGATGCGGGACCTACCCCGAGAGCTGCCCCTCCAGCGGGGAAAGGTCTTCGCATAGCTATCGAAATCGAGAACCCGTTGAACCCGATCCATCTTGAGGGCGAGGGCCAGTCGACCCTCGTGTTGCTCCTGCTCTTCCTCCGACTCGGGCGGCACCTTGGAGAACGAAGTGGTGTAGAGGCGTGCGTGAGTGCCCGGACTGAAGAGGCGGCCACGGGCTCCTTCGATGGCGGATCCGCCGGGTGCCAGACCGCCGACGGACTAGACGGCGCCTTGGCTGACCTGGCGCTCCAGACCGCACGTATTCGAACCCAATCCGACAGCTAGAGTGGTTCCTGGTTTGCAATCAGCCGTTAGCCAGTTCGTGGGCAACACACCCTAGTAGCTCGGACTAGGATTTAACCGACCGGCCCGATGGTCTACGCCGTCTGATCGTGAGACCCTTCGGGAACCAACGACGGACATCTCCGCCCGACGGGTGCGAGAGATGAAGGCATCGGGGGTGAAGCTGTCGGTCCGCGCCAGCCTCTCAGAGGTGGACAATTCGTGGGGTTCCTTGCTCGAGCGGAAACGCTCCCCTAGGGAGAGTGTGCCTCGGATTGGCACGAAGCGGTCTGCACTTGGTGTGGGGACGGGCATAGTGATGGTGGGCAAGTGCCAGGTAATTGCAGTGATAACGAAAGAATGAATGTAATGCTGCCTACGTGACCTACCGTACCAGATGGCCCCTCGGTTACGGCGAGGACCATGGCTTTGGGATTGATGATGGTGATGAAGAATATAAAGGAGAGGAGGCGCGTATTCTTATGAGCGTGGGGATAGCCGTTCTTCGATTCAATAGGGTAGCCGCGCAGATTAGGTGCATAACAAATATTCAATCAAGCAGAGAGAGGTAAGGTCCACTACGTAGGGTAGGGGCATATGCAGATTTGTACGGTGTCAACTGACCGCTATAAGTTAACTAACTACTTGAGTACACAGGGTAGTGAGGTCTCGGGGAGAAAGTTCCCAGTTTTGATATGAAGCAGATGCTGGTTACGAAGTCAACTGGCTGCTATTGCCATGTTTAAGGAGGCACTTTCAAGGAGTCTCGTATGTCGTGCTGTCATCATATGTTTACTTGGATATAACAGGAAAGGCCATCTAGAGGCGCCCTTGGGGTGAATGGGATACGGAACCGTGAGAAAAATGAAATCAAGAGTTCCCCTAGGTAGAGAAGGGGAAAGAAACTTCCCCGGCGATGATGGGGAGGACCTGGGCAGACGGGGATCCACGGACATAAGTGCAACACGACATTGAATTATCGGATACACCTACATACCTCTCCTGTAAGACTATGATCATATGGAATCTGTAAGGTGTCGTAGTTTCCACGTCTCTTGGAAAGGGGTAAAGGGGCATAGGAAGTCATAAGTTAAGGGTGACAGCACATACTACCCACGTACGGGTACTTCCGGGGTATCCACACTGTTAACGATGACTATGCGTAGTCTGTACGTAGTCTGTATGTACAACTTCTTGTTAGCTAAATAGTTAAAGCCCCACCACAGTGGACATACACCTACTGATATTGTACAGATTGGATGGTCTGATGTCTTGATACGACATATTGTACAGCACAACCCATCCAGTCTGCCCCAGCTCCTCCTATCATCATCCTTCGTCAAGCGTAGGTACTTGCATACGCGTCTCTCATTGATTTGATGCTCATGCCCCAACCCATGTAACACCAAAGGAAAGGCTTCGACATGGCAAGTGTAAGTTAACCATGCTGGACATCATCCCTACGATTGCTGATTTGACCCCCCCTTCTGGCCTGGATAGCATGGCGTAGCCCGTACCGTACGAACCCGAACCGAAGAGCAGCGGCTGCAAGACCTCGCCAAGATCGAGACATACCGTGACATCGAGAACCAGGTCCGCGCAAAAGTAGCCGCGAGCGCTTACGACGACCCCGCCCTCTTCCAGCTCACCACCAAACTCCTGCGACTCAACCCGGAATACTACACGATATGGAACGTCCGCCGCCGCTGTCTAATCTCTGGCTTATTATGCAGACGGTCGGATGGGTCATGGCCCTCGAGGGCGTCGCCGAGTACTTCTCCGAGCGCCACTACGAGACCGTCCTGCGAACCCTCGTCGCCCTCTTCCTCGGCCGTGACCCCGCCAGACCCAAGCTCCCCGACGACTGGGCAGAGTGGTACAACAGCTGAGGGGGAGATGGCGACGGCGACCACCAGAGAGCAGCAGGAAGAGTCGGATGGCAAGGTCATACAGTCCGAGCTAGCGTTCACGATCCCGCTCCTCCTGGAGTCTCCCAAGTGCTACTGGATCTGGAATTTCCGCCGCTGGGTCCTATCGCAGGCCACCCTGCGCCTAGCCACGCCCGCGGCCCGTAAAGTATGGGAGACCGAGCTCGGTCTGGCGTCCAAGATGCTGGTTAAGGACCGCCGGAACTTCCACGCCTGGGGTTACCGCCGCTATGTCGTGGCCAACCTCGAGAGTTCCGCGCTGCAGGGGAAGAGCATGGCCGAGGACGAGCTCGCCTACTCCGAAAAGATGATAGGCGCCGACTTGTCCAACTTCTCGGCCTGGCATAGCCGCAGTCGGCTCATTCTGCGGGTGCTCGACGAGCGGGGCGCCGACGACAAGGCAAGGGCGCAGTTCCTGGATAAGGAGTTGACGCTAGTTAAGGAAGGGTTGAATGTTGGTCCGGAAGATCAGAGTCTCTGGTATTATCACCAATTCTTGATGTCGCAGATTGCGAATTGTGACGACCGGAATACGATAGCGCCGGCTCTGGCGCTGGATGAGAGGATTACGTACTTGAGACGCGAGATCGACGATATCAAGGATCTGCTCGAGGATTATGTCGGTATTAAATGGATATACGAAGCCCTCCTGGAGTATAGCGTAGCGCTCGCACGACTTGAAGAACGCGCAGGGCGCAACGGCGAAAGGGAGGATTTGCAGGTCTGGCTAGAAAAGGTGCGGGCACTTGACCCGATGCGTAAAGCGAGATGGAGCGACGTCGAGAAACAACTGGTTTCACTGTGTGCATAGTAAAGGACGGGGGTGCTATCTCCTCTATCCTCAGCATCTTTCATGACATCCATTGTTCACAGGGGTATAGAACCATCGCATTTCCCTTTGATTAGATTGGCATCCTTCCCGACCAGCCCGTCGAAATACGCCAGCAGCGTTTCGACGGGCAACATATCAATGAGTCCGAGGCTGGGATTGGATGACCTTAGCGTCCGACCACCAAACAGGACTCGCACATAATGCCCGCTTTCGCTTGTCTTCTCATTCTCGTGCGTTTCTACCTCGCCACGCTTTGTGTACAGTTCAAAGACGATTTCAGTCCCCATCCCCGGCCACACCTATACCCCGATGTTAATTAGCAACTGCTGCTGAAGCATCCACTGTACGCTTGATGCGCGGATCATGGACAACACGGGCTCGGGAAGGAAGCCGGCGGCGAAGAACAAGGTGAAGGCATGAGCTAGGTGCCCCCCCGGGTGATTACTTACCATGACATCCACCTGTAGTATGCTCAAGAGCCGGCTCGTCGATCCGTCATGCGCGATATTGTGCACGTAGATAGGCGCGCCCTCCTTCCCGGCCATCGCGTCCCGCAGGTGCGCGCTCAGCTCGGCGACCCAAACGCCGTACGACGCCACGGACGCGGCGAGCGACGCCTCGCCGGCGTCGCGGTAGATGTGCGAGTACTCCCACTGGCCCATGCGGTAGACGGCGTCGGCGAGCGCCTGGCCGACGCAGTCCGTGGAGTTCCGCCCGCCCGCCAGCCTGCACGGCAGCGGCTTCGCGTGGCACTGCCGGGCGGACAGGTTGTCGAAGTAGTGGTCGAAGCTGGCGTGGAAGCCCGCGTCGCCGGGCGGCACCCCCGAGACGCCGTCCAGCGCCGCGAACAGGTCCGCGCCGCGGTCCAGGTGCTCCCGCCAGCCGGGGCCCGACCTGATGTCGCCGGAGAGCGCGCTCCCCGCGCGGCAGCCGTACTGCGGCTCCAGGCTGTCGACGCCCGCGGCCTGGATCAGCAGCGGGATCCGGTCCGCGGTGCCCCACGTCCCGCCGACGAGCATGCCGGCCACCTGGCTCGTGATGACGTTGTTGGTCACGCGGTACGCCACCTTCCCGCGCCAGTCGTCTCCTCGGCCCGGCAGGAACCCCAGGAGGTCGTGGTACACGCCGTACAGGTCCTCGCCGTGCGTCCACGAGTCGTCGAGGCCGCCCGTGGTGATTTGCGGGAACGAGCAGGTGCCTACCCAGCCCGACGGCACGAAGGGGTTGGCGGCGGAGGCGAAGCCCCGCCAGTAGCCCTCGGCGGCCTGTTTACTCCCGTCCGAGAGCGGCTGCCCGTAGTAGAACAGGCCCTGGTCGTCGCAGTCCCACCGGTAGGGCTCCACGGGAAAGGCATTGCTCGCGTACGGGGTCCTCTTGTGATGTCTCTGGATCTGTCGGGGACTGTTGAGCTTAACAAAACCCAATGCGCGACGCGTACAAGTTCCGGCTGGCATAGAGAACGTTACTCACTATCTCGACGTACTGCAACTCGTACTGGCCCGGGGCCTTCACGTACTCGGTCTTCCGGACGTGCGGCATGTTGCACCAGTTGTAGGTCCCGTACAAATCATCCGGCGTCTCGGACGTGTTGAATATGAAGCCGTACACGCCCTCGCCATTCAGCGCCGCCGTGAGATTATTGATGTCGGTCTTGCGTGGCGGATACCAGCCTAAGTCAACGGTCTGGCCGCATGCTGCTATCGAAGCCGGTAGCACCACGGCAATGCACACCCGAGATAGCGACCTCATCGCTGCGGGCTCATGAAACGCAGAGACGGAATCGATTGGCAGAGTTCATTCGATTGGCGAGAGGCGGCCAGGACGGAAGATCGCTGTAGGGCCGAACCATGGACCATCTCTCTTTATAATTGTTCCAGGACGGATACCCGAAATCGCATGGTTCAATAGGAACTCGTTACTCGCGTGGTTGCACACTATCCTCCATTGGCGGCATTGCCACGAGAGGAAAGGTCACGTTGTGACGAGGATCAAGCTCACTGGTCCAATCGTATACGCTTGACAGGGATCCCCCAAGAATTGGTAAACTTAGGCCGTCATTCATCACGTCTGGTTGGTAAAACGGAAATCTCCTTTCGCTTCTATAGAGAGAGATTATACAGCTAGTTCCTGAACCCCTAATTAAAGTCTACAATAGCCAGTTAAGTTATTTTGAGAGGTCGTAGTTGGAATATTGTTCTGCTTTTGAGTTTATGTTCGAAGTAGTCCCGCTTTAATGATCATCCTAGGAAGATCGTAAATGTGGGTCCAGATATACTAGTTGAATCCTCTAGTCTAGCCTTCTACTGCTGTCTATTTGTATATCTGGGAACTTAGACACAGTACTTACTCCGCCACTTCCATATTATGGCCGCTTTTCAACTACCACTATTCGAAAATAAGACGAGAATGAATTCATAGGGTTGACAACTAACATCCATCGGTGGACTTGAGGTGTCTGAGAATCAAGAGTCCCACTCTGTGTTGGCACCAAGGCCCAATACCTCTTTAAGACCAGTCCCCATGGACTCAAAGGCAGGTACGGCCAAATACCCATGTAATCCTAATGTGAACTCCAAACTCCCCCGTCCATCCTGCCGCTGCTTAGACGCCTAGAAGTGATTGCCTCATACAGTTTGGTCGTTTTTCAAATGCGAAGAAGGCTGGATGGGAGGTGGTATTAAGGGGTTCCTTACATACTTCTAGACGCCCCATGAAGCGACCAAAACAATCGTAAGTTAGGACTAAGGTTCTAATTTACTGCTCGCTCACCGTACCTTCCCGAGACCGTAGGGCATGCGGAAAGGCCGCTTTGTCTTGATGACATCACTTCACGAGAGTAAATAGACTCTGACACAATGTCCTCCGGCCAAATGTATTCGCAGAAGGAGCCTCGGTCTTAGAACGCCCACGATTGGAAGCACCCGGGCGATGGTGACGATACCCTTTTAGGCACAAATCCTGAAAATGCATCAGTCCAGTCTACGAGTCCATGACATTATCTACCTGACAAGCAGCATTCCTTAAAGCGCTCGCACTGAGTTGTACGTTCATGTCCTTTCTATATCCGGTTGAGGCGCCCCAAATCCAGGACAGATATCATTGACCGGCATAGATTCGATACCAGAGTGAGTGAGTCCCACCCATTACCCATGCTGAGCCCATCACTTGGGTAATAGACAGCGACGCGCCGTCTATGGTTGTTATTCAATTTCTTCTAAGAGATATCAGAGCCACCTGGGCTAACGCCATAAAAACGACCGACAGCAACTACCGTGCTTTTATTTCCCGAGGACGGGCTGTGTTGCCGCGATGTTTTGGGACAATATTTGGAGAAATGGCTCTGCCCCCTGCCAGAAGGCGACGAGATCACCGTTGCAAATAGGGCTCTTTACCGAAATAGAGAGGCCCCAATTCTTTACGAGACGGATGGCGATACAAACAGTGATCAGAGGAGAGGAAGCTGATTCTCCGGTATGTGCTTACCCCGATTTCCCAAGTTACGAGGCTAATAAGATGTTCAAATAGGCCATGAGCGAAAATCTCGCCAGCCTTGGATCTTCATCTGACACGATAAAAGCTACGGAGATCCTCCAGGACCCCATGGAGACGATTTCCGAGGGAATGGATGAAGAACCTGAAGGCAGCCTGAGCTATCCGATAATAGTCATGCAAACGGAATTCAGAGCGAGAAACTGTGCCATCAGAGCGGTCGAACCTGTCGAATTCCTGGAAAACCGCATGGTGTTCTATACCGACGCATCATTTTTCATCAAAAAGGGCCTCCAGGGCGCGGGCGCAGCAGTCACATACAGGTGCTTCCCCGAGAGTCCGAAGGACGTAACTTGGAGGGACGAATCGTACGGGATCATTGCCGCACCCAACGTCGCCCAAGATGTTCACACCGGAGAAATGTTTGCCATTAGCCGCGCCTTGAAAATTGCAGCCGACAAAGCATCTGATTACTCTCAACAGGCCACATGGACGACTCGTCCGAATAGGTTTGGTATCTATATTTTTACAGGCTCCCAGAGGTCGTTGCGTACGATTCGCAGCTACCTTGCAGGCCACTATGCGCCGTCTGTTCTTCTCAACAATCAAGCCTCCGCCGAGATTCCCGGTCTGCTCGAGTACCTGAGCATCTGCGACGCTTTGGTAGAGTTCCACTGGGTTCCCCGTCATTCCGATATTATTAGAAATGATCGCGCCGACCGCCTTGCCCGTGACGCTGCGCGGGTGGCCCAGCAGCTGGCACCGCACAACCCAGGTTCTTTTGAGGGCAGAGCCTTTGAAGTTATCCCCTTTAAGAAAATGGTATCTCTGAGCCTGGACTAGACCACGGAACGGAAGTCGGAGCGCGAGAATGTCAGAAAGGCTGAGCACAGGCTCTCGGGATATCCATTCCTCGATCCAGCGAAGACGTCAGTACATGTCCCGGCCACATCGGGCCAAACCAATAAGCTGGAAAGAGATATGCTGATCGAGTCCGCCACATGACGGAGCTACAGGGACATAGAGTTGCTGGCCTCGTGGTACCGAACGCTGAAGCCGTTACACACCAGGACATTGAGTCGACAGCGAGTGAGCCTAGAGCGCTTGGAAGTTACATCAATACGATCTCCCATCACGAATGCCACGAACGTAGTGGATTCCATATGGGACAACAGGATAAAATATGGCTTACGAGTTAGCGAACAACCAGCGACTAGCGCACTTTGTCACATAATGTAATTACAATAGACTCATATCAATCGCGAACTTTGCCCCTGACGGCAGGAACACGAGCGTTGACATGTTCATCCACGGAGCCAACCGATAGGAGCAAGCGCACTCTCACTCCCTCGGTCAGAAGTCCCGCGTTTAATGACAGTACTACTATTCTGCAGAGTTTGAGTTGCACCTATCTGCCTCGTGTGCTACGCAATGATCGCCCGCCGCATCGAGACAGCTGACAGCGGCGCGTCGTGGACAGCCAGCCTCTACCAAGAGATTTAAGAAGCGGCGAGCCGACGCCCGCATCGCGAAAGCTGCCAAAGCGAGAATGGATCCGCGTGACCCTTTGGGAGACGCGAGGGCCTGCTCGTGGAGGGTCGGCCTGTTAGCTAGTAGAGGACGGGCCGTCAGGCCGAGGGTGGCTCCATCATCTTTCATTGACGATGATAGTTGTGGGGAGCCCCTTCGATACATCGTAACTAGGTCGAGATCGGCTGGAAAGCCGCGGCAAGACTGCTATATGGAAACAAGTGATTTGTAGCGCTTTGCACACCCCAGTAGATACATTTTGTGGGAACTCCCAGAAAAGGGAGAATGTCCGCCAAGCTTTTCATAATGCCGCGTTGGGACAATACGACATGGATATTGCGCTTGGAAAGTTCGCCGCCAGCTGTGATACGAGCCGATGGTAGCAATTTGGGCGGGCGGGTTTTGCCTGGTAACAGTTGTCTTACGGTTTCGGAATTGGGTGTGGTCCGCTAACAGGTTTTGTCCACTTCTGAGCTTGGAGGATCCGTGGGCTTCCTGGTAATATGGCTACCTATGATCAACGTGACACTCCTTGCAGGGCCAAAGTCAAGAGCAATACTTATACTTTCCTTTACACAATGTCTTGCGAGAAACTAGTAGAGGAGAGTAGACAAGAATAACTTTGATTGAAGTTTTTTCTATCTTTGAATATGTTAGCAGGTTGAGGCGAGTTCCAGCCTCACCCGTTCATTGCCAAGGTTCTCCACCACCCACCCGATTTTGCGGAGCCTCGATCTCAGGGACCATCTCACATCCCGGCCAGCCCCGGTCTTGGTATCAGACCACGAGTGACCTCACCCGCGGGTATTGTGGACTCGCCGGGCCGATGAGGTCATGGTCCTCGAAGTCCGTTCGGAATCCCAAGGAGGATGCTACATCCTAGAACGAGTCAGGAATGATTTCAAAGTTAAGTTAAATTCGGATTGATTATCGTGTTAGCATATTTCGAAAACGCAACTGTCCCTATCTCGTCTCTCCAAACGACTAGAATTCCACACTAAGCTCGGGCCGCAACGTTCAATCCAAACGTCATGAGTGAATGGGGCAACCAATAGTCTGCCGGCGGCAAAGCTGGTCAGCAAGGA
This sequence comes from Monosporascus sp. GIB2, assembly GCA_004155935.1. Lineage (NCBI taxonomy): Eukaryota > Fungi > Ascomycota > Sordariomycetes > Xylariales > Monosporascus > Monosporascus sp. GIB2. Next base: position 59,330 of record QJNV01000019.1, read on the forward strand.
GGCGCCAATACAGATAACTCTGGTATGAGTTATTCATCCGGACCGCCAACATCGCCATCGTCACCCCCAATTGCTCAACACCGAATGCCTAGTCCCCTATTTTTACTTACCAGAGAAAGATCTCGCGGATATAGTCTTTGCCATGGCCGTTTAGGCCGTAAGGACTAAAGGACGTGGTTCGTCACTCTGAGCTGGACTGTAGGTCGCCAAATGTATGACTGGGAGGATTGGCAGGCGATTATCCTTGCTTTGATATCTTTAAAGCCTATGAAAGATTCTGAGACCTGGCGAGTGCATATCCCACCGCCAGCCATTTCATACGACATACATGTTGGTATAGGGTTTAAAGAGGTAAGATGGCCTACACCTTCTATATATATAGTTGCGCACCCCGGGCAGTTGTGGGTTAATTACTCCGCAGGAAATCTAACAGGTAACCGATCTTGGCACCAGTGTTTATGGTGTACGTGTAGTATAAAGCCGTCAGTGAGGATTCTGCGCTTGTCCGCCTCAGCGCCACCATCACGGTTACATGAGTGTGCCAAGTAGAAGAACTACCCTTTAGCGCTTTTTGGGGTCAACGAAAAGAAAGGGAGGAATTCCTGTTTCGACCAATTACACGCGATAGAACGCCACCTAACAGCGATCGGGCTCTTCTAGTCGTGTGCCTAGTGTTACGCTACGCGCTCCGCTTCTTGGGTAGATGGTAGTAGATGTTAGCCTTCCCATTTGAAGTAAAACCAGGTCCTAGGATCGACTTGTAGTCTGCCGAGTGTCGGAGTAAACAGCTCGTAATAGGGCTGGTGCCCCTCCATCATATGACACTCCCGCACCTTCTTACATAGATCGTACCCATCTCTCTTTAATATTGGCAATCTCCTTCCGTGTTTGTCAGTCGCCTTTATGATGACCATCTCTGTGAACAGAAGATTGACGACAGCCTCATGCTCGTTCTTTGCTGCCCATGACATCGGCATTTTATAATCGCTATCCCTTGTATAAGGAGAGTATGCACCCAGGAGGGCCTTTACTGCCTCTTGGATCCCAAAGTATGCCGCTAAATGGAGTCCTGTTATTTGCCTTGGAACCCATTGGCTGTAATTTGAGCTGTCCCTGGACCACTTGGAGGCCATCAATGCTTGGCTCGACGCCTGCACCTTCGCCTCGCAGCCCAGAAAGTCCATTACTACCTGCGGTAAGGTCAATGTCTCTCGAGCGTGGTGTCCCCAGTTGTGTGCGGCGTAGTCGTAGAGCGGATTTGCCCGTAGGCGCTGCTCAAACTCACTATCCGTTCCGCAAAGCCCGCTCTCAAAGTCGGTGAATGAGAGGTAGGTAATACAAATTGTCGTGATATTGGCCTCCGCATGCGGAAACCAATCTTTCTGCGTTCGCTCGAAGTACTCCTGCGTCGTATAGTGGACTAACCGGATAATCTTGCTTTCTTCATCGACCGTAGCTAACCCAGCACACACTGAGATCATGTCTTCAATCTGCGGGAGGTTCTCTTCGTCAAGTTGAGGCTCACCAACTTCCACTGCAAGCGCATGCTGAAGTTCCGGAATTGTAAGCGGCCTTCTTGCGCACGTGATCCAGGATAGGACCTGCATGGCAAGCTCTTCCTGATCGACAACTTGCCCTTTAATACGCTCCATCGTGTCACTGTACGCACGGTCATACGCTTCCGAACCGGTGTGCAATCTCGACAGAGCAGCTCGAACCGCCTTAGGTGATCTCTTTCCAATTAAGGAATTAAGATGAAGCTGTGCGAGCAAAAACCTAGCCAAGTTAGCGTGATTCCCGGATATATGGAGAGGCACATACATGCCATCAGCAGCTCTAACAATCCCAGCCTTGACTTCTTCCTTCAGATCTGGACTGCGTCCGACAAATGATGGCAGGTGTGACATGCGACCATCTACATATCTCCGTACGTCTTCAGCACTGGCACGTATCTCCAGTGAGGTACTTCTGTCGAACTTCCCCATAATCTCTGAGACGAATCTAGAAGTTGCAAAAAAGTTCGCTCCACACTCGGCGTTAAGGTAAAAGATCTCCGCCAGAAACCTCGACCGGCAGCCATCAGGTGATTGGCATTCATCAAGGGCGTCGACGATAATGAAGACCTTCGAATACATCATAATCGTAGACTGAAGAGTTTCGGAGATTTCATTAAATGATGGCCGCGACCGGTTCTGCTTGTGCTTGGCGTAGAGTGATTTCACGCATTCTAGCAGAGAGGACCGGCCTTGAGCCAGTTGCTTCAACAAACTCGCGAGGAGGTCTTCGGCCTTCTGCTCGTGTTTCCGCCGGAAGTTACAATAGACATATGCAATGCCAAAGTTCTCGTCGTTCCCGAAGCGAGTTATAAGCTCGTCGATCACAATTGATGTCAGGATTGTCTTTCCGGCTCCCGGAATACCCGGGCAGAATAACGCCTGCTTGTCGCCTTGCAGCCACGTCTGAAACTCAGGCGAGTCCAGAAGCCACTGTCCAGTTCCCGCCTGACGCAGCTTTATGAAACCGCTTTGTTCAGGGGCGTAATCGATCGGAGTGAGCCAGTCGAGAACGGTGAGTCTCTCTTGGTCGTCTAGCCGCTTATTGAGACGGTTTATCCCTTTCCTTGTCGCGAACGCTGTTTGACTGCTCTAATTTAGCCTTTGACGTCCAGCCAAAAGGGAGGGGTTGATAGGCACCAAGATATGCGTCCGATAAATGTATTGAGCAGTGTGACATTCGACGTGATCCGATTTCGAAGGTCACGGATGTCCTCTGGCTCCCATTTGAGCTTCTTCCAGACCCTCGTCACCCTTTCGCCCAAATTCCCGCGGTTGTGCTCCATTTCCCCATACTTATCGAGTGTCTTCTCCAAATCGACAAGGATGTTGTGACAGCTGCTGGCAATTTGCCGTAGGTCCGCCTTCTGCTGGTGGTTGGGCTCGCACGCGGATAGGGCAATGTCGACATCCTGGACAATGATCGAAAGGCTTCGGACTCTGAATTTAAGCTGTTAGTAGCCATCGGTCGTACCACTCAGGTAACGTACTCATCGCAGATGTTCTTGAACTGGCTCGGCGCGCTGACGAATTCCTTCCGGATCTTATTAGCAAGGTTGAGAACGGTGATGAAATCGCCGATGCTGAACCCGAAGCTCATCTCGTCATTTGTTTTGCTGTTTTCGTCTTGATCTCTCTCGTCGGAATATTAGATGACGGATGAGGTGCTCTGTCTATATTGAAAAAGAAATGTGTATTGCAGCTCGTGGAGAAGATGATAGCGCGGAGGGCGGATGAAAACGTCGGACTCGGTGGCGACTAACCGAACAGTTTGTAGCCTTGCGAGGCATATTTGGGCTGATGTTGTTTTGGCGGCTCAGCTGAAGCCGCCACGTCGATCTGCAGATGTGGCTGTGACTTGCAACCATACTGGAAGCCGAGCCCATCGAACGAAATCTAGTCAAAAGTGGCAACTCGCTCAGAGCGTAGGCTTCGAAAAGAAAGGATAGAACTGAACATGCTATCCTAGCAGTCGAAGTAGATAAAGGCGGAAAGAAACAGGAGACCGGTCCCTGCGGGCCCGCCAATGCCTTTCGGAACGAAGTTTTCAGATCGTTGTATTCACCATAGCTCTCCGATTACGGCTCGGCATATGGCTTTGAAGGTATAGGGCGTTGGGTAGCTCGAATGTTAGGAGGCGAAAGAAAGAACGTTTCGTTTCGAAAGATTTTGGTGTTTGAGATCCCTGCGCACAAACCTGTGAGCCCAGAGAGTCTTGCCTGCATTGTCACGTAGAGTGAATTCAATACACTTCATTCAACCTTCGTGAAGGTATATCATAGTTTCAACACATTAGTGCTGAAGGAGCCAGGGCGTCAGAGCCAAAACAATCTTTGTTAGGCGAAACCGGCATCTCTCTGCACAAGGACGTTGCCCCCCATTTCGCTGTTGTGCATGCGCCCCTCCATAGCTTGGTTTCCAGAGGGCTCGGGAGTAAAAAACGACTGCAGCCCCGCGAATTGTGCGAAAACATTTTCGAATTCACAACGTTCTGTCAGCAGTCACAGAGATCAAATGCAGTAGCCTGGCGCAAACTGTGTGTTGATGTTGAACTAGACTAAAACCGTCTGGGCCAAGCTCCCATTACATACACAAATCCATGCTCAAAGAGCTTCTTCCAGACAAAGGGTGTCCCAGGCTGCATCCTGCAGCCTAACCCACCAGCAGTGAGCACCTCAAAGCACTAACTGCCGACACGTTCAATTCTTAGGGCGGGATCAGTCCAAGAATATGAGAATCACCCCGGTAATTAAATGCCTATCTTCACGTTACCTTCCATGACTATTCTCCTAGCTACGAAGCCTTTTAATTCAAACCGAACCGCTTCTGTCGCCTAGGATTAGCTCATGCGGCTCATCAACGTTGAGACATTAGAGTTGAAGCTATTCACCAGCCAGGATGTCCCTCCTTACGCAATCTTGTCTCACACATGGAGAGACGAAGAAGTTTCGCTAGCAGACTTTACCTCGAATGCGGTACAATCTATGAGGGGCTATTACAAGATAAAAGAATGCCGCTCAAAGGCGCATTCAGACGGATACGACTGGGCCTGGGTCGACACGTGTTGCATCGACAAAACTTCTAGCGTCGGGTTGAGCGAATCCATCAACTCCATGTTCAAGTGGTACGAGCAGGCTCAGGTCTGCTATGCATATCTCGATGACGTATACCGGGATGGATGTGCAGATCATTTGAAGTTGGCTTTTAGGAGGTGCCGGTGGTTCACACGAGGGTGGACTCTCCAGGAACTCTTGGCGCCGTCAGATGTCGTCTTTTACGACCGGGCCTGGCGCGAAATTGGGGACCAAGGCCAATCTGCTCGAGGAGATTTGTGCGGCTTCTGGGATCTCGACGTCGCACTTGACATTGGCGCCACATCCTGACAACGACTACTGCCAAATACCAGGGTGGAGACTAGCCAGCATAGCCCAGAAGATGTCCTGGGCGAGCAATCGTTCCACTTCAAGGGTCAAGGATGAGGCATATTGTCTCATGGGGCTCTTTGACGTGAATATGCCGCTACTCTACGGCGAGGGAACGAAGGCTTTTCGGAGACTTCAAGAGGAAATCATCAAACTTTCAGATGATCAGTCCATTTTGACATGGACAGACCAGTCCATAGACCAACAAGGGATCCTAGCACCATCCCCCCGAAGCTTCCGCAGTAGTCGCCAGATAGAGAAACTTGTGGTAAAGGAGAAGTTCCTTGTCGACAGTGCCGGGATTGTCCAGCCACGTACGCTGCCATTGGCGGTTGCGTCGAACCAGCTTCGGATATACGCGCCCTTGATCACGACGAACCAAGCTGGAACAGCGATTACACAGGAAGAGGATGGTCGCTTTTATCTCGTACGCGGGAATTTGGAGTTGGATGCGAATGAGAGCGGAGTGCTCTCAAGCAGCCTAGACACCTACTTAGGTTGCCTTGTTCCGCACAGGCTGGCCAAGTTTGCCGGGTTCTACAAGCTCCCTGCCCATCATGTCCTCGCAGTCCTAAACTGCACCGAGCAGTCGTTCTATGCGTGCGGCATAATTCTCCGGCTGGATTCCAGGAGTCCTGGTCACTACGAGCGTGTCGTTGACATAGGGATCGTCCATTGCCGCCAGTGGCTTCTGAGCGAAGACCAGCTTCACAGTACGATTCATGCTTCCTTGAAACGTGAAGTGATAAAATTACCACCGAAGTGCTCGCTTACTACACCCGTCCGGATACCAAGGATCTTAGCATGTGGCTATTGTCTCTGGGATGTTGTCACCTCTTGCAGTTTCCCGACCGACGAACTAGGCTCAAGTGCTGATAACAGCTCACGGTTTCTCGACGCGACAGCATTCGAGCAGTGGCAACCGACACTCTTCATCTTTGCTCCAACACTTCCCGAGCTTCATGCTTTTGCGGTCATACTACTTCGAAGCCGAGCTAGGCTCTGGGCGAAGCTCGAAGCCCCGGTCAACTTGAACAAAGAGTCCTTTATCAAGTACGCTTATGTTCTCAAAGATTTCTGTAATCTGGCAGACCTTGATAACACCAATATCATTGTGCCAGGAGCCGTTGATATAGAGAATCAAGTGAGTCTAGACAGTGTAGTTGGAGAAAGAAGAGTCCAGGTTAAGTTCAGGAGAGTGCCTCACTTTACAGACAAAGTAGCAGATGAGGTTATAATATCGATTATATAGGGATCTAAACCTATGTATAGCTGTGGGGCAAGTTTGGCCATGGTGCACGCAGTGCGGCGGAGAGCTGAGCAGCTTGAGGATGTTGGGGAGGGCATCACCAGAAGGTGGCGTATTCGGACTTCTCACGCTAGTGTCGCCTGAGATTGGCTACCTTTGAATCCTAGCCGCACACTATGCTAGGTAGCTCTTCGATACGTAGCTCCTGGACTCAACCCGTGGCGTTTCAGCCTCGATAGAGGCTTGAAAAAGTGTGGCCTCTCTGGAGGCGTAGACTTGACGAGGCGTCTATAATGTGTGGCATGGGATTTGTAATCGTGGCCGTGCGATCTGGCGTGTGAATTGGGGCTTTGAGGAAAGGGCGCGGAAAAAGAAGCCTTTCGTTCCTCAAGGCATTGGCGTGGCGCATGACTTTTGGTTGTGGCTGGCTTTGGTGGCGCAAGAATTGTGGTGATGTTCGGTGGTGCAGGCGTTGAGCACGAACCGTTTAGTGGCTCGAGTTTACGAAGGAGGGCACGGAAGGAAGAACCTTCCGTTCCTCAAGGCATACCTTTCGAGAATGAGTTTTTAGCTTTGTGGTGGCTTACAAATGTGGCCAGTGAACTGTGGTGCAGAAGTTGTGGCCTGTGAATTTGGACTTTGAGGGTGAGAGAGGGCCGGGGAAAAGAACCATTTCGTTCCTCAAGGCAAAGGCAAAGTGTGGCTTCTCTTGAGGCGTACGCATCCCGTACACTCGGACCGTACTACGTGTACTTATATGCCTCGCAGGACGTAGGCGTGCCCGAAGGGGCCCCTTTAAACGGGCTGGCAACAATATATGGCTATTTCTCGGACCGGTGCGGCCTTCACCCTGATGCACCGGAATCGTATCTTATCACTTGACATAAATGGGCTCCAACTCGCACGCTGTCCCGCTATCCATTGTCTATGAAAGAAAATGCTGAATACCTTCTTCGCACGCTGAGCCGAGTCCTCTTGTTATTGGTATAACGCGGAAGTGCCCGCAGAATCTCAACGAGTGCTACACAATTTTAGCAGCCAATATGTTTACCTGTAGATGTGTTGTGATAATAGGTCTTCAATTAGCACCCAGTGAATGGTCTCGCTTACTACTATATCGCACACGCTTATCTGAGTGTCTTGGTTGGATCCTATATGACTAGGCAGGGCATCACCGATGCGATGTGTAAACTGAGATCTCTGCGTCTATCTGCTGACACTACCCTTTTCGCCCGTCCTCCGTTTCCTTTGGAAATATAACACTATGACAAACACCACCCAGAAAAGACGGATAGTTTACGAACGCGGAACACATGATATCATACAAAGTGTACGGAGCCGGCACTCGGCTTCTTCTCCGTCCATCGCGGGCAATCTATATTAGTGATGGGGTGCCCGTCCATGACGAGAGAACACCTGCGAGTGTGCGTGTGCTCTCAAGGACCCGTACCGAATTACACGCACCCATCGCGGCGCGTGTTGATGCAGGAAAATGATAACTCCATGAGAACTGGTGAATCCAAAACGTGGAAAAGGCCGTGGTCTCGCTTCCCATCAGACGCGTACATGTCCATACGAAAAAAAGTGATGGCAACCCGAATATCCTGTTGGTTGTGAAATCCAGAGAACCGAGCCGGGCGATGAGTGGAACAACGTAACTCCGGTAACGCCAGTATGCTAAATGAACCGCGCCTTTAAGAAAAAAAATGGTATTTTCCGTACCTAGAACCATGCTGCCGCTGCGCTCGCGTTTCTGGAGGCAACGGACGGGGTGATCTCGGCCTGGACCAGGGACGCCACTTGCATGCGGACGGGTTAGATGCCCGATGACCATATACGTGTAGATCGTGGTTTAGGCCGGGCCGGCCTTGGCGCGTTTCTGCATTCTAGGCGTCTGAGGTTTCGTCTTGCCGGCCATCGTAACACCGTTGACCTGAGGGCCAGCGCCGATGCTCGCCGGTGTCGGCGCACCACTGTCATCCTCGGTCTTTACACCGGATGGTCTCCGGCGCTTGTTGCTAGCAGGACTGGTGTTGGCGCTAGGGCCGCTAGAATTCGTACCTTGCTGGCTCTGCTGCAACGCCATACCGGGGGCTTGCATGTGGCCCTGGGCTGGGCTCCCCATACTTGGGGAGCCCGGAAGCTGGAGGTGGGCGGCGGCCGGTGACGCCCCCATTTGGAACTGCGGAAAGCCTGGCGTCCGTGTGCCGCCTGGCATATTCCCTGGCTGCTGTCCATTTACCGCTCCCTGTTGGGCAGCATTGGGGATCGCCGTTTTGACGTACTGCTCGAGCGCATCGTAAGGGGAGAGACCGGGGTGCGTGGTATAATAGTGGAATAGGGGCTAGATCGAGCGCTACCGTTAGCCAGTCGACTCTATTGAATAAGAGGCAGAGAAATGGGGCCAGGAAAATAAAGGGCGACTCCTGGTCCGAAACTCACATTCATTTGTCCCATAACCTCAACAATCTGTCACCCGGTTAGCAATCGAATTCGCCCGAGAAAATGGCCATGAACGAACCTCCAGGAACTGAAAGACGGCCTCGGTGATGCCCATTTTATTTTTGACGGCCGAGTCTGGAAGGTCAAGATCCGGCGGGGGATGTGGCGGTGACTTCATCATCTTGGTCTTGCCCTTCTTGCTGATTTCGGGCGAAAGCTTGGAGTCCTGAGAATTGACCTTGTTCCAGTCCTTAACCCATTGATGGGCAGGCAAGGCCCGCTCGATGACCATCTTTCTCGAGACGTATTCGTCGTGGCTTTCTGTATGGAATTCTAACAGCTCAATCTTCTGTTCATGGTCGAATTGGGCTCGCAAGCTTCCCTTTGCTACAACCTAGACCAGCAGCGTCAGATCATTCTCATCAGACCGAGGCGACAGGACGTTGTGACATACGTGCGAGTTGTCGTACCAGTATATTAAGCTGGCCTTTGGGTTTTCGATGAAGTGACCAGTCGGAAGACTCTTATCGACCGTGCCCTTCTCGAACGTCAACTGCATGTTTCTCATGCCGCTAGTAAAGTGAGTATAGAAATATCTGGCCAAAGCGGGCTGCGCTATTTCGTATTGTTTCGAATTCCCCTGCTCTTCGATATTCGTTTCGTTGTTTGGATAGATAAGCAAGTTGAGCCTAAAAACGCCGCTGCGGGAGAAGAACCGCGAGACGAAATCCTGCCAGTAGACGAGGTCATCTCTGCCTTTCGAGCCCTATAGCGGATCGCATGTCAGCACACGCACAAAAGATGCAGTCGACAGTCGTAAAGACAACCGCTCGAGCTCGAGCTCAACGCGGAATAAGCTGGGACTAACCGGATATCCGCTGAGGTGCTCAGCGAACAACATAAGTTTCAATAAACAATGGCCTTTCAACTCGGGGTTCTTCTGCTGCTGTTGCTGTATTTGATGTTGGAGGTTATTTGCCAGGTGGTGGTGCTGCTGCTGCTGGGCGGCGTGAAGTAGTTGCGGGTTCGGCTGCTGGGGTTGCGTCTGCGGTTGGTTCGGGGGTTGGTTCTGGCCTTGTGGCTGTTGCGGCTGGTTGGGCTGAGGGGCGGTAGGTAGCTGATTCTGCGGCTGGCCTGCTTGTGACATAGCCGGCGTGGGTGCTCGCTGCGGAGGTTGCGAGACCGGTTGCGGCTGTTGGCCGGGCTGCTGGGGAGGCTGGGGCTGATGCTGGGGCTGTGGTTGTGGTTGAGGTTGCGGGTTCTGGGGGTTCGGCTGCCCTTGCGACGATGCTTGCGCGGCCATTTGGTTTGCCATTTGTTGTTGTTGCTGTTGCTGGAGTTGTTGAAGCTGTTGAGGCGTCAACCCGGGGTGGCCGTGCTGGCCGCCCTGCTGCATCTGATTGTTGGCCGCCTGTTGCTGTTGGTGTAATGCGAGCTGTTGCATCATCTAACAGAAATATCAGCGCAAAAGACTCATGGCATCTTGCAAGCGCCGTGTAGAAAACCTGCATCGTGCTAGAGGACTTACCTGAGCGTGCTGCTGGGGATTCGGATGCTGTCCCTGTTGCTGAAGATGTGCCTGTTGCATGTGTGGCGGGACACCGACCTGACGCATGTTCTGATTTCTCATGGCCGCGAACTGTGCCGCGTTCATATTCATGTTCATGCCCATCCCGTTGCCTCCCATATTGCCATAACCCATCTGCTGGGCCTGGGCCATAAGCTGGCGCTGCTGGAGCATCCGCTGTTGTTGAATGGCGACCATGTTAGGATTGTTCACTACGATGATTTTAGTTAGGGGGATTCGAAGGAGGAGGAGCCGTAGGACACTCACTTCCGAACTGCTGCTGCTGCTGGAACATCTGTGGGTTGAGATGGTGCATAGCGTGAGCATTGGGACCGGCGCCCGGCGCCATGCCGCCACCCATCAGCGCGGCGGGATTGACCTGGCCGCCGGGTCCTGATACGCCCATATGAGCGGCGGCCATCTGTTGCGGCATACCTGGTTGTGCGCCGGGTTGGCTGGGATTATGCGCCATGCCCGGAGCCATGGGATGACCCGGAGGGACTCCCGGGTGCTGCGGCATAGCGCCGGGATGGAAACCGCCTTGCATAGCTTGCATCATGGTTGATGATTGCCCCTGATCAATGATTCACCCGCGCGGATATTGACGTCCCGGCCCACCTCGCTATCTCATGCGCTTTAGAGAATCTTACCCGGGATGTCGTGAGGCTAACCTCGACTATCCGGCGTCGCGACTATAGACTATATGACGGGACGAATGGTAAACTAGCGGGTAAGGCGGAGTGACCGGTTGGTAGGGAACAGTCAAGGTCCCGAAGTAGGATACGGTAGCTGAAGTTCGGCGCTACCAGGTGACGTCGCGATGCACTGCACTCTTGTCGCGTCGAATGGCGAGGGAGGAGAGGCGGGAATGTGCAGTCGTCGCGTCCTCCTCTTGCCGGTTAACAATACCACAAAATCCAAAGACGAATGACGACTGGCACGGTCGGCGACATACGTTGCGACGTTATCGTGGAGCGGTGAGATAAGGATTATCCTGATTCGTGCTCGGTACGAGCTGGGTAGAGGTTACACTGGGTACGATGCTTTCAGGGCTGGCAGAGCATGAGCGACACGCTACGTCGCAGGCTGATGATGATGGAGCAAGCAGAGCTATCTCTGATGAGTTCTTTCGCGCGATTATTGGGAGAGGATAGAGGTAGCACGAGGCCGGTCGACTCAACCTCCCTTCGTCGATGTGCGCGCGCGCGCGTGTGTGGATGTGGTGGCGCAGTGACCTTCGCGGATTCCACCTCAACGTCTTTCCCCTTCTTTTTATCCACTTTGCTCTCCTTCTTTTCCGGTCGAAGAAGTCAAAGCTAATCCGGAATTATGTTTTGTCGCGCCGGATTTCCGAGGAGGCTTAGATGAAAATGACGACGACCCTGTTTCCTTCTGGTTGCGGGTAGCGGATTGAAGAGTGTCAGGTGAGGCTAAAAAGAGGGAAGACAGACTGGGGATGAGCCGGGGCTGGGCAGCCTACAGAAGATCTGCTGGGGCTGCCTTTATTACTGTACGGGATGGTAATAAATAAACTAAGCGGTAAGTGGGCAGGCTGCTAACTACCGCACAGGTACATGAAGTTTATTTACCTAGTGTAGGTACGTGGGTACATCCCGATTGCTGTACAGTGAGAGAAAGTCAAGTGAGGGAGAGAGAGAGGGTTGTCGGTTATGTAAGTCTGTACGCAACCCTTACGGCATCATGGCACATCGAGCACTCCCGTCACTTTGGTGGAGGGCTGGCTGGGGTCGGGGGAACCCGTGTCAGTATCTGATAAGTCGCACAGTAATCTTGGCAGCTGAAGACACTGTGACGGTGGCTAACGAATCGTTGGCAACGATGGGGACGGGCATCTGCCTTCGACATATACCCGATCAGACCACAACAAGACAACGGAAACATTGACCAAATGGCATCAAAAATATCCGACTTCGAAAATTAAGAGTAAAACAAAGTGAATCTCGGGAATATTTTTGGGTGCACAAAAAGCGTCTGCGATGGGATGGGATGCGTTGCGTTACAATGCGACGAATCGACTAGTCCCCCCATCAGGTCATGGGCTATATATGGCCGCAGGTAGCCAACCAACAGTCCGGATGATTTGGAATATGCCCACGCCCCACGCCATTGAGATAGAAGTGTATATGGCGCTGAGAGAGGAGACAGTATAACGTGAAATAGCGGCAGTTATCCCTCTTGAGAGAATAACATACGCCACTACTAATGCGCCTTAACTACTTAGGCATCTCTACTGTAGGTAAAGCCGGGGAGCAGGTCCGCGTACAAGTGGGCAGGCGGATCCCCCGGGAATTTTCAGACGAGTCTGAAGCAGGATTTAAGTTCGAGGACAAGGGGGGGACGTCAAGCAACCTGGTAGAACTGGTCGGGACAAAACGGAAACGAGCTTTTCGGCTGGCCTTTTGACCGGTAGTCAGGAAGCCCTGGTATACACTATTGCGGAGAGAGGTTCTCATCGAGGATAGCTAGGTCGTACATAAAGGCATATTGTAGACTAAATATCGTGGATAACTGCAAACCTTTCCGAGAGTCGAGTAGCGGGATATTGCGAAAACGGACGGCACTCACCCTCTTCCTGGCAGCCGGGCAGCCCTACGGGGACGTGGCCCAGTACATCTTATTTAAGCTTCACATTGCCATAGCTGCGTCCGTACGTAGGTAGTCACTTGCCACGGCTCGCGAGCTAGTCAGGGGCCACCGCGTACTCTGCGCAGGGCGGGATCGGGGTGGTCACGTCACTTTCGAGGCTTTCCGGATATTTATTATCGGGGATGCGGGCGGAGGTGATTTCAGATGGATGGATATTGCATCCAAACGTAGAGCATAAGTAGTGTAGGGAATTGGCGGAAGAGCATGTCGTATTAATCTATCTAGTACTTGTTACCCATCCGACATCAATAGGTGCTGTGAACTCTACTCCGTGTATCTAGCCTTACTTCAAAAGAGACTTCGCTTCTTTAATATGTGAAGTATCGCGTGAGCGATAGAAAGCTATTTTAGGTGTTGCACGTGACTCACTGGTGTATTATAAAAAGACCGGATGTGACCTCTCTAGCAAGGTAGGTACCTAGGTACCTAGGATCTGTGGGGTGCCGAGCGGATTAACTCTTCGGAGAGGGACGACAACACGCGACGACGTTGAGCGCCTGCGTGGATCCACCTAGGCAAGGGGGACCCCACCAATGTTTATAACAATTAATCCGAATTTCCAGCTAGTGATCCGACTCCACTTAAAAGTTTTTCTGCCGTCGCTAATTCAAAAAGCTCTGCCATGCAGGAACTACGACGTTTCTTCTTCCTCTACAAACAATCATAGGCTCTCTACTGACCATTTCCTATCCTTTCGCAGCGTCATGACCAACTGTCAAGTGTTAGTTAGATGATGGTAAGCAACCACCACCATTTCCTTACATCCCGCATCTTCCCATGTACTCCTCTTTCATGATGACACCCAAAGAATTGTCTTCTTTTCCCAGCTGAATCGACCATGAAGAAATTTCGTCTGTTCGGGCTCTATTGCCGTGCTCTCGGGTGCGGTGGCCTGTTACTTGCCAGTATACCTTGTCTGAATTATCACGCTTGCCATGACACTGGCAGCGGAGAGGAAGTTGCGTAGCTCGGGATTGCATTAACAAAACTTTTGATAGCAGCTCCCGCTAACATGTCTCCCTCACAGATCGTCCTTGCGCGACACATGCCGTGACACGGCCGCCAGCGACTTCGACAGTTCCCAACCACCATCGCTGTACTTACTCGTACCATTGACAAAGGTCGGTCACATATTTTTTCTACTCTGTCGACAAATGGGTTCTCATGATGAAATTTCCACCTACATTCGCAGTTTCCACTCGAGCTCCAAACGAGCCTTTCTCGGAGCAGATGAGGGTAGCAATCTTCCTTGGATGTCCGATCTTAAACCTCGATGTTCACGTTCTTAGCTTTTCATTTCTAGCTTAGAGCACTGGCTAACAGAACACGGGATATGCAGGTAAACTAGACATTTCCACTATGAACCTAACCCAGTAACAAAGTTGCGTGGAATGCTTATTCAGTTTGACGACCCATATGGTATGCCGTGTTCGGACAGCAGTAGCGTAGAACTTCCCAATGCGAAGATATATAATTTTAAACTCAATACAATTCTCTCCTGTCTTGTGTCCAATCGTGACTTCCATGTTTGTGAGAGCAGGCCCTGCTGTTTCCCGGCCGTTTACTGCTCCGGCTTGCATAAAAGGCATTATTATGCCTCGGCTAATCCGGCGGTATTACGGATGACTCAAAGGCGTAGCGGAATATACCAGCCGGGATTCTGCTTTCTGAACCAAAGTCATTGCTATCCGTTTGCGGCGCTGCTGGTTTGCCATGATGAATGGGAAGGGCGCGTGAAGTTCTATGTTACAGAGTGGATATAGGTGCGGATTTCTGAGCACCAAGGGATCCCGCTTGTGTTTCCCTTCTCCTCTTTATACCCATTCCTATCATCCCTGATGTGCCTGTCTCTCGCTCAACTAGAGTTCACCGGCGTTTTGGCCAATAGCAGCAGCCTCCGTTGCTCGAGGGTTCTCACAGCTCTGCCCTCAACTGGCCGGGCTCATTGGGCCCAGCCAACCGCGCAGGCCTCGCGGGCTGGATGAGCAACCATCTGGCTGGCGTCGAAACGGCGTCGAGTGGCCGAGGAGCCTAGGGGTTTGGGAGAGGGCGTCAGAGCTAAGATTACTTTTTACATGTGAAGACCCATGACTCTATCATTCGACCTAGGATGGGTATATCTGGCCTGGGACCTGAAGCCCCGTTATGGAGTAGAGACACCGCGACATCCTGAACCCTTCAAGATCTTCCCATGCGTCCGTACACCTCGACCCCCGCTATCGCTACTCGTAAGTTGACCCTTTCCATTATCGCGTGTGGCAGGAGAGCCCCGTTCTCCTCCTAGCGGGCTGATACCTATCTATTCGCTGCTTCGTTCGCAACATCGGGTTGTTTGGCAGGTGAGCGGCTATTATCTCGTTACTACCGCCCCCATTTCGGCTCTCTCGCACGGCCTGTAGAGTATGACTGGGATGAGGGATGTCGTGATCACTGGCGTCCTCATAGATTGCGTGATAGATCTAGCCCATCCTGGGAGCTGATGGTTGGGAGAGAGTCAGCGTGCTGTGACGGAGTGGGCAAGGGAGGATAAGTAAACTAGACATTTGTGATAGCCCACACGGTTTATAGAATGCCTGCTTCGTCCGAATCCGTGCTGGAGGGCGTGGCGTGGCATGTCTTCGGAAACAGTAGTATATTGGTTGGAGAGCGCAGATTCGAGATACATGGTTTACAATTTGTGACATTCCCTGAACGATAGTCAACAACTGGACAGTGACCTTAACGATATGATTACCTCGCAATGGAGAGCTGCCGTCGGTGTCCCAACCCCTTAACATGTCGCCAGGTCACCAGGTGGAACATTGCAACTTGGTAGGTGTGGTAATTTTTGAATAAGGTAAAAGACTATATAAGGGCTATCACAACTTGTCCCGTAACGCCCAAACCGTACGACATGCCGTGTAGGCCGTCATAATCATGCAAGAACCCGCTAAAACCACAGGTAGCAATTTTAAAGCCCTTTTCATCAACTAACCTCAACACCCTCCCTGATGCCCTCTCTGCCGATACCACCGATGCTCGTACTCGTCCGCCCGCTGCCGCCACTGACGCCGGACTCCTCCCTCTTGACCCGACCTCCAACGATGCCCCTCCTGTTCCTGCCCGTCCGTCCCCTGCCCAGCCAGTTCAGCTTGAGCAGCCTCCCCAGCTCCGTGACCATCCTGTGCCCTTCATCGCCCCCACCCCCGGCCGCGCCTGCGGTGTTCCCGCTTGCGGACGGTTCGATGCCCGTCGCGGTCACGCTGGCGAGCACGCTCATGCACTGCAGCATCCGTCCTACCATCTCCGTGACCTGCTTACTATCCTCGACGTTCTGCTCGCGGTCCGCGGCAGCCGCTGCCGCCGTCCTGTTAGCGACCTGAGGCGTGAACGGTCTGAGCAGGGTACCGGCCCCGGCAGACTGGGGATCGGAACCGCCGCTCCCGTAGCTGACGTTGCTTATGGCCCGGCTTCGACTCTGGATCGAACCGCTATCGCCCAGTAGCGTTGTGCTGCTCGAGTTGTAAGATGCTACGCTTGGATCTAACGACATGGCAGTGCCGGGGCGGGGATAGCTGTCGTTAGGAGAAGTGGACAAGGTCGAGGCCAGACTATCCTGTTGCGTGAGCGTTGTTGGTGGGGGTGAGGTCAGGGACAGGGACGACAGGAGAGAAGATGGCAGATGTTCCAGGGACAGTCGCGAGAAGATGGTCTTCAACTTATCGTAGCGGGGTATGATGATGGTGTCACGGTAGGCGATCAATACCAAACTTCGGACGTCAAGCGGGCGGGACGGGAATGACGTCAACAACTCCGAAGTCCAGAAGTCGCGCGCCTGCTCCGGTGGGAGTAGTGAACCGCACCCTTGGAACTCCAAATCTAAGGGGAGAAAGACTGCCTGCATGTATGGCAAGATACTCGTAAACGTGAAGATCCACAGCTCGACAAGAGTGGGGATGAGCCTCTCACCGGGGCTGCTACGCAGGGTGTGGTCGAGGGACGCGAAGCCAGTAGCCAAAAGGTCCCTCAAGTCTTCGATGATGATGCTCCCGGAGCGGCGCTGAACACAGTATTGGATGTGAAGTACCACCATGCGGTTGTAGTCCTCGATGCACAGCGGCGGGTCCTCGCCCTGAAAAACGTTCAGGAGGGCTGCCTGCAGGGCGGGCCAGGCGTCGACGGGCCCCATGCCGTTGCTGAGGCCGTATCTGCCGGGGTCTAGCGACTCCGTGTAGTGCAAAGGTGCCCCAGTACCGCTAGCGCCGAGGCTACCGGGGCCCGGCCACTCGGATCCGACCGTCAGGACGGACTCGTTGTCGTGCCGCATTATGTCCAATTTGTCTTCCCTTCTCTTCTCGCGTAATGCGCGGCCGCCGTGTCGCAGGTCAAGACCGCTGACACTCTTTCCTAGGCTGCTACTGGGGACTGGGCTCGGAGGGGCGTTGAAGTTGTATAAACTGGTTGGAGCGGTTGGGTCGACGGGTCGGGAGTTGCTAGAAGCGGATGATAGAGGGAGGTGATATTCATCCTTGCTGCTGAGCTTGTGCTTCTGTCGCGAGAGGAAGTGGTGTTTCTTCTCCTTGCCCTCTTTGTCCGCGCCGGAGTCGATTGGGCGGATGGTGGCCGACGACGAGTTTCCTAGGCTATAGAACGACTGCTGGTCGGCTAAGCTTGTAGTGCTGTAGTTCCCACGCTGCAAGGAAGCCAGGGCAGATCCTATCTTGCCAGGGCTTGGCAGGGGCTTCTCCTTGCTGTCGCTTTTTGTCTCTATCTTCTTGGGCCTCGAGAACAGCTTGACCTTGGACTTCTCCTGCTTGGCAGGCTTCTCCGGTACAACCAGCGGAGGCGGCGGGAGGGGATCGTGCATAGGAAGACTTGGGATGGGCGACGACTGCGGCGACTGTCTCGGGAAGACAACATTGGCTGCAGCAGTTGCGGCTGAGGATGGGTTTCCTCCCGGGATATGTTGGTGTCCCTGGTTCCCTTGACTCCCGAAGCCATTGTCCCTGGGGGCGCTCGCTTCCGTCAGGCTCAGGGTGGGCGTACTGAGCGGGCCGGTGTTCGGCTTGGATACGGCCCTCTTGCCGTTTTCATAAGTGCCTTCGCTACCGGGGAAGGGGACGGTCTGAGATCTGTGGCGGTTGTGCTGTTGGTTTTGCATAGCAGCTAGCGCCGCCGCTTGGCTAGCTGATAACGACGGGGTGACAGCATCACTTCGTTGGGCCATGGCGATATGCGAGAGGTTCGAGCTGCTGGCAGAGGGCAGGGTGGGCTCGAAATGGCCCTGGGTTTGCGAATGTTTCCGTACGTGAGCGGTGCGACTCGGCGGCAGCGTCAGGGGAGATCCGGTCCGCGCCGAATTGATGAACTCATTACTTGGCCGCCCAGGTCTCGAAAAGTTCTGCTGCTGCTGCTGTTGCAGTTGCAGACTACTGGTGCTCGAATTCGCATGTTGACCAAAGTTGGCAAAAGACGAACTGCTCGCTGCGGCGGGTGTCTGGGGTGATCGCGACTTGGTATTGCCGCTGGTATTGGGGTGGAGCGAAAGAGAAGCGGAAGCGGAGTTAGAAGTGGCGTTTGTATCATCTTCGTCGCCGGATGATGTTTCGATTCGTCGTATCTGAGGTCGTGCAGGTCGAGAACTCGTAGAGGAGGAAGAGGGCGCTGCCGAAGATGCAGCAGCCGCCGCCGCACTCGAGGAAATGGAGACGCTCCCGGGAAGGGGAGAGAAGCTCCCCGGCGCTCTTTGCTGCGATCGCGATGGTTGCATTGCTACGGGTATAGGCGCCGCGGCGGGTCCCTCACATCTTGACCTTGTGTACTAGGTAGGTAGGTGGCATGGTGGTCGAGGGGCAGGTAATAAAGGATCATCACCTCGGTGTACGATCGTGAAGATACTTGGGTAGCAGGTATGTATGCAATAGGTGGATACATGCACGTATGTAAGGATTTTGATATCCGGCAACCTCGTCTGGTTAAAGGGCGATAAGACCAGCTTTATCGATAAGACATTCAGGGATGTGGGGTGTATTTACCCCTATTCCAACATCAATCGCAAAAATCACCTAAACTCAGCCCCTGAATGTCAGATACGAGCCAATATTCTCAGGGCCATATTGACACAATGACACCCAAAAAGAAGAATAAAAGCATGTATCGTTCGGTTATGCTCTATGAATGCCCATTTAACTCGACGGATTAAAGCTTTGAGGCGAGAGGAAACCTTCGTGGGGTCGGAATGAACTAACAGGCGAGGTAGAGAGACAGCTCTCCTTTGCAACTATGAGCTGCCAACAGCACCGGAGACTAGCCATATCATCTATGACATACATATACGCTTTTAAAACAACGGACATACAGAGCTTGCCTTCGGATATGTCCAACAGCCTTGGGTCCACGGCCGGATCTTCTGACGGTCACATCAGTGACCGCATCGACAAGTTCGAACGGTTATAGAAGCCTTACAAGCCCGTTTAGTGCACTGTATGACGCGGACCACAACAATGCCACGCTTTCTAGGGGAGCTCGATACACGCTAAAGAGTTATTTTTCTCATTAGACGCCGAAGACTATTTTCAGTAACTTAGAGGACCAAGGGCTGCTTGAAAAGAATTCTATTCTTAAAATACCTCGGAAGAGGTTGATAAAAAAAATTCAAATTTTAATTTAGCAGTTATTAAAGTTAATCTCCTTTTTGTTATGACCTAACAAGCCTCGCTCTTCCGAAACGGTCGGAGGGCGCAGCCAACGAACCCGAAGCGGGACAAGATCACGTGACTGGCTTAAACCAACTCAATTGGTTCAAATACACGATGGACACCTTTGAGCCAGTTGAGCCAGGACAAGGGCTCAAGGGGACTCAAAAGGCTCAAGGGTGTTCTACCACCTAGGTGAAGAGTTGAGCCAACTTGAGCCCATTGAGCCGGAACTAGGATATATACACTTGTTAGATTCCATAGTTAGATAACGACAGCTTGCAATACAACTTCGTTACCCAAGACACCCTGGGTATTACGAGACGTGACTAAGTTACTCTTCTATTGCTTAGACGATACGATACTCCTGCCAACATAAACCCGTACGTTTAGGTTTAGTAGTTGGTTGAACTAGCCTAGCCGTCACACTAAGCAACTTTAAAGAGATTGGAGAACGAGCTAAGGATGCTGAGCTTGCTGAGATGGGATATCTCCGCCTTACCCCTTAAGTAAGCAAATTCCCACAATTCCGACAGTAACCATTATGTTACTTATTAGCAAAATCCACGCAAACCTCTCCTGCTTTTCCTTCTTATAAATCAGTCCGCTCAAATCCTGGACCCGTCGGGGTGGAATGGACCATTCATTCTCTGAAGACTCATTTATCTCCTTCTGAAGCCGAATAAACGCCTTTTTCCGTCCCTCCCCATATATCAGCGGCATATGGATATTAAAGATGCCTAGTAGAGAGTATGCTGCGTCCTCTTCGCGCCTAGTCTTGCGCCTTTTTGCCCATGACATCCGTTCATCCACGCTAAATCGAGATAAAGGGCCTCCCTGGAGAGCTTTGACAGGAATTCCTGAAGCGGCTTGAAGTTCTCGTACAAGTGATATCTTATCTCCGAGCCGTTCGCCCTCTGAGGAAAAGAATTCGACTGATTTTGGGGCAAGAAGCTCTTGGAGTGTCCAGCCCCGAGTAAACCATCTGCTGTGCTGAATGGCTGGTGTTTCTGTCGGCTGATAGTACATGTAGCTTCCGGCTAAGTAACCGATCGAAATATCGGATAGATATACGTAACATCTATCCGCTTCTTGGTACCACCGGAACATGGAGTTAATGGCTTCCGAAAGTTCTGCGCTGCTGGATTTGTCGATGCAACAGGTATCTACCCAGAAGAATTGCAGGCCATCTTGCGCAGCTTGGTTTGCACAGAAGGCAAGCTTATGATAACCCGCCTTGCTCCTGGCTATACCTTCTGTTAAGTCTTTAAAGGTAACTTCTTCGTAATCCTCTCCCCAAGTATGCGAAAGGATCGCATATGGCGGGATACGCCTGCCAACATATTCGACCAGGCTAAATTCGCCGTAATCTTCGAGCTGCAAAAGACGCATGAGGAGAGCATCATCAGCGAATGCTAGGCAACAAAATCATTGGAATAGACGTAAACAAGACGTACACAGGTCTGGCAGTCAAAGAAGCACAACCGTGGTAGCTTGCATGTTTATAGAAGAACAATTCCAAGATCGGATCTGGAGTAGCTGGTGGAGTAGGCAGCAGCAACATGGCCTTGGCTTCAGTGGCTTCCATAGTAGTATGACGGGACTGGATAAGGTTCCCTCACCTAGGTCAGGCCGCCCTAGCTCGTTTTCCAATTTGCTATTTCAAAGCTATTCCTCCCCAGTTAGCTCACTGTGTTTATTTGCGTGGCAGTCCAGTTGCGAGACGAGGGACCACTATACCACGTGGTTATTGGATCTGACGTGTGTAAAATCTGGCTGATAAATCAATCTAATAAGAGGCGTGTTAGCCTGACCTTTCGGGGTAAAGTCTGCCCGACATCGCGCAAATCGCATGGTTTTCTTTTGCCCCAACGCTGGCCTTCTGCGTTGATTCCCGTGACTATCGTTCTCCAAAACCGGGCGGCGTAGGGGCGTATTAGCGGCCTCGGCGCGCTCGAGATTATTCCTCTACCCGCCGGCCCTTTCTTTTTGCAGTCGTTTCCGAGTTGTAGTACTCTCGCACTTGCGGGCTAAAATACGGAATCGGATACCAGCTTATTGTGCAGCAGCTGGACTGGTGCTCTGCTTCAAAGTTGTAAACGACTTGATGCAGACACAGAATAGGGGTACTCACTCAGCCTAAAATTGGCTATAGAGTCCCCCTTCACTCAGGACGCCAAGTCCTACATTGCCCCATGTTACGCTACTAGTGCAGTACATAATTTCCTATACAATTTGTATCCAGCGGGATTTACACCCCTCATCAACGATAATGTTGCTCATGCTAATCACTGCTGTCGACGTACAACCTGTTAGATGCACAAACAGTAAGACCATAGCCCAAGCGCCATCAAATGTTCCGTTGCTTGCCTATAGCAGTCTTTGCCATGCATTGCTGCATTGCGGTACGGCTTTCATCGTCAATTCGCCGATTGGGTGCGCGGATTGCGATGACCTCCTTTCAGGCGCGCAGCTCCCCTTCTGCGTCGCCTCCTATCCGTGCACCGTGCGCAATATCCTGTACCGTTTTGGCTCCACGTTGTAGGGAGGAAGGATGCTTGCAGGTATAAGTACCAGCAATAATAGCAGAGTTTTTGCCCAGAGGGAACATCCTGCGCCTCCCTACACCCCCAGCAGGCACGTGTTTCCTGGTGCCTTTTGAAGAGTGAAATGTGATGAATAATTCGTCGCATGGGCGAATATCACTACAAATATAACACCGGTTACGGTCACCGCCATGCCTGCGCCTTCGGTGGAACTGAGGTAGACAGCAAAGGCACTGGCATCCGAGCTGTTCTGGTACGATGGCGCCCGTTCCCATGTTGTTGCTTGCAGTTGGTTGCGGGACTGTATTCCCAGCGTTGGATGAGGGCGATGGTTGAGCCTCTTCATGTCCTTCAGGGGGGAGAATATGCAGATACCATGAAGGAGTTCTGACATAGGATACTGTATCCCGCACACTATACACTCGTCGTCTGGTTCCTGCCATTCTTCGTCTAGTGTATGCTCTAGCCATTCCTTGACTAATACCAAGGCTTGATTTCCTTCTGGAGTGTCGTTGGAAGCTTGATCTGGTTGAGACATTCTCAGCTTCAGTCTTTAATGAAAAGGGTGTCTCTTGTAGTGATAGTGCTGTGTAGCCGGTGCGATTTGGAGAAGGCAAATCTAAGGAGAAACGGATGATTCACAATGAGGATATAGCAGAGTATGATGCAAAACATATGCGGATGTAGCTGTTTCTGATGTCCTGGAAATGCTGAGAAACATACCTGTTTATATATCTAACGTTCGGGATAATTAAAGGTGCCTAAGGTCTATTGTGGCCATATCAGTAAACAGGGCCGGGCTAATCATATACCTGAGAAGTGATTCCCACGATGTATCTCTGACTCATGATCAATGCATTTGAACTTACGGTTGGTATCGAAATGCAAGTGATGCGCCTAGGTCTTGTCTAGCTTGATGCTTTCATGAATCTCATCAGTAAAGTCGACCTATCTGCCCTAGGCCATGGGAACAAACCTATGAACTTACCAATTCAGCTTATATGTTATTACCTTTCCCGAATAGTGAAGCATTCGTCATGTACTAGATTCGTCCGAGCCCACTATTATGATGGTCAGCCTATCTGAATCACACTATATACAGCTGCCGAAGGGCATCTCTCGATCAGGTTGCTAAATGAGTCTTTGTTACAATTGCTTGGGAGGGAGCAAACCATGATGGATCTCTCGGGAACAACTGAGTATGGTAACTTAGGGAGCAAAAGACTGATATCTATGAGGATCCAACTCCCATGCTACATACGTACCACGGACAATCAAGTTACGGTTATCTCCTTAGGAAATTAAGATAATACCTTCTTAATATCAATTTCTAAATAGCATTGTATTTGTCGCATCGTAACGTGGATGGGTGCTTATGAGCCCACCTGATTTGGACCGTCATGCCCTACAGTACAGATATCCTCCAGTTGATACTCTTCTTTGTTTCCTCCCTCGATACCCGCCTTTTGACCTCTCGGCTATCAGTCCCGCCGTCTAATC
Organism: Monosporascus sp. GIB2; assembly: GCA_004155935.1. Taxonomy (NCBI): domain Eukaryota; kingdom Fungi; phylum Ascomycota; class Sordariomycetes; order Xylariales; genus Monosporascus; species Monosporascus sp. GIB2. The sequence continues at coordinate 82,950 of QJNV01000019.1, forward strand.
CTGCTGGCTTTCCTGACGCTGTTTAGCTATAACAAGGCTGACCTCGCAGTACTGTGATGTTCCTCGGTTTGGTATAACGCCTGTTGGTGCATATACTCGTATAATTGCATGCCTTTCCCGTCTTTCAGCACTGATTTATGCCCGCTAATTGCTTGATGGCATGCATATGGAAACGAAAAATGTATGCATCCAGCAGGGGTGGGAATGCAAATGGTACGTACCAATAAATGGAGCATTTTTTTGGCTCAGATACTTGAGTTTCAATGGCACAGACAAGCGGACACATACCTACCTGGGTACCCTAAGTAGCGTCGCTCAAGTACGTGCTGTATTGTACAACGCACCCTCTTTAATTAATGCGCGAGACGCGGTTGGCTTCAGGAAGGCGCGTTTGTTTGTCCCATTCCACAAGACCTTCTAGACCCAGAATGTTGCATCGAGTTACACCGAGTTGCACGCAGCTTCCTGATTGATCATGTCGGGGCACTACTACGATCCCCGTGAGTTCCTGCTTCGAATTACTCTTTCAATTTCAACATCACGACATTAATTCCAAACCGTAGTAGATGCGCCCACTCACTCTCCCCCACGATGGCCAGGGTATGCAGATCCGACTTCTCAGTCGCTACAGCCGACCTCTAGCGTCGCGAAACGGGTGCCTGAGGACGGATACCCCACTGGAGGGAACAAGCGGCACAAGGTGAACTCTACTGTTCCCGATGTGATCAGTTTGCTTAGTGATGGCGAGGATGATGATTATGCCAACGCGCGGCCAACTAGTTATGTCAACATTAGCTCAGCGTATGCTGCTACTACGCCATCGGATTTCATCTCAACGGTATCATCCCAAGTCGTGACACCAGCGATGGATCCAATGAGTGCTGCCAAGGCTCTTTCACGAGCTGCTATTGCCAAGCGATCCGGGAGCCCTCAGGCGAAGGAACCACTCATTAGCCAGCGCAGAGATGTAACGCACTATGCACCGCTGCTTGACCCTATAGGCCTGCAAATATCACAGGACGCTGGCGACTCGGATACTATACGGATTCCGGCCTTGACGCCACCACCCTCATCACCAAACGAGCCAAATGCGCCCAAGCCGCCGAAACCGGCCGTTGCGGACGAGCCACCGCTGTGCCCAGAGCAAGCTGCCCTCGTTGAATTAGTTGCTCAGGGAAAGAACGTCTTCTATACCGGCTCCGCCGGTTGCGGCAAGTCAACTGCATTGAAGGCCATCCGAAATTGTCTCCAAGCCATGGGCAAGTCTGTCCGGACTATTGCACCAACGGGCCGTGCTGCGCTACAAGTGAATGGTTCGACTACGTGGACATACGCAGGATGGACCCCAGATCACCACAAGCGAACGCTCGATGAACTGCGACAAGCGGCACACGGGAAGTTCGTATGGAAGCGGTTCAAGGAAACGGACGTCATAATTATCGACGAAATCAGCATGGTAGAAAACCTCCATTTCCAGAGGCTCAACGAAGTCATGAAGGCGGCACGGCACGACCCCCACTTAGCTGTGCAGCCGGCCTTTGGAGGAGTCCAAGTCATCGTGACCGGCGACTTCTGTCAGCTGCCGCCAGTAAGACCATTCCAACACTGTATCGAATGTGGGCGCGAGCTCATCGAAGGGTCCTCGGATTCTGGCATTACGTTCAATTGCCCGCAGCATGGCATGTACCACGAGCGAGATAAGTGGGCTTTCAGATCTAATGCGTGGGAGGAATGTAACTTCGTCCACGTCCAGCTCAACACTATTCATCGCCAAAGTGACGAGGTGTTTATTCGCATTCTTCAGAAGTGCAGAATAGGCGAAGAGCTTGCTCAGGCCGAGACGGAACTGCTTATGGACCACCCATGCATGGTTCACCATGCAACAAAGCTTTTCGCGACGCGTGAAGAGGTGAACAGGGTTAACAGAACCGAGTTTGAGAGGCTCAACGGACAGAACCATACATATTGGTGCCTGGATAACTTCTTCTGGCAGCAGGACAAACACCCACACCTTCAATGGAAGGGTATCCGAAAGCCTAAGAGACCACAATCAGAGGGCCCGCTCCGCGCTCTTGAGGATCACCGGTTTGCTGAATGCGTGGAACTAAAGAAAGGCATGCTAGTTGTCCTGTTAGTCAACCTGGATCTCCAGTCTGGGCTTTGCAACGGCAGTCAGGGAATTGTCTGCGGATTCGAGCGAAACGACCCCAAGAAACTACCAAAAGCGAAGACGATCAAGGATCAAGAACCCGAGAACAGGATCTTCGGCGACCGCGCACCCATCAAGGAAGAGCAGATCAAGCTGTTCATCCAAGATACGGGCGTGAGGTACAAGGTGTGGCCCGTCGTCAAGTTCCACAACGGTAAGACGCGGACGATTTACGCGGACTGCTCCATCGCCGAGCTCGGCGACACGAGACCCTACAGCCTGTTGTGCCGCACGCAGATTCCCCTAGCTCCCGCCTGGGCGATGACCATCCACAAAAGCCAGAGTTTGACCTTGGACCGCGTGATCGTGAACCTTTCCAAGGCGTTCGAGGAGGGCCAGGTGTACGTTGCGCTGTCCAGAGCGACGAGCCTGAAGGGTCTCAAGATCGAAGGCGATAGGGCCGGGTTGCTTGCGGGGTTAGGCGGGAATCGGGAAGTCCAGGAATTTCTCAGGACTAAATTTGGGGGCGTGAATGGGCCTTCTTCCAGTGTTCGTGAATGATGCCCCGTGTTGTGGGATTCTGGGCTTGTATACCGGGGCGTAAAGGCGGCGCAATGGTGTCCTCTGTACAATAGGGGTTATCATCTAAAGAAGAGACTTCTGTAAGATTTGTTTGGTATAAGAGTGAACCAAACAGGGTTTGTGAACCCTTTGGGACTTCCTCTCCGTGTTCGCGCCGTATTGTTAGCATCCCACATATAACTCGCAGCAACATACACAAAGCTCGCGCCCACTACCAGAATATTTCTATAAACTAAAGCAACAATGCTGAACTTGGATGTTAGAGCTCGTTGGGATTAAGCCAGCAACCGTTCACTCATTATGGCAGCACTAGCTAGGGCCCGTTGGCTGTTAATACAAAAAGCCCCGCGACGCCCAGACTAGGTACAGCTGGAGGCCGTGGGGGTTGAGTTGCAGCTGAACGCAGCCGGGCCCACACTCCAAGAAACCCCGCTATGCCCCCACCAATATAATTTTGACGTATTTCGCGGGCTGGACCCCTGCGCTGCAACTCCGCCAACCGGAACTGACACACAAAACCTTCCCGGACGACTCGGGTGCGCGCCTTTCGTTTGATTAGCAAGGCTATGATCAGGTTGTTCTCTATATTAGTTCTGTCGCCCTCGCATGTAATTCAGCATCCGAGGTCTACCTTCAAACTCGACCCTCGCGATCCTCTCCATCAACAGTCATCATGAGCCGATTCCCACCGCCTCCGGTCAACACCATTGACTGGTCGAATGTTGGCTTCAAAGTCCGCGAAGGTAACTATATCTGCCCCTTCATTCTGCGTCCACTGAGCGTCACATCTTCTGCCCGTGGTTCGAGACCCACTGATCGCTTCATAGTTAACGGCCATATCGAGTCCCACTACTCCAAGTCGACGGGCAAGTGGACGCCGCTCCAGTTCGTGGCCGACCCCTTCATCCGGATCCATGGAATGGCCCCGGCCCTCAACTATGGCCAGCAGGCCTACGAGGGCCTGAAGGCCTTCCGCACACCGTCCGGCGAGATTCAGGTCTTCCGCCCCGACCGCAACGCCGTCCGCATGCAGCACTCGGCCGAGGTTGTTGCCTGCCCGCCCGTGCCGGTCGAGCTCTTCCTCGATGCCGTGAGGGCCGCCGTCTCCCTCAACGCCGAGTACGTGCCGCCGCACGAGACGGGGGCCGCCATGTACATCCGCCCCCAGATCTACGGCTCGAGCGCGCAGCTCGGGCTCAGCGCGCCCGAGGAGTACATGTTCTGCGTCTACGTGTTGCCCACAGGCGTGTACCACGGCACGCACCCCGTCGACGGGCTCATCCTCGACGACTTCGACCGCGCGGCGCCCAACGGCACGGGCAACGCCAAGGTCGGCGGCAACTACGCACCCGTGCTCCGGTGGAGCGGCCGCGCCGCCCAGGAGGGCTTCGGCATCACCTTGCACCTCGACAGCGCCACGCACTCCGAGATTGACGAGTTCAGCACCAGCGGCTTCGTCGGGGCGATCGTGAACGGAGACGACGACGTGACGCTGGTCGTCCCCGACTCGAACAACGTCATCCGGAGCGTGACTTCCGAGAGCATCACGGAGATCGGGCGTAGCTTCGGGTGGAAAGTCGAGAGGAGATCCGTGAGTCGGAGCCCGATCCGCTAGGCGACGGGTCGGTAGCAGCTAACGAGGAAAACAGATCAAATACACCGAACTGCCCGAGTTCTCCGAGGTCATGGCAGCCGGGACGGCCGCGGCGCTTGTGCCGATCCGTTCCATCACGCGCCGCTTCGACCCCAAGTCGACAAAGTCTATCTCGTCCGCGGTCGGGCAGCACCCCCGATTATCGACTGAGAACAATAAGGAGAAAGTTACTTACATAGCCGACGATACCGGCGAGGCCGGCCCCATCTGCTCACGTCTGCTGACTCAGCTGAGGGCCATCCAGCTCGGAAAGGTCAAGGACGAGTTCGGTTGGTGCTTCCCCGTCAGCCGGGAGGACGGCACAAAGGTGTCAAGCGAGTCGCAGGCGACGAATGGGGGCGCGGCGACTGTCGATCAGCTAAATTAGAGGTAACTTAGAACAGCGGTGGATATCGGCATCCGATGATAGTGGAGGCGTAGGTTATATCACGTATATCTCAAAGTTTGAAAAATGTTACTACAAGGCAAAATATTTCGGAAGAGGGTAAGGGAGATGCGAATCTTGTCCACGCATCCCCCCCCTTAAAACGGAAGACTCCAATAGTGACACATATATTTGATGTTCTGTCTTATGATTCCATTCGGCAGCATAGTCGTATACCTATGCCTCGCCAACTGCTGGCTTTTGTCGAAGACGGAACGAACAACGTTCTATGAGCCGCATGGGCTACCGATTAGAACCGCCCGACTTCTTCGTATGCAGACACTCACTAGCAACTTTACTCTCGGGAATATATATCTGCAGGATAGTCATATAACCTTGATGGACTGGTACGAATGGCTCAAAAGAACCCGCTGGCGGCGCGCTGAGTAACAGCTTCACTTTACGGTAACTGCCGGCACCTGGCCGAGGATTTGTTGCGGGGTGGAGCTCGCTAGCGGCGGGTACTTCGGCTCTATCCGCTTCAGGGGCGTGGTGGGACCGGCACGCTATAGGCGCGCCAATGCCGCAAATACCAGATGGCACAACGGAGGGTGCGTGTTTATCTATTACATGGGAGGATAGGTTCTCTGCCTCTGATACAATGAACAGAAAGCTTTTAATTAGCGCTATGTCCATTTGTTTCGCTTTTCGTTTTTCCTGTTTTCCTTTTTTAACTGCTCTGGGCAGGGGTCCCAGTGAGAAAGTCTTGCAGGTGCGCCGGAAGGTGTTTTACTGGCGAACAAATATTCAGAACTCCCGAATATGGCCTACTACTTCAGATACAGGAAATCCTAGAGGATAATGATATCAGCTAGTCATCAAAACAATTCCAACTTTCTATGTTCCCGCCTCAATGACACCTTTCGAAGACTTTGGAAGTACAACCGGATAAAGATTCTCCAGAGAAACTCTCTCTGCATGGCGAGTGATATAGCTTCAGAATAGGAAGAGTCCCCCGGGACCGCGAGAGGAGAACTGGCGCTAGGGGGAACGAGAGGGCTGACCATTGTTAATTGTGACGCCCTCGTCCCGAAGCTGTTTCGTTCTACCTATTAATTGCTAGGATTCGTTCACCATAGCGTGACTGGACCAAAAAATTAGTGTTACGGTCCAGCCTACCCCGAAACATACACCGCGGCCGTTTTACCACGCACTGACGGAGGTACAGGGGCTATGGGATGCGTGCGCTGATCAGCGGCCCCTGCGCGCTCACAGTTAAACAGGATACCGGACGTCTTATATGTTGCGTAATACCTCATGGCAAGGTGCCTCAATTCATAAGGACGACCTACGTAGGTTAACGCGGCTAAACTACCCCAAAACACAAAAACCTAAGACCTCTGGGAAGTCTCCACTGGGCAACTCTCAACCCGGTCTATCATCAAGCCTTCCGCATCGCCTGCTCAATCGTCTGCTCCAGCAACTCGCTCCACTCCTTCGGATATGGCAGGCTTACCCCGTAAATGGTACCCCAGATGGTGAACGGCTTCTCCTCGCCCGGCGGGCCCACGAAAACCTCATGCTCGTACAGTTGCTCTATGAGGCTGGGCATCGCCTTCAGGATCCTCTCGCGGAGCTTGAAGGCGCCCTCGGTCGGGGAGGTGAGGATCCTGACGTTGTTCTCCAGCGCCCAGCGGACTCTCAGCAGAGACAGCCCTTCGCCGATGCCCTTGCCCCGGTATTCTTCCTTGAGACACAGCTTGTCCAGGACTTGCCCGCGTCAGTCGAGTCAGCGAGCCGTCCTCAAACTTGCACAAAGCGGTATAGGTAGCACTTACAGAGTAGAGGCTCGTCCAGCTCTCGGATCCGCGGCAGCCCAAGGTTTTCCATCTCCGCCATGCCATAACTCGCGTTAATCCATGTCGCCGTGACGATGTCGAACCCCTCGTGGCTGAAGTCCTTTGGCTCCGCCGCCGCGGGGCCGAACAGGGACTGAGACAGATCCCTCCGCTGCTGTTGCTTGCCCTCTCCGGGCCACTCCTTCGGCATGTGGAAGTACCACCAGGCGAGGCCGACGATCTTGCGTCCACCGTCGGACGTATCGACGGCGATGTCGAACACGCAGTGCTGATCGGAGATCAGCCCCGCCAAGAACGTCGGGTCTGTCTGGTCGTCACTAATGTTATCCTGGTAGACTTCCTTCAGCAGTCTGCCCATGACAGGGGCGTCATCCGCTGTGGCCTTTTCAAAGGTGATGGTAGGTTTTCCGCCAGTCGACATATTGGCGGGTAGAATGCAATAATCTGAGAATCAGGTAATGGTACGATTATGGCGTAATAAAGAAGAGGCAGATGGTCTGGAGAGCTCTGATGGACTAGATTGCCTACCTCGACTATGCTGGAAATCTACTCACTTTTATATTCTATCGAGGGAGGACAAGCGTCCCTAGTATATGGCCTGTTTGCTCTTGCAATCCCATCGCCAGTTAATCATCACTAACTGTGTGAAATCAATGTTGCTCTGAGGAGCGGTGCAACCACTTAATCATCTGCTTGCTTGCTAAAGTTGGTAGGTGGTGGCGGCGGTAATCGCTCTTCGTCTGGAGTCCTGTGGTGTAGGTTTATGATTCGGTTCGTCGTAGGAAACCGGGCAATCACATCGCTCAGTTTCTTTCCAGATGATGGCTTGCATGGCGAGATGGCAGAACCCCTGGAGATGGGGGTTAACCTTTCCAGGCTTCCGCTAGAGACTGTATATTGCCCTAGCATTGGACCTGCGAATAAACGTAGGATTTCTGGCTTCCGTCAGAAACCCCTCAATAATTGGTTACGTGGATAGGTCTACTAGTTAGAAATCAACGGGCGGGACACGGATTTGGTGAATTGTAACGTTGCTTTGGTTGCTTGCCTCGGAATCTTGACATGAACTCTGGCTTACAAGACATATAGAAGTTGCTTGCTATATAAGGTGGAAAGACAGAACATTCCTGATCTTCCACCTGTGATATGTATGGTATCTTCAACGTCTAAACAGGCGTTACAGAGCTGAGGCTACCAGTTACACCTCCTACCACCAACATTTCTCGGACCGATGCATCACTACGGCATTCCTATTCGAGAGTTTGTGTGGCCTGATTGTTGAAATCTTAGGGATATTACGTAGCACTTACGTAGGTTAGAGCGGACCCTCGTCTCTTTCCGGGGTAATTCCTATATGCCGGCCCTACAAATTAGCAAACCAGCATTTCCGCAGAAAAGGGGCTGCCTCGTAGTTTGCCAAGGCTGAGAACTACGTACCAACCCCGAACAAAATTATTCCTGGGTCCCACACTATATAGCGCTTCCTAGCCACGGCTCCCTAGAGCCCGAATCCAACCAGGCAATTGTCGCTTTCCCACTCTATATGCGTTCTTATTTCTCCTATTAGCTTTTCTGTGACAAACATCAAGTAGCTTTACGTGGTGTGCATGTAGGATCTATGGCCGGACTGGTCTACCATTCTGGACGCTCATCGGTTCTGCAGGCGTTCAATATTTCCCGATTTTCATGGCAAACTGTATCTTAACTTTGGTTAGCCAATAGCGGCGTTCCTCATTTAAGGAACGGGTAGATTCCTTAGCCCTCAGTTGTACAAGGTTCCGGGAGCCCGGAGTGCGTTTCTGCGGGGAGGGCGGGTCCTCGGCAATGTCGGGACGGGGATCGGGAATTCCGTTCGCCGTGCTGTTGCCGGATTACCAATCTAGTACCCATTTCCCTCTCAGAGAATCTCTCGGTGGCGCGTTGCTCGGTTCCACACGTGCGAGACGCATTGCTACCCTTCCACGTGACCTTGATGAGCTTAGAAATCATCCACCCTGTCCCACTTCAAGCCGACAGTGCCATGTAAGAGTCGTCGAGATTCAAAACCCGGGGTCTGTCCTGTTGGTTACCCTCCTCCTTTATACCTCAGCAATCCCCGGATTTTGCTCATCGACGACATGACGCAGGTCAAACTCTATCGTAAGGACGGCGCGTGCTCCTTTGCACCTCATGCGCTTCTCCGCCATCTCTCAATCCCATTCCAAGACGTCCCCATGAGGGCCGGCGAAGATGGATACGAAGCTGCGGACGGCAGCTTCACGCACACCGAGTACCTGTCGATCAACCCGACCGGCTACGTCCCCGCCCTGGCCGTAGACGGCGAGATCGTGACTGAGATGCCGGCTGTCTTGACCATGATTGCCCATCTCGCACCTGACCGGGAGCGAGGCCTAAAGCTTCTCGGAGAGACGTCGCTGGAGAAATCCATGGTCATCCACTGGCTGGCGTGGCTCTCAGGCACGCTTCACAGCCTAGGGTTCGGCGGGTACTGGCGTCCATATCGCTTCGTCGAGGATAACGCCGAGTGCTACGGGGCGGTAAAGGAGAAGGCGATGAAAGTCATCAAGGCTGGCTTCGAGCGAATCGACGAGAGACTCAAGGGCAAGACGTATGCCCTCGGTGACAAACCGACGGTTGTTGATTTCAACCTGTATTTCTTTTGGCGTTGGGGTTACGAGGTCGGCATCCCGATGGAGAAGGAGTATCATAACTTCGAAAAGGTGTTGAGGAAGGTTGAAGAGTTGGATGGGTTGAGAAAGGCGGTAGAAGAGGAAGGCCTCAGTTTATACTTTGAGTCACAAAACTGACAATGATATTCGCCTTTCTAAGCAATGTTCGAAAAGCAGCTTTAATGGTAGCCGTAATATGGCAGCGACATGAACAACGAGACGCTAACGGTAGTTTACTAGCCGGCACTATGATGAGTCCCATATAAAACTTTATCCGCCTGCTCCATCCCAACAAATGGTTAGATAGTACTGATTACCAAGATATACGGGGCTTGTTTAAGTTGTCCCGGTATTGGGCTTTTTGCAAGCTAATAGAGACTGACCCAAGAGACTGTAGCAGGTGCGTAAAGCAACTATGTGTATTATAATTAATCATGCAAGCTACGTAGACAGCATAAACAGATGCGTCGTTGTAACTCCATATTCCACCATCCGGTCACGAATACAGAATTACTATACCAACCAGATCCTCAACCTAATTGAGGCTCAGCCGAGGGCACACAAAATCCCTTTCACCCCAGTTCGGCGATTATATCGTCAAGAATCCAGCAATACCTAACGCGCCGGCCAGACACCACGCGATGTTCCGCACACTGAGTGTCAGCGCCGCGTTCTCGCACGTGCCGGTCGGGCTAGCTAGTTTCTCAGCTCCGCCCGTGACCTGGACCTGGTGGATCTTCTCCGAGAAGGCGCTGCCCGTAATCGTAGTGACGCCCGAAGAGACGGTTTGCGTGCCCCCTTCCACTACGTCAAAATTTTCGCTACACGTGGCCGCCGTGGGGCGGGCGACCGCGCACGACTCGCGCACCGTCATCGTCACGTCGACGCCATTTGCCCAGCCCTTTATTACCTCCATGAACGAGTACGTTTCGGGCGCGTGTGTGACGGTACGGACCTGCTCGCAGACTGCTTGTTAGCTTCGCGAGTGTCCTTTATGAAACAGAGGATGCGACGGGGGGGTCCGGGCATGAAAGAGGGCGTATCGTCCTCGCCCGTGTGCAACACTTACCGGGCCGTTGGAGCCGCAAGCCTCGCCAAGCTCCGGCGGACCTGCGGTGCATTGCAGCACTAGGGTAGTCCTGTCTGGGCAGGCGTTGACCACCGAGACGGCATAGCTAGCCCCTTCATCGCTCCAGGAGGTGTCGATGAACATTTCGATTGTGTTGTCCATGCTGTTGCCATTCTGCCGAGCGGCAACGTGATGGCGCGCCACGGCACCGTGCTCGGGGACTTGGAAACCCGCCAAGGAGGCACCGAAGCTGGCGCCGGCGAAGAGACTCATGGTTGCTGCTGGAGAAGACGAGAAAAGATCGTTGACGAATACAGAGCTTTTGTTCGGGGGTGGTTGGTGGCGCGTCGTGTAAGGCGTATGTTCGAAGAAGGACTATTGGAACGTATGAGGTGAAAGCGATTGCTTATTCCCCGATGATACGGCATTCGAAAGCTTATATAAACTGAAGGACTTCGTAGCATTGGAAGGCTATATCAAGTGCGATTCCTTCGCGCTAAGACAAGGTATATTATCCTATCACATCCTACCGCGACGGTGTCAAATGATTGGTGGTGAATCTGGTATTATATCCGTTTTTAGTAATCCTATATGCCTGCGGGGCAGAAAGGATTAAATCTGCGGGTCCAAACAGTGGTACCTGTCGGCTAGCAGGGGTGCGTTAGCACCCCATATACTGAAGAATCCCTCTGATCGGAACAATACATGTTCCGGGGCTAGAAGGCCTTAAAGTGCAGTGTGCGTTTTAAAGCACCTGCAACTAGTCATGAATACAATAACAACTGATGTCCCTTATATCTGACAGTACTCAAGGGAAGTTCGTGTTCGATCCAAAAGCGGTTAATATCGAGCCGCCCTATTCGGGCTATATGTTATTTTTCCTTAATCAGTTGACAGCTGCCAGCTTCCTGGTAACCTGTATGAGCCCCACCCTATAGCCCACATACCTAAAGCTAACATTTTAAGTGCGATTTTCAATTGATTCTTATGGTTATCACATTTACCTATGGCCCGGCGCACCGCAATAATAATAATAACATCATATCGCCGCGCTTACGAGCTCCCTTTTCAGGCCATATGTCCCTATTAACTAATATAATATGGTACACCTGTTTTTGCCGCCCGAAGGCCCTAATGGTGGCGAGCTTTGCGATATTGTTAATAAGTTAAGGGTTTCCTTAAATCGTTTCGCGTTCGCTTATAGGTACCAACTTATGGGTATCAACTCGTAAAACGTAACGGAACGAACCCTCGTAATGGGATATACATTAAATATTACGTTTACTGCGACCGCGCTGCGGTACGCCCGGACGAGGGCTTCTATATATTGTTGCGGTGCGTCGCATCTTATGTAATGTTAAGAAGCAACAGATATGTTGTTGAAATGCTAGTATTAATTGAAAACGGTGCAAATCATATACAACATCAGGTGTATCAGGTGGATGCACGCATTTAGGGGGTATGGGTGGGTCCATTACAGGCTACTTGGAAGCTGACAGCTGTCAAGGTGGCTAGGAAAAATAAAATATAGCCCGAATAGGGCAGCTCTTAATATCCCATGGCAATACCGTTTGCGCCCCATGGTTTTAATCCTTTCGCTTACCGACTCGCTCTAACCCATTTATGATCCAGCTGTATGCAGCTAAATCGGTCTAGCCGCTCAGCCAAGAACCCTTCCGCCGCCGTTTTCTGCTCTTTAAACTTCACCGGAATATCAGTCTATCTTTAGTGTCATTCTATTGCCTAGGTTACGAACTCCAGGGGTGTCAGAAAGCATTCAAGCGGACGAATAGACGACCCCATGCGCGTAAAGTTAACGAGGCAAACATGTTTCAGGGTGGCAGCCCTAGCTCTCGTACGATGGAGTGTGTCGGTCGGCTAAATAAGGGAAGACCCTGAACTTGGGATGCTTGGATTGGAATACTCAGACATCCTTAGACACTTGAGTTCAGTGGTGGGTCTTGGTGTCACAGAGACTTTATGTTCCTCTAATAGAGCGATCCGTAGCTGCCCATGTTGACAGGCTCATCGTCGGCTTCAGCAATAGCTGAACTATTGTTCCATACAGTACTTTCTGGTTTCATTAGTTATTCCGCATTGGTGGCTTCACGACCACCTTGCGCACTAATCCTAAATGTGGTCAGGTGTAGGCGACGGATCGCCACCATATGAAGAATCTCCACGCATTTATCTGAGGGAAGGCCAACTCCGTGACTCCAATCATACTCACAATGCCGTGGCTGTGGGTAAGCAATTACAGTCTGGCCACAACATCTTTGCGAACCGTAGTCGCTACTGCGCCGCCCTTTCGGTCCCGTGATGTTAGCGTAGCGAGCGGGCCTTCAACTGAGTACTACCTTATCCCACCAGGGGAGAACGACGGCGGTCTTAAACATCCACTTCCCTCATGTTGTTACTATTTTCCAACCCTGTCCTTCCTCGCATCACTACTATGAAGAGCCCTATGAGTTATGCTCGGTAATCCCTAACGCTCAACTTGTAAGACCGGGACCAATGACGCTTTTAAAGCAGCAGTCGTAAGTGAATTGTGCCAAGTTGGAAAGAGACTTAATAGAACGTTTGCGAAAGATATATATATTCATCTAATTGTCACACCTGTCTGCGAATAACTTTAAGAGAAGCACTCTCCTCGAGCGTTCGTTTCAGCAACCCACGGAACCCCCACTTTCGTCAGAGACTTGTTCTCTTGTAAACTTTTTTGGGGCGTGCTAGTAGGGGTTAGGATAAGGTAGAATAAGGGTTAGAACAAGGGCCTAGAATAGGGGCCAGAATTGGGGTAGGACCCGTACCTTCGCATAAAATCATGGGTATGTGGTCTCACAGCGATTAATGCTGACCAAGGTATTTAATCCACAGGATATTCAATTTATTATTGGCAGAGTGAGGAAGTCTGGAATGAAGCATAGCTGACCTGCCTCCTTAATGTGGGAGCTCCAGGCAATATGAGCTGTTTTTCGATGTCATTGCAAAACGAAGATTGTACTAATTTCTCTGCACCCTATGTCACCAGGATTGTTAACAATACAGTTAGACAGAACTACGCCGGACTCATCCCTGCCCTCCCGCACTGTGCTTCTCAGAGACGATACGTTAGTCCTAAGGCAGTTACGCGATAATCCAGGACACGGTGACAAAACAGGCAGCCTGCTTGATAGGAGATGTTCTGTTCGTTATAATTGATGTCGATACTATCGGACAAGAGTATAACCAGTTGTCCCAGACCAGCAGTTTCATATCAGCGTATCAATTGCCTTCACTTCGTTGAGCTCTTAAGTTGGTGGTATCGTCTCGATGTAGAAGGCTCTTTTCCATGGCCGCTCCCACAAACACCCTTCCTCATTTTACAACACCGTACTTAAGGTAAAGCCCCAATGCGATAAAGAAGGTATCGCAGAGTGGCGAATCAGGCAAGCTAACTATATACGTTCGGATAATGCCATTCTTATGCCTCCAGGGCGTTTCTCAACCTGACTAGACAAGAGCACGGCTTGTGGATGAGCAGATCATATGTATCCCAATTATTCAGCTTGGGCGGAATAGGCAGGAACTCGAAATTCCACACTAGCAGCGTGACCACGAGTCTCAGCTCCAGATAGGCGAGCCTCCTGCCCCAGCACATCCTAGGCCCGAGACTGAAGGTCATGAATGGGCCGGCCTTGGGATCAAATACCAGATTTCCTTCCTCCTCGTCTCCCCGGGGCTTGCGCAACCACCGCTCAGGGCGGAATTCGGCACCGTCGACCCACTCGTCCAGCGTCGCGTCGGCGTGCTTCTGCGAGCTCTCACTCCTGCTCTCCTCGGCAACGGGGTGCATCGGCCCGTGAAACGAGGGGCCCTCGGTAAGGAACGTAACGGATGTACCCTTGGGGATGACGTGGCCCAGGACTGTGATGTCCCGGACCGTCTGCTGCGAGACGCCGGCGACCGGCGTGTGTAAGCGAAGGACCTCCTCGATGAACGCGTCGAGATACGGCACATGGGCCTGCAGGATCTCCGAGAGCATGGGCTGCCGGCACTCCGCCGCTGCAGACGGATAGGCGTCGCGCAGGCTCTGGCGGAGCTTGCTCTGCGCCTTCGGCTGTGCCCCCAGTTGCTTTACTAAAAAGGTCATCACGCTGTGCGTCGTGTCTTGCCCGGCCACCAGGTAGACGAATAGAACGTCGTGGAGGCGACGCGAACTGAGATCGGGGCGGCGGCCTTCCTTCTTGGCTGAGGAGATCTCGCGCGCGACCATGTAGTCCAGCGCCGCTACGGGTTTGAAATTGTCTCCCTCTCTATTTAGCCTAGCGGTAGCGTTGTCTATATGCTGCTGCAGGATCCTCTTCCTGTCGCTCCAGGCCTTGCGCATCGCTGGGCGAAGGTTGTTCAGCGCGTGGAAGAGCTTCGGCGACGGTTTGTTGAAAGAGGTGCCGACGGCATGGGCAAGTGTCAATAGCGACTCCATTAGGTCGGAGGGAGCAAAGTCTGGGAATCCAAACTCAGCCTCTGTCGGGACCTCTGACGGGGAGCGTGGGTGGAAGTCTGAGCGAAGCGATCTCAGGTGCTGCACAGTCTCACTCTCGCTATCGTCGATGCCCAATGCGGCCGCTATGATGATGTCATAACTGAGAAAGTTTAGATCCTCGTACGCCTTGAACGCACGCCCATCGGCAGTCTGAGCTTTGAACCTCCACAGGTCGACGAAATGGCGCATCTTGCTATATATCTCTGGTGCCGAGACCTTCAAAAACCAGATTAGCATTCAATATTGCAAACTGTCTCGAGAGGGACTGAGAGCTACACCTAGGCCATACTTACTTCGTTTATGAATCGTGGCGTCATTAGATCATTTGTTAGCGCCCTGGTAACCTTGAACCTTGGATCCGACATATTCATCGAGATGAAGTGCTCTGGTGTCACACCCCCAAAAGTTTCGTTGTTGAACGCTCCGCGTTCCAGGTCCTTGCTACGTGCCGTCATCAGATCCCGCGCTTCGCGAAAGTCCGACACGATGACTAGGGGCCTTTTGAACGGTAGAAAAAAGACTTGAGAGATGGGCGACTTGGTCAGGCGTGCCGTCTCGATATAGAGATCTGTTGGCTTCCTGCCGGCTTTCTGGAGCTCCGCGAAGCGGGGTAAGTCTCCGGAGAGACGCTTCGCGGACTCCTCGACGTACGGGATACCCGGGATTGGCTTCGGGAGTGCTCTCCGATAGACCGCATACACCATAGCTAGGACTGCTCCGACGAGGAGCATGGACGACGGCATGAACGCCGTTGCCCAGTTTGCCGGAATCACATGAGCAGCCATTGTCGGTGATGTTGATCTCTGGAAAGTGTAATGATATGTATGAAGTATGGCAGAGACACTTTCAAGAACACGGACAGTCCGGGCTCCGGGCTTTTAAGGATTTTTCATACTGGTAGACATTAGCAGGATAGGCATCAGGTGGTCACACAACGCAAGATTAGACATCGTATCTGAATAAGCCAAGGCCCTACCTGGCACAAAGCCCGCGGCCCGCGGGCGCCGGGCACGAAGCCATGCCCAGCTAAAGTGGGGGGGTGACTCGGCCCAACTTGGCCTCCGTCGGGACCGGAATTAATGGATCATAAGTGTGATGTCAGAACGCTCTTAGCAAGCCATTTTAAAAAAGCCCGAACTGCTCCATATTAAGCAGCAACCTAGTTGAGGGTTGAAATTCGTAGCGTGGCTCAACTCGGACTCCGATCCCGATCCCGAGTTCAGCCCGGGCGTCGGTGACCCATCAACTGCGCCCCGACCAATTCTCCCTTGGTGAAACAGCGGAACAACTCTTGAAATATTTCCCTTTCATATCGAGAAGTATTCCGGGCTATCCGGCTTGTCCGATTTTAAGTTAAATAAGCTCTTGGACAGCACTCTTTGTTATCCAACAAACTTCTATGAAGTGACTCGAAAAGGCAGTATACTCACTCTGTTTGCCTGGTTCCTATTCAAAGAAGCGTTTCAAGCATTTCAATGCATTTAACAGAATGGATGAGACACCTACGTCTATCCCTGGACCGCCAGGCTTTCCATTTGTTGGCAATATTACAGACCTCGACCCAAACAACCCCTTAAGTTCCTTCAAGGCTTTAGCGGAGAAATATGGGGAAATTTATCGACTCAACATCTTCGGCCAGAATCTCATTGTCGTATCAACTCATCGCCTGGTAGATGAGACATGCAATGAGAAACGATTCATCAAGCAGCCTGACAACGTGCTAGTCGAGATACGAAACGGTGTTCATGACGGTCTGTTTACAGCCAAACTCGACGAGCCCAACTGGGGCATAGCCCATCGCGTACTTATGCCTGCTTTTGGGCCCATGAGCATCCGAAACATGTTTGACGAGATGCACGATGTCTGCTCACAGCTGGTCTTGAAATGGGCGCGACAAGGACCGAGCAAGAAGATTATGCTTACGGATGACTTTACCCGCCTCACGCTCGACACTATTGCTCTCTGTTCGATGGGCTTTCGCTTTAATAGCTTTTATAGCGGTCAGATGCATCCCTTTGTCAACGCTATGGCAGATTTCCTCACTGAATGTGGAAGGAGAACGCAACGGGTGCCGCTTCCATCGGTCTTCTACCGGGGAGACGATCGAAAGTTCCAACACGATATTGGTATCATGCGTCAAACAGCTGAGGCAGTGCTTCATGAGCGAACGTCAGATCCTGGCAATGAACGGAAAGATCTCTTGGCAGCCATGTTAAAGGGACGAGATCCAAAGACAGGGCAACTGATGAGCGATGAATCTATCATTGATAACCTCATTACCTTTCTGATTGCCGGGCATGAGACGACCTCTGGATTGCTATCCTATGCGACGGTCAGTTTCTCCCAAATTTTCTCTCCCAACGTCTGGTCGTGGATAGCCAACCTGGCTGAGTTCCGCCTTCCTGTATCGGAATACTTGACTAACCGGTTGGTTCATAGTATCAACTCCTCAAACATCCTGAAGAGTACAAGAAAGTACAGCAAGAAGTTGACACCGTGATTGGAAAAGGCCCTATTACCGTCCAACACATGCAGAAACTGCCCTACATAACAGCTGTAAGTCACAGTAGTCTCATGAATCGACTAGAGGAGTTAACCGGGCCAAAGGTTCTTCGTGAGACCTTACGCCTCGACTCTCCAATTGCGGTATTCTCTGTCGGCCCTATCGACGATACAGTTCTGGCTGGCAAGTATCCGGTTCATAAGGGAGACATTATGGTCAACCTTATTTCAAATTCGCATCTTGATCCTGAGGTCTTCGACGAGCCGTACGAGTTTCGTCCTGAAAGGATGTTGGACGGTAACTTTGAAAAGCTGCCCAAGAACGCATGGAAACCATTCGGGAACGGGGTTCGAGCGGTAAGTATCCCTATTGAGTGGTCCGACATTCGTGCACAAACGGGACTCTCTTGGTCTTGGACATTTGCCGATTTTAAGCTCAGGCAAGCCTTGATCTCATAGTGTAGTATTTACTAACGCTTTTATCCAGTGCATCGGGAGGCCTTTCGCATGGCAGGAGGCTATTCTCGCCATGGCCATGATCTTTCAGACCTTTGATCTAGTTTTGGATAACCCAGACTACAAGTTGGAGCACAAGCAGACTCTCACCATCAAGCCAAAAGATCTATATGCCCGAGCTACACTTCGTGACGGCCTTGACCCCACCAAGCTCAAGCACCGACTAGAGGGCACGGAACCGGGAGCTACCACAATCAAGTCGGAATCCCGCAAAGTACCAGACGCCGAATCTTTCAATATTCTCAATAGTGGGCACGAGTCACTCCATATGAACGTCACCATACTCTATGGCTCCAATAGTGGTACTTGCGAGTCAATGGCACAGAGCCTCGCACATGATGCCCCTGCACATGGTTATAAGGTGTCTCAGCTCGACTGCATGGACTCGGCTACCCAAAAGCTCCCAATTGGCGACCCCCACCATGTCGTCTTGATCATCACGGCAAGCTACGAAGGTCAACCTCCTGACAACGCTGGGAAGTTTGTGCCGTGGGTTGAGAGCCTTAATAACGATGAGTCGCCGCTTCAAGGAATGAGGTATGCGGTTTTTGGGTGTGGGCACCATGACTGGTCGAAGACGTTCCATCGCATACCTCTCCTTGTAAACGAAAAACTCTTGGAAGCTGGTGGTACGAGGGTGGCAGAACTGGGCCTGGCTGATGCTGCAGGAGATGACATGTCTACTGCTTTCGAAACATGGAAGGATGACGTGAGTTTCCGTACACTAACCTCTTGTCAAAAATACTGACGGTAGCGTGGACCAGACACTATGGCCGGCTTTGGATGCTCTACGTGTTAGCACCACAGGGGTAGCGAGTGCGCCTCAGAGCATACCGGCTCAGCAGTTGAAGGTTCATGTCTCCAATGAGGTCACTTTTACTCCGAAGCTGGGTGAAAAGGAAGCCAGAGTGATTGATGCCCGAACGCTGACCGCTGATGGGGAGCCGGTTAAGAAACATCTTGAAATCCAACTTCCTCCTGGGTCGACATATCGAGCAGGTGACTACCTTGCAGTATTGCCTTCAAACCCAAAACCATCCGTCCTCCGAGCCTTACGAAAGTTTGGAATTTCGGTAAGAGCGTTCATGTCTTTAGTTTCACCCTGTCCGGAATTATGTGATCGACTGACAGTTTAGTGGAATGCAATCATCACCCTCGAAGGGTCTAGTGTCACGCTTCCAACGAATGTGGCCATCTACGCGCGCACCATTTTCAGCGATTTCGTCGAGTTGGGACAGCCTGCAACGAG
This sequence comes from Monosporascus sp. GIB2, assembly GCA_004155935.1. Taxonomy (NCBI): domain Eukaryota; kingdom Fungi; phylum Ascomycota; class Sordariomycetes; order Xylariales; genus Monosporascus; species Monosporascus sp. GIB2. The sequence goes on from QJNV01000019.1 coordinate 102,088, forward strand.
GAAGAATGTCCTTCATTTGGCAGAAGCAACCAAAGTTGAACATGACGCTAAGGCACTCAAATGTCTTGCTGAGGGAAATAACTACTCGGCCGAAATTTCCACGAAGCGAGTCTCCGTGTTAGATCTCTTGGAAAGGTACCCGTCTGTCAAATTAGACCTAGCGCAGTTTCTCATTCTACTACCACCTATGCGCATCCGACAATAGTAAGTATAGGCTCCTTGGGTAATGTTGTCGAATGGACGATTCGCTGACCCTATTATTCAAACTAGCTCTATATCGTCTTCCCCCTTGGCAAATCCGTCGGCTGCAACCATAACAGTTTCTGTACTTTCCCAAGAAGCTCGGTCTGGTGACGGTACTTACTATGGCGTTGCCTCCAACTATCTGGCATCTTTACAGCCTGGGGACCCGATCTACGTCTCTGTCCGACCCTGTCGGTCCGACTTTCACCTTCCCGCGGACACCGAAGGTACTCCCCTTATTTTGATTGCAGCTGGAACTGGTATCGCGCCTTTCCGCGGTTTCATCCAGGAGCGTGTCTTGATGATCGCTAAACTCCAGGGACAAAATAAGCTGGCGCCGGCACTATTGTACCATGGATGCCGTGAGGCGGGGAAGGATGACCTGTATACGGACGAGCTCACCAAGTGGGAAGAGATGGGCGCAGTTACAGTCAGACGAGCATATAGCCGAGCATCAGCGAAGGAAAGCGCAAATAAATACGTACAGGATGCAGTGTGGGCGGATAGAGAAGAGCTGCGCGGACTATGGGAAAAGGGCGCAAAGGTATATGTATGTGGCTCGAGAGCGGTTAGTCGGGAACTAACTAAGGTGGCCGTTCGGATGAAGGTGGAGGCCGCAAGGAAGAAGGGGAAGCCGATAGATGAGGCCGAGGCGAAGGGGTGGTGGGATGGGTTGAGGAACGTCAGACATTATACTGACGTATTTGACTGAGTTTGGATGGTGGCATGGGATGTCGAAGGCTTCGAAGCTTGGTACCATGTATCGACAGAACGGTTTTCGTTTCTCTATTACAGATTATAGACCATGGAGTGGAGTGGCTTTGCGTAATCTCACCTCTTAATAAGTTTAGTTAGACAGAATCCAATAATTAGATCTCTTCACACCTGCAAATATCGATTCGTTCTGTTCAACACTACGATGTTACCATCGGTGACTTTCGATGGATTAATACAGTTTGTTCTTCCTTAGCTCCTTTATGTCTTAGATCAATAATTCGGGTGAGTTGAGATTATCTACACAGTTATTAGACCCCTTTACAAAGGTGGCAAAACGATCTGGTCAAAATTTTCCCAGGCTATATCATCCAATTCATCGAACCGGAAATTCCCAATGTCATCGACTTCTTCATGTATAGGATCGGTTCCGCTAGTATCTTCGCATGAGGATGCTTCGTAAGAAAGCGTGTTCCGTAAGATCGATGCAGCATGCCTAAAAGCCTCTAACCCTTTGGTCTGCCTAGCGGAATCAGCAGCAAAACCTTCCATCACAGCTTCGATAGATGCCAGGGACACCGAAATAGTGACGTAATCCTTCACGTTGGTCTCTCCCGCCGCAAGGCGGAGCTCTGCCCATTTGGGAGCAGCGCGAAGCATTGCGTGAAGTTCTAGTTTATGGAGCCCACGACCTGCTCCAGAGGGCACCCCAAATTGACTCATGGTTGCCGGGTCAAAAGGACCGGGAAGCTCGTTATGCACCAGAGCCAGCAGCCCAGCAGCAATAATGTTATGATTCTGTATGTGAATGTATCGGAATGGCCCTGAACCGCAAATCATGAGACGGACATATTCCTCACACACAGGCTCGGTCTTTGCCGCGGCATGAAGGGCTACTAGAACTGGATCGTCATCCATGAGAGAAGGTATCAGGGCGGTGTAAGAGATGCCTAAAGCCGTCTCAAGGCAGACATGGCGCGAAAAGTGAAAAAGTGGCTTGGCCATGGCAGGGTGCATGTATGGGAGATGTAGAACAAGAAAGTATAGCTGGAGGACCATGTCGCAAAGCCGCCTTTGGAACGCGGACACTGCGGGGCCGAATGAGTATAGTCGGGTTTGCAAATCTCGATAAGAGGCCGTTAATTCCGAATGTAATCTCAGCACCTCTTCATAAGTACTTTGCGAGCTTGCGTTATTTGCTTGTTTAATTATTTGCAGTCGGATTAGTAGAGACTGTCGAAGAGTGATCTGCAAGGACGTGTCCGCGAAGGTATCATCAGCCTTGGGAACAGGATCAATGGTGCTGTCGAAGACTAGCTGGCTATCGTTTAAGTTGGCTGGAGGCTTGCAATTGAAGTCTTCGGAAGACAGCAGAAGCGGACTGCCAGAGTCAAGGCTGGATTGAAGCAGGAGTTCGACGACTGTTGCCCAGAGCCGTCGTCGAATTTCGGCATCGAAGGGAGACATCTTGGGTAATCTAGACGGATCAACCTGCAGTCCCATACATATTGCCGCCTGATAAAGAGACCCTGCAGAGATCCAAGTCAAGTCTTCATGAAGTGCGTCGGTGCATTGCCGCGCGAGCTGAAGTAAGCACAGAATCTGCAGGCCGCAAATTGACAACCGTGACTGTTCCGATCGAGCAAACCACATCTTGGCCTCGTGGATCCATTGCAAAGCTGAAGTGCGAAGTGTGAATTTGTCATCGAAAAAGCAAGCTCCGATAGCAAGACAAACCTGGATTTTGAGGATCACCAAAGTATTTACTGCTTCTGGGTCTTCCCAATAGCGCTCATACTCGAGCTTGAGAGTCGGAACATGCACAATACGATATAGTGGCTCAAATGTCCGAAGGTAAGTCGCTAGAAGCTTGTCGGCGATCTCTTTGGCCGGTAGATACTTGCCACACTCCTCGGTCCAGTGCTTATGCCGTCGATACATTTTGATCTGCTTGGCGAGGGCTTTGCAAGTCTGGAGTAACTCCCAATCCTCTGCCTTTTCGGTCATCACTTGACTCAGCCAGCCTAAATTGGTCGGCATCTGAAGCATGTGTTATAAGCCATTGAGATGATGCAAGACAAGTAAGAACTTACGAGAAGGCAGGAATGCAACCAGTGGCTTTGCCCAATGTATCTGCCTTTCACGACAAGACCACGGATAGAGTGTTGCAAGCCACCAAGGGAAAGTAATCGTTCAAGAGATTTTGGATCATCTTCCCTACCTCCCCGGCTTTGCTGAGGTTCCTGCTCTTGTGCGTATATTTCGCGTTGAGTTGATTGATCGGCCATTGCCGCAGAGCCACTCCCAGTGGGCTCTGTCTCGGACTGCAATGGGCTTTGAGGCGGTCCGCCGATACAGACACTGCCCAAAGTGGACGAATACCATGTTCCAGGGGTTAGAGACGATATTGACTGTACTTGTTCATTTGGGCCTTGTCGGATATCTGGGGCGACGCTAATGCTTGCCGGAGCTGCAGCCGATGTTGACGAGGACATCCCGGGGTCGGTAAAGCCAACATCGGCTGACTTTTGAGCTAATGGTACTCGCACCGACCCCGATGTGCTAGTCTGTTTGCTACTTTGCGAATAAGAACACTCCTCTTTTCTCGACCTCAGACAGTTGCTGCAGGGCATGTTCCTATCACAGCGAAGCTTCCTCTTTCGACAGGGGTCGCAGACGCATGCCCGTCGCCGACGGATTCGACCGTTCGGGCTAGACTCGGTCTGTCTCTCCATGATGACAATGACTAAGTAGATTGAAACTGTGAAAACATCGGAAAAAAGGATCTGAATCCCGAAGCTGGATGGTTGTCGGGATATTGAAAGGAGTGACCAGTTGACGTTTTGTTAAACGGGATGTCCGAACCCGAACCCGACTCCGAGTTTTCGACTCCCCACTAAAATAGCTTAAACCCGGTCCCAGTTGGGGGTCGTTCCGGATTAGGAGTAGCAGAGTTTCCTAGCGTTTTCTGAATACCCGACTTAGACGGATTTGAAGCCAGTTTTTTCTTTCTCGAGAGAAAACTGAACAGCCGCCTTTTTCGACTTACACTTTAAGGAGCGTATACGGACCACCTCTTGGCGGGCACCAGCCAGAGTATTCAGAATCCCCCGATCTTCAGATGATCTGCGTTATCGACAACTTAAAGACCAAGCGAACAAGTTTGCCCTTTTAGGATTTCGGACAAACCTTGGAGAGCATTGGAGGTGTTCGTGTAGCTCCTTACAGTGTAGGCCATACTAATTGAAATGGGTGTGGCTGGCATGATCCCATTGCTAAGCCGCAAGTAAACTCCAAGACTTCCTGCATATCTTGGTGTACATACTTTATCATACAATTGCATATGGGATTAGATGTACTGGAGCTGGATGGTACGTAAACATCCCAGTGTGACTTGGTGCCCTAAGTGAGTGCACTATCGTACCTAGTTGCGGGATCCAAGAAACCCGCTATAGCCTATAAAGTAGTTCCGTCGCCGACGTCTTTACATTTGCCGTATCATCCTTCTCATTGCCTACGTAAGTGGCATAGCAAAGCACAGTACTTAGATTTCGGGGACTGTTAGCGTCAATGTGTGCATAATAAGCCACGCCAAGGTCGTATCGTCCGTGTCGTATTGCAGGTGCCTCGTATAATCCCATTCGCATTCTTAAAAGCTCCGATGGTGTGAGGTTATTATGTAGGTTGTTAAGATATGTGAGGTATTTGCCAATCCTGGAGTTAGAGCGTCTTAATCCTCTCCCACAGTACGCCTAATAGGATGCTGCGCCGACCTCTTCTGCTGAATTCCTGGAATTCGATCGCCTAATTGACTATCCGCTGCATCGAGAACATCGGACCTGAGATACTAACCTGGATGGCTCCGGATTCTATACTACCCCTAGAAGCCACGACCCATTATAGTTGCAGAGGGGATGGATCTTCGACGGCCTCGCACACAGGAAAACAACCCTTCGAGAAACCGGACCGAGCCCTAAACATTTCACAGAGCTTAAAAGGTAATGCATAGCCACCGTGGTGATTGGGATGCATGCATGTGGATGTGCAGTACTACGGCTGACCCGCTTCTAGCATGCAGCGTGTAACCAATGCAGGGGAAAGAAGGTAAAATTCAATTTAACGGCCGAGGAATATGCTGCCGGCGCCCAGTGCGGCAGGTGTCGCCGAGAAATGCGGAACTGCATCTTCACGGCTGAGCGCCATATGGCAAAGCGCCGCCGGGTCAACGCACCCCCAAGTATGCCATTCCGCCTTGATAGGCGATAGGGTATTACTGCCGAAAGCTAACATAGCCGGAACCACAAGGTCCTAGTTACCGACCGGCCGTAGACCCTGTTATAGACAACCTCCAACCACCCCCCCAAAATCTGCCGGACATAATTCTTACCAGGGTGGTGCATCTCCTTCGATTTCACATCAATCCGTGGCTACTGTGCCTCCGAGACCTCACGCTGGGAGTGCTACTCTGGATCCTCGAGCCTCCCAAGCAGTGTCCGGCGGACTGGCTGACTCCATGATGAGGACTGTCGTGTCTAACGGAAACGATGTGCAGAGTCTTCTATTTGACCCCACTCACCACGTGGCGAGCGGAACGGATACTCGGTGTTCGAGAAGCAGTGAGAATGATAGAGCAAGCCATGTATCGCTCTTGGGAGACGCGCGTCACAGCACGGTGGCTATGGCTCTAGCCTCCCACTCTTCTACACTATTCCAACAACCAAACGACATTGTGGTTGCTGCCACCGCACTCCGGAAGTGTGCGAAGTCTGGAGTGCTTATTGCTCTATGAAGATGGGCTGGATCTCAGCCAACGAGGCCGTCACCTTCATAGACGCGTAAGATGGTCTCCGCGTTGGTGGTCAAACAGCTATTGGTGATCTATCAGCTTCTTTGGGAACATGTCACCACTTACTCCATACTGGATGGCTTTTATGCTAACCACGAAGGACCATTACCACCTCTTACTCGCGAGCCGTTGCTGTGTTGCATGGTTTGACCCTTCCATCAAGGTGCCATACCTTGCCGGGTCCCGGTGACGCGCAAGAGGCACCTACTTCATCAACGGCTGTGGGACCACTGCGAACATATACTCATGGAGATCTTGCCCCCAGCCAGGAGAAGAACTCCAAGGCTAAAACCCGAACACTGGGTTCCATCTAGGCGCTTCCGTTACTGGTTAAATGGCAACCCCGCGCCCTGTACGGTCCACCGGGTAGTGATGGATGGGACTCTGACTTCATATTGACAACTAAGAACAAACGCGAAGAGAGAGGGATTTCTGCGGAGGACACTTCGCGTGGCAGGTGGGCCGAAGGTGTTATCAGCCCTGCGAAACGGTGCGAAATGATGTCCTGGATGGTTCTTGGTTGCGCCATGTCTGTCGCGATAGAGATTGGCATCTTCGACCAGGCTAACGACGCCGGGGACGCTATAGTTGGGGATTACGATCAAAAATTACGGTCGCGGCGCATCTCATTGGCGAGGTTTTATTATTCTAGCAAGAGCAGCACTCATCAAGGCATCGCCGCAAGTCCTTGAAGCACCCGAACGTCAGCCATGTCATCGCACTTACGGAAACGCCCAATATCGTGCTTAAGAAGAGCGGCGAAGACTGAAGCGCCTTCGTGATTGCATGGGCAGAGCTTACTAAGTTGATTAGATTTATTCTTGACGTGTTCTCCTCCTCACCAGCTATCAACAAGACACCTGCGGCAGAGCGGCCATTATATTAGCATGATCGAGCATTTCGACCTCTGCTTTCTAGTTGGGAGGAAAGACACTTGACTACTGCGAGTATGTCTCAATATCAACAGTTTCCTATTGTTTGCTTTCCGCTTCCTCTTATATTCCCCTCGTGAGAGACCCGAGAATACCAACTGGACACTCTCTTCAGCAGCTACACATCTTGCCAGCTCGATCCACTTGGTAGAATGGATCCATTACAGTCACGCTAATCTCAGATGTCCCATGAAACGAATAATGATTTTACCATGTGCCGCTAAGGAATCACATCAAGTTTGCAACTCGTTTGCCTCGCCATACGGTTATATCACGAGCCCATGGTGAAGTTGTTGCCGTGTACATAGGAGCATCTCGTCATAGTTCCTTACTGTGACGAATGTGCCTTCAAGGGCGAGGTAGATACTGCTACAGAAGTTCTATGCGTTGGGATCCGTTTGTGTTGTGGTTACCGTATCTTGTAATCTTGCTTCCGGAAGTTCGACGCTCAAGATATTGCTGGCAAGGAGTCCGGCAAGCGCCAGGGACATCCTCAATAACAGAGCCGAGGGGAGCCGCTTCTATTCCAGACCATATATGTACGGTTGCGCCATGCATCTCTACCGGACGTGGAAGGGGATGGTAAATGGTACTTAGCTCTGCCCGCAAGAGCTCCTGGCGTCCTAGACCCGTATGTTCGCCCATGCGTCACGCGTCTCTACTGTGACAGCCTGTTTCTCGCTCGGTTTGGGCGGTAGTCGAAGGTATCTTAGGCCTGATATTACGAAACCCACTATCGCAAAAGACTTCTTTTTTAGGAATCTGGAGGTTTCCGCCAAAAAAGAGGGGTTACCCCTATTGACTTGGTGAAGATTAAGACAATGGTTCCTTATCCTTTGATACTCTTCCCATATCTTTCCATTATTAACTTTTCATTTAATAATATAAATAATAAATTAATGAGTGCTTGATTCGATAATAGCACTATAATTCACTCTTATATATGTTGCCTGAAATCCACCGAACTACTGCCGGAAATCCATAGCGTTTTTCATACCTTTGATAATTCAAGAGGACGCTTCTTGGGCCTACCTCTCTACGTGTTCCCATATAACTCCTTGTAGGATAGACCCTTCTTCTGTCTCAAATTCTTACAACTTTGCTCTCATTTATAATATAAGCGCCGCCAGTGCTAAAGGGCAAGCGTGTGTGAAAAGGATGCCTGGTATGCTCAAGGCGCACCATCATGCCCAGGAATTCGGAGACACCCATCCCCCCCAACCTTGTGAATCTGTCGCTGGGCGCTCAGCTTGGCAGACTCCTGATGGATCTAGCGTTTCCATCCGAACGTCCGAAAATGCCACACAATTTGATAAAATAGGGATACGTAGCAAATATATAACATATGGCATGGCTGTCGTCGGTCGGCCGATCGATTCTCGAATTATCTGGTCCCTGGCGGAGCTGTAGCATGCGTTTTATTTCCATCATGAGGTCGGCATTAAAAACTAAGGAAGGCATTCCGATCTTCCGAATAGCCGCGGAAGAATCTCTTTGCCGTGGCAAAACATCTTTTTTTCACCGAAGCAATTTTCTCCGATAAACAAGGCCCTGATCGACGAACTGTTGAAGCCACGCTTTACGAAGGTAATCCAACCATACAAACGTTCGCGGCCCCAACGCGAGCCATGTCTTCATCGCTACGCGCTGACAGCTCGCATTCACCGCTCGCGAACGCTGAGAACGGACAGGTGTCGAATGGCGAGGTCCGGGTTAGGAAATAAGACACCAACGGAGACGGAGGAAATACCACCCAAGAACACGAAGACATCGTGCGATGCCGGCTGGCCGTTGCGGCCAGGTGCCGCCTCGGACGCCCCCCAGCTCACGACTGCGGTGTTTACGGGTTAGTGATAATTATTCCGTGGGACTCGGAGGGGATGAATGGGCAGAGGCTGTAAGGCCAAGAGATAATCGAGGAATATGGGTCTAATAGGCAGGTCTTTAAGGGGCTGTAGAAATGACGTTGGAAGTCTCCGTGCGCTACCAGTGCGGAAAAGAGTGGTTCGTAGGACAGGGTGCGGAAAAGTCTATTTACGGCCGGCTCTCTTGAGCGCTGGGAGGGCGGTCGGGAGGTGCTTATCGATGTAGCGAGTCAAATCGAGGCTAGATCCTCTGGGGAAGGCCAGGATGAGAGTTGCAGGCGTATCGTTTAAGTGGAAAGGGGCTAGGAATAAAATGTGCGTGTTGGCGCAGCGGCTTTCCGCGGATCACCTCAATGGCGAGTTCAGTGACGGGCCCGGTTCTGAAGAGCGTGCTTTTGCCACCAAGTCCCTCGCGCTGCAAAGACAAGTCGCTTCTTATTGTCGCATAGGTAAAGGCTGAATGTTTTATACTCCATCTTCCCGACCCCCAGCCGAGGCTCACGAAACGGGGATAAGGCACTTGAAATCCTATGATTGATAATCGATAATAAGGCATTAACCTAGGATAGGGAACGTGCTTTAGCCAAGTATCTTCGATGATTGTATGGCTCAATCCGGCTGCATTCCCTCTACAACCAATCAACTAACGGGGATCTGGCGGATCCTAGAGGAATAGTTGCGACTGAAAATATGCCTCCAATATGATGACATAAGTTGGCCGCATGGCATGCTAGTTTAACTATGAATAAACTAGGGCGATAGTTATATCGCTCGGAATCTGGATCCGGACGGATCGATCTGTGAGCAACCATTAACTCTTGGCACTTTTGCTTTATCATAGGCAACGACCAGGGAAACTGATATACATAGCAAACCCGCAAGAAAGGCGGCTTGTCATTGTTATGATCGGCTCTATATAATTTATGAATTCTAGTTATGCCCATTGCTAGCTTTATTCTACAGCCGAAGTGGCTGATGGTCGGGAGACAGAATGTTCCGCGGGCGGATAACAGGGACCCCAGAAGAGAACTGGAATGAAGGCACCCAAATAGCCATGTCTCGTCGCTTCGTCATACATTACATGCAAGTATAAGTACAGTGAAGATATTTAAAAGACGGAGTCGATGGATGGCCCGGTCGACTTGTGCTAGTCCTGATACAAGGACACCTAAGACAACCCGGCAAGCTTCTGCAAAGTTACGAGAACACCTGGGAAGAGTTCAGTATGCTTCAAGGCCCGCGCAATATTCGGATGTGTAAACTCACCGCTAACACCCTGAGTTAGGGTAGCCTTGGCCTCTGTGTTCCGGTTGCCCAAGCTGACAGTAACGCCATCCCTTACGGCGCCGTCCTTTTTCAAGCAATTGGCCCACTTGAAGACCTTCTCATCCTCGCGCCCATCGCCAACAACCATGAGGAAATCCGGAGCACCTTTCTCCGAGACATGATCTTCGTAGATCTTGGCGGCAGCGGACTCCTTTGTCCAGTCAATTGGCTCTGCGATAACACAGGTTTCAAGCTGGGTGGCGTGAACGCGCTGATCTTCGCAGGATTCGTTGATATGGCCAGTCCAATCACTGGCTTGCCGCTGTGCTCGCTCGAAGTCATCGGCGTTCTTGTAGTGAAAGATTAGAGAGCAGCTACGCTCCTCAATTTCCGATCCCGGCGTACGTTCCAGATAATACTGGAGGATGGTTTTCACTGAATCCTTAAAGGCCGCTACTTTCTCTCTGTCCGCCAAGTAAATCCAAGAATTCTGACCGCATTTTCTGACGAACGACCCGTTCTCGGCGATGAGGCCCAGATTAGGGACCAAGCGGAAGAGCCGTTCGAGTTCCTCTGGTCTACGACCGGACATGACGTAAATAGTATTGCGAGGGTCTTCCACGAGGTCACCTAACACAGCCAGTGCGCGCTAACCGGTGTCAGTATATCGAGGACTCGGGGCCAGGAGTATTGACGTGCTTACCTGCGGGCTTATAGGAATGATCTCATTCATCGGTCCATAAGGGATCAAGGTACCTTCGAGGTCGAGGAGGAACAGTCGCTTCTGGCTCTGACTGTACGTTTGACCCAACTTATTCAAGTTCAAGCGGGGGACAGAAGTTTGGTCATGGGAGTGCTGTTCATCATACACACGATCGAGTTGCGCCAGGAATTCCGTGAACCACCGCCCGCCCGTGTGCTGGCCGACTACCTCACGAAGAGCAGCCCAACGCCTGGCTTTCTCCTCGTCGGGCATCTCGAGTGCCACTTTAATAGCATCAGAGCACTGCCGATAGCTCCAAGGGTTCACAGACAACTCCTTTCCGCCAAAAAGCGACGAGGTCCCCGTAAACTCCGATAATATAAGGGAACCGTGCTTGTTTTCGCAGAGTTTGCCATCCTGGCAATGTATGAACTCGTGCGAGGTGAGATTCATGCCCTCACGTTGACTGGTAATCATCAGAGCATCGGCGATGGACAGGAGAGCGAGATACTGGTGATACGGGATGTCTTGCTTTAAGTACAACACGGGCTGATATGCAAGACTGGCCCACGACGAGTTGACTCTGGTGACGATGTCGCTCACAGCTGTGTCAAGATCGCTCTTCTCGCTGGTCGAGAGCGCTACTTGGATTAGGACAACCTTGTCCCTCCATGAGGGGTTCTTGTTAAGAAACAATTCGTAGGAGAGGAGTTTTTGCCGTACGCCGCGGACGTGGTCAAGCTTATCACGAGCCACGATGATCTTCTTGTCCTTGTAGCGATCTCTCATGATTTCGATCCACTTCTTGACCTCGGCCTCTTCGCGGTTGGCGTTGAGTTCAACTGGGTCAATCCCAATGGCATGATTCATGACGTTGACCTGTCGATCTTCGAGCTGGATGCCCTCTGTAGTCGCTTCTACTCCGAGGATGCGGCTGCATGTCTGGAGGAAATGACGGGCGTACTCATGGATCTGGAATCCGATCATATTGGCGCCTAGCATACCTTCCAGGAGTTCCTTCCTGACCGCGAGGCACCTGAAAACCTCAGACGAAGGGAAGGCAACGTGCAGGAAGAGCCCTATCTTCGCATCGGGGAGCTTCTTGCGAATCATGCCAGGGACCAGCAGAAGATGGTAGTCGTGGATCCAGATGGTGTCGTCGCGCTTCCAGTTCTTCACGATTTTGTCCGCAAATGCCTGGTTGACATTGACGTAGAACTGCCACGAGTGGTCTTCATACGCCTTGCTCTTGGGGTTGTCTGGAATCTGGTAATGGAAGACGGGCCAGAGGATCTGTTTGCAATAATGGAGGTAGTGCCCATCAAAATCTTTATCGGAGCAGAACACCGGCAACATGTTGAATTCCGTGGCCAATCGGTCATGGATATCGTCCTTCTGTTGAGTGCCGTCGAGAGCGTCGGTCGGCATGCCGAGGGTGCCCACCCACGTGTATTCGCCGTCGTAGCCCTCTCGTGCGGCGGCCTCGGCAGCACTGTGGAGACCGCCATTGCCCTGTTCGGCGTTCACGACACGCCAGTTGGCGTTCGCGAAGACCCTATCGTGACTATCACTCCGGGTGGTGCGGGGCTGGTGGATACCCTGTCTTCCCAGCTCCTTGGCCTTCTCGAAAGTACTTGCATCCTCGAGCAAGGAAGCTGGAGGAGGCGTGCTGGCGCGAGACTGCGGTTGAAATGCAAGGCTACCCCATTGAGGATCCCCTTTGTCCGTTGCTTTGAACTCGACGTCGTCCGACGCGTGTACGCGGATCCCGTCTTCATTCACGAAGAGACTATCCGAGACAACCTCTTCATCATCCGAAGGGGTACTAGGTGGGGTATTTGCCGGATGAGGCCTGAAGAGACTAGGCCGGGTGTCAAGTTTTGGTCGGCCTGTCTTCTTGTTCTTCTTGGGAAAGAAGGTTTTGCGCTGCGCTCGCCCAACTGCTGGTGGCGCATCTGGGAGATTGAAGTACACCGTCTTTGGGAGGAACCTAATATTACTCGGGATCCCTGGTCAGCCTCGCAGACGACGTCACAGTCGGAAAAAGGAACTGCGGGGTGCGACTGCATTGTTTTGATAAGGCTCAAGGCAGGTAGATAGATACTAAACATGCAGGCTGACTTGGAGATTGCTGAGGCTGTCCGCCAAACAGCTAGTCTCACATACACAACGACAACCCCCCAAAAAAGGGGGGAAGAAGGAGAAGGTCCTTCGTTAAGCGCACCTCCGACGAATTGAGGCTTGAAGGGTGGGGTTGAAGAGATTCCTCTTTTAACAAGGCTTGGAACTTACAATGATGCTAGGAAGATCGTCATGTTGGATAGGCAGTAGGTACTGATCTACAATTCCAAGATTTTCGAACTGCGCCGGGCTCGACAGTACGTATTCGTGTTATTGGTTCTTAATCGAGAATATCTGCGACCTCATCCGGGACGTCGCACGGGGAGGTTGTCTCTGGGTCTGGGGTGGCGGCGACTATATGTATGTACTATATTGAATAGACGGCAGGGCCGAGACCACGAAGGACAGCGAGCTGGCAATGTTCGTTTCTTTGAATGTGAGACTGAACAGGCCACAACTGAGGATTGGGCCAGTACAAGATACAGGGGGGCTTTTCTCGATGGCGAGATCCGATCAGCCAGAAGCCACGTCCTTTTTACCTGCAGGTGGCATTAGTATCGCATATGAGAGGCTTGGCATGGGAGTCTCGGAAGGCATCGTACTTAGAATCCGGCCAAGGGAAGAAATTTGATTAATGGGATGGGGGGTTAGGTTGAACTACCACCGCGCAGGACCAAGGTAATAGCGGGGTGGACGTCTCTTTTCTAGACGGGCTATAAAGATAAGAGGCAAAAGGTGACGTTTCTGCGTCGAATGCCAAGTGCAAACTCAAGCTGCTGGAATTTATGGGATGTCAGTCATATAGTGAGTGATTGCCCGGGATTGCTGGAATGCAAGAAGTACTGGAAATGGCTGGTGAATGACCCGAGTACATACATGTAGGTACCGATTGGGTACCTAAAGAAATCAACCAAGAGGACGCTAAAGATAGAATTGAGGGCCGTGGGAAACATCAGCCAATGGATGAAGGAAGAGACGCAAGGTTCATATCAAAATCAGAAAATTGACGATGAGTGACGTAAAGGATCTAGAAAATGTCCCGCCATTCTAAAAGGCCATACGCAATCCACATTCAGGTCATCATTACACCGGGCAAGTACAGAGGGGTCTGGGATCAGGATCAGGATCAAGGCTTAGCAGCCGACAATGAGATGGCGGTACATAGTAGCACTTGGTAAAAAGAAACACCAGTAACATACCATCAATCACATATACAGCCTTGCAAGGATCAGTGGCGTTCCACCTGATATGGTGGGGTAGATCGACCGTTGTTCTGAAGGGGAAAGGTGGTGATGATATTAGAATAGGACCGCTCTAGAATAATAAATAGAAGTACCAGCCTGCGGGCCAGACCAGTTCTTTTTTTGTCTTTAACGCGTCGTCTAAGTTCCTGAGTTCGAAATTTTGTTAAAAATGCTGTATCCCCAAACACCCTTTAAATACCCGGATATGTCTCCCCCGCAAAACTCCCAACCGAAATGGTATCAACTCACAAGAGAAGCAAGCCAAGGACTAGAGGAATCAAGAGAGATCAGGATCACGTATGGAGATCGCTAATTTTAAGTCCGTTTTCAGACTCCCAGAAGGAGGTTTTGGTCCGAATTGCTGACAACCCTAACCCACGGGACTATGGACGCGCGGAAGAAAGAACCCAAAGGAAAGCAGCATCAAAGCAACTGTGGGACGATACAGCAAGCATTCGGCTTGGGTTGGCGGTACAATGTGGCGCTCGAGTCTACGCCAATCTGCATTGGCTGGCTACAATGTAGTTCGGCCCACATCCAACGTAGCCTCTACTCTCTAGTAGTTTCTAGAGGATGCCGCTGTGAAACATTATTCACATGCATGTCGTTATAACAAATTGCACGGTAGGCTCTTGAATGGTAATGCCTAGAAGCCGCACTCTTGCCCTTGCAAATACATACCAACGCTCAAATTACGAGACGAGACATATTCAAGTAAATTTTATGTACTAGGAATATGAGAACGTCGGTCATCATCGCGTAACCTTTAACCAGCTGCCCAGGTGTGGCAGTTAGATTAGCTAATCATTGGGTGTCCGATCAGCCCGATCTATTTTACCCACTCTTTAGGTTTAGGTAAAACACTACATACTACCAAGCAGTACGAGGGAAAAGCAGTTGGACGCATGAAGCACCTGTATGGCTAACCACTAGCCGCCAAGGTAGCATTGGGTAAATCCCTGTTCGCTGTTCCCATTCATCTGACGTCAAAACATGCAAGCCCGAATTCCCGTTGGGAATTCTCGATGCCACGGTGGAAATCCCATCAATCCCAGAAAGAGTTGTTAGGGTCGACACCAGCTTTGATAACTGCCGTGTGCAATGGACGCGTCCCCACGCTTGCAATTCTCCCGAGACGAATAAAAAGTACCGTGTTGCTGAGGCAGTGTTAGTGTGGTTGCAAGCTCTCTCCAAAGGCAACCTTGACAAGAAGGTTCGTAATTTTTCATCACGGCCCTGATGGGCGCCGATAAAGTCCACTGACAAAAAGTTGTTGCTTCGAGTTGGCCCCACCTATTGTTCTGCTACAAGACAACAACGCTAAAGCCCCAAAGCCCACCCCTCATATGCAAGCAGCGACCTTGTTTCTGGCCCTAGAATCGCCCATATCGCTGCCCCGCTTACGCCATACACACATCTCGAAAACATCAAAGCGCCCCGGGTGTTTCCGCGGATGACCCCTATCATTCCAAATGCGAAGGTAGCGCTCATTCAGTGCGGCATTTATTACAGATGGTTGTTTCAATGTAATAAGCGCTCGAACATCTTATCGCTATTGCCCGGTGGCAAAATGCTCGGCCCGTGCGGCCGCCCCATCTATATACCTAAGCACGCTGGTAGTTACGTAGCTCTCTTAACCACGCCAGCTATGAGCTATTTGCGGAAATGGCGGGGGATTATGGGGTCAATCAGCAGTAAGGTGTTAGCACAATCAACTCTATTGGCTGGACAAGACCTACTCATATCTCACTGCATGCCGAATAGCTTAGACACAAAAGAAGTCGCTACCTGATTCTAGAGACTCACAAGGCTGATATTAGCGTCTGAACTTTTGCAGGCACATGTATCGCGCCGGATCCTACCTCTGCTACAAGGTCGCAGAAGAAGAGCGACGTTGTCTGCGAAAATGGCCGGGATGAGCTCTTCGCGGCTCCCGGTTCCTCTGTTTGACTTACCATAAGTACCTACAAGTGTTTTCCCATCATGAAGAGGCAGTACCGGTTGTCACCTCCAGCTCGTCGGCATATATCACCTACCGAGCATGCTGAACTGACTTGGAACATGCTATGCCGTATGACTGCGCTGGCCCCCCGATTCCGCCGAGATATCAATAGTCTCGGCGTATCGCGGCTATTCGATACTGCCATGTCACCACCGTACAGCCACGGTATAGGTTATTATATATAACCTTATCTTTCTACTCAGGGTAGCATCAGGATTCGCCAATCGCACAAGGGTAACCAGCCAGAGTCGTAGCAGCCATCGTGGCAGCAACTGACATCTAAGAGTCACCCTCCTCGATGATCGCATAATCCGCCAAGAAAACGTCTACGAATGGCTTCGACGATGGAAGCTCTTGTCGCGGTCCAGATTCCCACATTGACCCCTCTTATCCCCAAACCCCAGAAAGCATAGTTGGATCGATTCTCCCCTAACTCGGTTCATGACTTTGGTTGGTATGGTGTGGCCCGTCTTGGCACGGCTAACGTATGATTGGTGCGAGATATCAGTTCGACCGTCGAACTGTCCAACTAACCCGTGGTTAACCAGAAATGCAACCACCATTGGTGCTTCAAGCATGCAGATTGGTCAAGCCAGAAATGAAGGCCAAGAAGGGCCTGCGCCCAGGCGAGAGAATACAGTGACCAGTTAGCTGTGCCGGCACAGTCCCGTGCATGATTTGTGGTGAGGTAAGTAGGTAGTTCGAACTACGTTTATACTAGACGTTCTTTTCAGATCCAACACTCGACTCCGAAATCCTCCGATGTCATCAACGTCCGATTTGTGGCTTCTATCATTGGGTCGGAAGGCCAGAGCATCAAATAACCTATGGAATAGACGGGTAATTCCAGGTTTCGCCCAGTTTGGGCGTGCTTACGGGACCAGCTGATAAGATCTTCAGGTGCAACTGGACGTAACAGCGAAATCCTGTTTGGAGGTACTGCCTCAACGCAGCATTGATAGCCTCGCATGATGACATTATTGCTGGTTAGTAAGATCTACTCAGTAGAGTCACATAGACATGCGCGATACTTCGCTGCAGGAACGGTCCGCATGGCACCTCCACCTGCGCAGATCTCGCCCTGGCCTGTCAACGTCGAGGATCCTCCTAAGCCCTGTAAGGGACATCGCTAAATGTACCTACTGGACGGACCAATGCTACGGCTAGGTAACATGTGGGGTCAGATATGGCATAACTTTCATTCGGAGATATGTCGGAAGGCAGCGTTTGTGATTGAGTACCTAGCTAGGCATCCCAAATTCAGCGTCGCACAGGGGGAGCTCCAAGCGGCTTCGTCCTTGTAAAGTTCTAATTGAGTCCTTCCATGACAGAGATAAGTCATACGCCAAAAGCTACAAGAATTGATAGCAGCTGGCTCCTTCCCCTATTCTTATGTTTGTACCTGTTGCGGGAGGAGCTGGCAAGCCTTAAACCATGAGCCTTGATGTACACCCATTGAATTTGGGTGGGGTTGTCTGCTGTAGCTGCCTACCGTTCATACAACTCATTCGAATGGCTGAATCATCGGCCTTCTGCCTTGGCTGAGTAGTTGAGCCGTCTCTGTGATCCCAAAGATAACGGGAAGAGAAGCTAAAGCCATCTCCTAAATTACACGTTACTTTGACCTGTCGCTCAGAACTCGAGCTTCCTACTCAGCCGCAAATTAACAGCTTATGTTGGGAACTCCTCTCAAATCGATCACTTCTACTATCACCCTTGATATATGTAGAACTGTTGAAGAGCGAGGGCCTACCTATATGAATATGCCCCCGAACGTCCGAGGCTCTTTAACATCAGGCAGCCGAAGCCCACGTTTTCCTTCAAATCTAACCCCCTCAAGACCTTCCACGGCTCGGACCAGAGCGTCGTCCACCTCTCACCGGGATGGCGTTCCCCGTAGACACTTGACTCCAGCCAACCAATCCCAATCTTACATCTCTAGTCGAAGCCGTTCCGTGCCAAGCACTTCATACCCTTCAGGACGTACGCCCCATGCTAGCACCACATCAGGATACAAGTCGCGGGCAACCTCGTCTGTTTGGGGATCCGATCGGAATGATATCATCTGCGCGGTAAGCGAGGCTCGTAGCATTTCTCCTACAGTCGGCCTTGCCTTTGTGAATATCACCACGGGCGAGGCTGTTCTAAGTCAGATATGTGACACTCAATTTTACGTCAAGACTGTTCATAAGATCAGGATGTATGAACCCTCGGTCATTTTGATTGTGAGCACAGCATTTCCTCCCAATCCAAAATCCAATCTCCTCTCCATCATTGAAGAAGAGCTAGCAGGTACGCCTATCGAGCCCTTGGACCGAAAATACTGGTCTGAGAATTCCGGACTTGAGTTTATCCAGACACTGGCATTTAGGGAAGATCTTAAAGCCATCACAGTAGCCATCCAGGGGAATTTCTATGCTACATGCTCGTTCGCTGCGGTATGCATGACTAGCAACCTACTATACGCTCTTGCATGGTTAACCCACCGACTTTAGGCTATGAAGTATATACAGCTCTCTTGTCAACTTTCAATAGCCTCTCATTCTCTCCGTGTCAGATACCAACCATCAGAGAACACGATGATGGTCGATATCTCGACAATCCAGTCCCTAGAGCTCATCCAAAACCTTCAGAATGCCAAGTCAAAGGAATGCCTCTTTGGTCTTTTGAACGAGACGGTGACCCCTATGGGATCAAGGATGCTACGTAGCAACATCTTGCAACCCTCGTGCCAAGTTGAAAATACGCTTCTGCCTCGGTACGATGCGCTGGACGAACTCACGATAAAGGAAGACATGTTCTTCGAAGTTCGCAAAGGTTAGTGAAGTGTCACCTAGAAAGATGACATCTCGTACTAACGACCAACAGCCCTGAAGAATTTCACGGATGTTGAAAAGCTATTGACGAAGGTGCGTAGGTGGGGGGTTAGAGTTTATTACCCTACCCAGCTAATCGGTTGAAGCTGGTCATTATACCTAGTGAATCTTCGGTCTATGCCTCCGAGCAGGCTATTAATGACGTTCTCAGCGTCAAATCATTCGTCGCTGCTGTTCCTCCGATCTACGAAGCGTTGGCTGCTGCGCGGACAGATCTACTGACAAGAATCCGTGATACCTGCCGGTCAGAACTGGTTCAACCAGTGGCAGATCTCATTACTGCGATAATCAACGAGGATGCCATTTCCATGAAAAGCCCACTCGATATGAGGAACCAGCGTACATACGCTGTAAAAGTACATTTCCTTAAATGCCTCCTGGCGAAGGTTAGCTTATATGATTGTAGTCTGGAGTCCATGGATTGCTAGATGTCGCTCGCCAGACTTACAAAGAAGCTAATGAAGATGTCTATCAGCATGTGGAAGACATCAATAGTAGGTCTGCTGAGAGCCCTGCTGGAAGCTGTTCTAACATGTTGCGTCTAGGGGAATACGAAATTACCGCCGAGGTCAAGTTTGACTCGCTGCGCCAGTTCTGGCTCCGCCTTAGACGAAGTGATTTTGAGGATCGTGCCCTCCCGGATCTTCTCATCAATGTCGTCCAGAAAGGGGTCTGGATTGAATGTCAGACGCTGATCCTAGTTCAGTTGAACAACCGCATCACGGATTCTCATAATGAAGCAGTCATGTTAAGCGATAAAGTCATCCAAGAGCTGATGGATGGTATCCGAGCACATGTACCGAATCTCTTCCGAGTTTGTGAGGGCATTGCCTTACTCGACATGATTGTTTCCTTTGGCCAGTTGGTCACCACAAGAGACTATGTACGGCCAGAGATTGGCACCACATTAGCCCTTAAAGCAGCACGTCATCCTATATGGGAACGAGTATGTCCCGAAGCACTAGCCGAACTTTCTGACGATGCTGATCTTTCCTCAGTTTAATCCTGGGCGTTTCGTGCCAAACGACGCGTTCGCCAACGAACATCACCGATTCCAGATCATCACTGGATGCAATATGAGCGGCAAAAGCACATACATGCGAATGATTTCCCTGCTCCAGGTGATGGCACAGGTTGGTTGTTTTGTGCCCGCGGAATATGCGGCTTTCCCCATAATTCAACACCTGTTCGTCCGAGCATCTACAGATGATAGCCTTGAAGCAAATATGTCAACCTTCTCATTGGAGATGCGGGAGGTGGCGTTTATCTTGAGGTGAGCGCCTCCCCCTTTTCCCATGCTCTCGCTTAACCAGGCAATAGAAACATCGACGAGAAGAGCTTGGCGATTATTGATGAACTGGGGCGCGGCACGAGCACTAGGGACGGGCTAGCCATTGCTCTTGCTATATCGGAAGCTCTGATACAAAGCAACGCGCTTATATGGTTTTCAACTCACTTCCAACAGCTCGGTAAACCACGAAGGCTTTGCTTATTGCCAAGCAGATTGCTGACATTACAAACAGCGAAAGTTCTCGGCTGTCGTCCTGGTGTTTTGAATTTGCATCTTGCCATAGAGATAACCGACAGAGACGTTGATATACCAACAATGACCATGCTGTACAAGATTAGTTCAGGTCCAGTCCAAGAGCGGCATTACGGTCTCGATCTGGCTCGTGCCATAGGTTTCCCCGCACAGTTCATCGAAACGGCCGAGAAAGTCTCGAAGGCATTAGAAGAACTCACCGAGAGGAAGAAGGCAGATTCGCACTCTAGACGACTGGGTAGACGACGCAAGCTGATCCTGAACTTGCATGAAACGCTGACCCAGTTACGGGACTCGGACATGGATGATGATGCCCTTGGTAGCTATATGAGGCGACTCCAAAGTGAGTTCGTAGCGCGCATGGATAAGATCGAGCGCGATGCCCGGCCCATGGAAGCTGAGTCTGTCGAGGAGATTAAATGAGCTATTATAGCCTGTCGAATGCTTGTGCTGGTGGTACCTTAAGGCCTGACTGCATGTTTGCCCATATTGCGGATGCTATGCAACCCGTATTCCCATATGTACGTGCCTTACCATAAGTGTAGTTAGCGAGAATGTGCTACGGAAGAGTACGAAATAGTAATGACTACACAGCTATATATATATATATATACAACGGGGTAGTGGGGGATCTTCCCCCTATTCTTCCCCCTATTCTAGCCCCTATTTCAACCTTAAGCCATTTTCCGTATTGTTCAACATCTTAACCGGTAGAAGCGGGCTCCCCGAACTCGGCGATGTAGCAAAATGTTCTCGGATCATTGCTCTTACGTGGCTTAAGTTTGTTATAAGGTAGGAGATTAGGTCAACCGGCAGCAGGGTCTCGTCCGTAGGATCAACCAAATTAGTATTTTAGTCTCCTTCATATTTCCGCGGCGGTACAGTTAGACCTCCATGGATGTTGCATTCGTCTGACTCAGGGAGGGCAATCTGCGCAACTGACATATACGATCGCGCAAGGGACAATGCCGTTCATATCGACATCAGACTTCCTAAGGCATCTGTGTAAGCGGCTTGTGCTTAGGTTTTGCTACACAGTTTATGACAATCCATTTGTGGCAGAGCAATAATTTATTTTTATCAGTTTGCTACAGTTGGTTACTCTCTAGTCGCACGTATGCGAACGAAATCCATATTTCCGTGAAAGCGTGGCTGACCTAGTTGATGGACAATCTCGCTGTAAAAACAACCCATTAGCGTCATTGCGCCAGTCGTATACTAACCAGCCTTGACCAGGTCCGCCGGTACAACAATCCTGATCATGTCCACCCCATAGCTTCATGATGCCCCTACTTACTTCTGTGCAATATACCTACAGCTCCCCGCATTACCCATGTGCGAATTGCGTTTTACTAACCTTTGGCGATCCGTTCCTTTCGACTCCAGCACTTATGAGGATTCTTCTAGGAAGGATGCCTCTAGGACACGCCGATGCGCTTCCCAGATGCAGGTCATCAACTCGTCTAGACCGCTTGCCTGAGCGAAAATATAGAAATCGCTGCGAATAAGAGCGTACTTCGTTGTGGGTGAAAAACACTCTACGTAGGTCGAAGGCCTATAGCTCTCCTGGACGAATCGACTGCCGAGATGTTCCCTGGCCGCCGGGAAGAGGACATCGATGTCCTCTGTATCCACGGGACCGGTCGGCGAGAAGACTCTGAGTGAGTCAGAGGAGACGATTGCGGGGGGGGCTCCGACACCATCAAGCGCTGCTTTGGCATGATGTACTAGCTCTGTGGCGTTTGCGGTGTCGCGAACGATGGCGAGGAGAGTCAAAACTGTCGGACTGAGTCTCAGAAGCTCGTCGGATAGCATGGGCGAATGCTGGCGCGATTCGACGTAGATCTGCGCCACGCGTCCGCCTCCACCAAACTTCGACAGGAAGAAGCCATCGGCCGCCGACTTGTATCCCTTCTGCTCAGCCACGGTGAAGGGGTGCGGGATAGTGGGAACAAAGGGGATCAAGCGCGAGAGCCAAGCCACGTTGCGGAAGAACCAGAAGCCAAAAGTGTCGCCGACATTGCAAAGCTGCCCGTTGAACTTCGTCATAATGGCGGCGGCCTTAACGCCTATCTTTCGTTCCAAAGTCCACGTGTTGAGTATGCCATCCGACAGAGTTCGGCCGACCGTCGAAAGGCGCTGGAGCAGGAAGAGCCGCCAGGCTAGCTCGTGCGAATCCGCCATGCCGCAGGCTATTCCCTGGCCGCCGAAAGGGGGGAAGACATGGGCGGCGTCGCCGACGAGGATCGTACGGTTGTCGAACCATCTGTTGACTACCTTGTGGGTAAAGCGGAATGGGCGGCAGCGGTTGACCTGGATGCAGTCGCGGGGAAACGCCACGTCGCCACACGGGAATGCCTTGTGCCGCCCGTCACCGCTTCGGGTAATCATAGGAGTGAGCTGTTCCCAGAGGAGCTTCTCGGCATCCATAGAGTCATCCCAGTCGTCCTGAGCGAACTCGTGACGCCAGAGGCGCTCCTCGTGGGGCCCGAATCTTCCGCTCGCCATGGGCTTTCCCGGCGGGCAACAGAAGTGGAAGCATCTGGGCCAGAAGATGTCATAGGTCTCCTCAGGGCTATAGCCAAGCTTCCATAGGGGGAAGTCAGGATGCGTCGCCGGTGTCGGCAGGTTGATTTTCAGGTTGGATGCAATCCAGGTTCCCTCGTACTTGTAGACGCTCTCGACCTGCTTGATTCCTGTCTCCTCAAGGAAGTTCTTCCGGACAATGCCTCTTTTACCATCTGCTCCAACAAGCCAGGCGCCCTCAAGAGAGCCGACGGTGCCGTTTCTGGTCTTGTACGTAATCACGACACTTCCGTCGGATTGCTCTCTATCGGTGACTTCGCAGCCACTTCGCAGGTCGCAATACGGTGACTCTCCAACCTTCCTGCGCATCGCAGCCTCTAAACACTCAGTTAGAATATTAACGTTCTAGACTCCTTTCATACTACTCACCAAGTCTTGGCTGCATCTGGAAGATGCCGTTCTGAACAGTCTGATGAGCGAAGTCGTTTCGCGCGTCCATGATATACCACGGCTCGGTCTTGAAGGATGACTTGTGGAAGTTGATACACTCGATATCTGGATTAGATTAGACTAGATTAGCTTCATATCATTAGAGAAGATCAGTAGCCGTACCATGTCCAATGTGCTTCAAGTCCGCGCCTAGACCGAGATCCCACAGAACACGAACGGCCTGGTGGGTAAGGAAGACGCCCCTCGGGTCTTCCGAAATCTCGCTGTCTTTCTCCAGAATCACGGACTACCGAAGTTAGAATAGAAGCTTCTTGGATACTCCGTGTATGTTGCGCTTACTTTGACCGCGAACTTCGCGAGGGAGAGGGCAAGAGCTAGACCTGACGGCCCGGCGCCGACGATGATGACCTCCGTCTTCTCCATGACAAGTGACTCCGAGTTCGCCTCTGAGCGATACTCTACAACAATCCCGACGGTGTTTTTGGCGTGGAAAGAGTGTAGCAACTAGGGGGTTGCTGGTGGAATAAAGCTACCGGTAGAAGGAAGATTATAGGTACGAATAAAGTTGTAGATTGAAGAAATTGCCTGTGGACGGAGTTCATGGGCAGGGAGAAGGTTGTAGGTGGAATGAAAGCTGTGGGTGACAGAGGAGTAAGTGGAAAGAGGGTCGGTCGACAATAGGGACGGGCAAGGTATGGAGATGCAAGCTAATTACTACAGCGGCGCAAAGCACAAACCACGTGAAGGATATTGTTTGTGGGTGGGTTACGGCCTAGTCAGGCAGTTGCTGTGGAAGGGGAGAGGTTGAATAAACCCGCAGTACCTAAATAGAGTGCACGCGTTGTTGCCCACGGGAGAGGTCTGGTTGCTGTGATCAAGCAATGGGCGGACAACCTAATACGGTACTTGCGGACGACTTCTATAGTGCTTCTGCTTACTGCTAAAGAGCAATTGATCGATTGCAACCGCGACCTTGTATCGTTCGGCGGTTTTAACCATAAGCCGGAAAGATCTAATTGTTCCGCGTGATGCATGTCAAGGTTATGCCGCGGAGGAACTCCGCAAGTCAAGGCTGCGGTCTGCAGACATTTAGCGGTCTGCGATAACTGACTCAATGTAAGTAAGATTCACCACGCAAACACGTCCAGAGAACGAACATTGGCTCCTGTCAGCCATGTTTGCTATAAGTTCAAGGCTGCCACGATGACTCCGCAGACGTATTGCGGTATGCTTAACATTCTCATCCCTCCAATTCCAACAACCGAACAGTGTAAGGCTTTTCTAATGAGTCTATGCGTACTTTGGGCCTCTGAATTTTGGAGGAGTTTGTATGTTTGCCAAGGACATAGCATGCGTGGAGATCAGCGCTCGTCAGGACAATATGCTTCGAGCGCTCCGGCAATGATTCCTATCTGTTTTTTTGTCACCCAACACAGGAATTGGCAGCGCGATTACAGGGCCTCCTCCAAATTAGGAATGGGTTCGAGAAGGCAATGGGTACTCGGGGTGCGAAGCCCTCCTCCAAAAAGGGGGGGCGAGAAGGACGGTGAACTTTGGGAAATCCGAGCAAACCATTATTACAAGTTGTCTATGGACTGGTAGAACGAGAGCTCCAGGTGCCTGCATTTTCCGCTACTCATGGGGATCAAGGATCATACAAGGGCTAATTCCAGAAGATAGACTCTGTCCGGATGACGGCCGGGCGGCAATGAAGTAACTCGCTATAGGTAAATAATCCGACGCTCCAACGAGCTATAGGGGTCTAGTCTTGGTTCATGAGAATGGCAACTTGAATACTTGTACCGCGACTCGGTAGGGAAGTCAGGTGATCTACTTCGTGCCCTCGAGCATCCTCTACGACCGCGGCTTCAGATCGACACGCCATAATTTGGCCATATGTGGCCAGTGCGACAACGCTGGAGCAGCATCCATCAATTTGGTAAAGTTCCTCGAATTGCAAAGTTCAAGTCATTGCTGGAGTACATGGGGCAGCAAGCCCAGTTTTTGCGAACCAGGTAGTAAAGAATCCAGCAACGATCATTCAATTCCTTCCGTTTCTCCCGCTTCGATCCCCACATCGTCAGTGAGGCCGTAATTGTAAACAATGAAGTGGATGAAGTCCTGAATGGGCCCATCCTCTTCGAGTTGCGCCCATGGGAAGTTCCTCTGCGCGTAATATGCAGGAGTTCTGGTAAGGATCAGATTCATCAACGTGTCCCACAACCAGTCGAGGCTGGGTCGGTCCTCGGCTTTCACTGCCGTGCACAGCATCACTAAGCTCCGCAGGCCGTCATCTAGGTTGGGGTGGTTGGGCCGTGCAATGCAGGCACTAGCGGTTGAGATGGCCCTCTCGCCTCCTCCTTGAACCGGCATCGTGATCTCGCCGGGAGGCAGCTCCCAGGTGGTATCGAGCGATATAAGCATTCGCATAAGCTAAAGATATGTCAGAAAATGAAGTATACCCCCCCGAAGTTTCATACGGCGCGCGCCGAAGCTATAAGCAGAGATGCGGCAAAAGTACGTACTCGGCCAATATGATATATGTTGGTTTTGACGCCCATGTCCGTTCTTAATCGTAGAATTCTTAGTATTTCCTTATAACAACTTCGCCACATGGTTACTTACACGTAGGGATTCGGATCGTAGAGAGCCTCACCAAAGTCGATGAGCTTTAAGATTGGTACTAAATCATGTTCGCCATCAGGAGGTTTTGGATCACCAATCAAGACTATGGCCCAAAGTTGCAGGAAGTTAGCGTATGAACTGATCGGACGTGGAGTGGGGAATTTCGAAATAATAAGAAACAAATCTCATGTAGCAGCAAGTTCTCTCACCATTCTCTTGGTGTATATCGCCATGGAACAGTTGCGTCCTCGGAATATCTTGCCAGCCAGTCGGGAATGTTTCGTTTTCGCTGTAGCATCTAAGTCAGTCACATTCTTTTCAGATATTTTCCGAAGAGCTTCAATTATACAACAAATTTCGACGCTCGCGGGTTTGCAGACGACTCTAGGGGTGGATGTGGGATGAAGGTATGGGAGGACACGCAAAGAATAAGCTCAAAGGCAACTTACAACGGCTCTCCTTCTTTCCCTCTGTCCGGCCATGCCATAGCTATGCAAGCGCGCGTGACTTCGTAGCACATGTACATGTTAACTTTCGCGCCAAAGGCGATGGGTATATACAGGCGACTTACGGCAAACAAAGAACCTCAATAGTACTCGATTCGGGAGCGGATAGACTTGTTCCTTCATCCTGTATACAATATCGCCCACTGTTCCGTTCTCGACATACTCCATAATCAACGCCCCTCGGCTAAGCGCTTCGAATGGGTCCGGGTCTATGGCTAAGATCTGGACAATGTGCGGCGCGCCGCGTAGTCGCTATAGGAGTGATAGATGGTCAGTCACACCGGCCGGAGTATTGGTTGGGGGATTTGGCTTGTCCCCTTCCCGGTATAGTCTCCTACCTTAAGAATTTCAATTTCCTTGTGTAGTTTGTCCTGCATTAACTCGTCGAAGGCTCTTTTCACTACAAACCACCGCTCCTCGCGATCCGGTTTCTGCCTCTTCTTCTGTCGGCACAAGAGAGCAACGCCCCATCTTCCGGTGTCAATTATCCCCATATACTTGTAGTAGGATTGGTATCCATCATCAAAGTATCTCCTGATCCGCTCGGCCTCTCGTTCCGCGCGCCTGTAGAACTTGTATCAGCTTAAGTTACGTAAGGGCATAGCCGTTAATTTCCTAGTGGACCTTACGGGTCTACGTCCCCATACACCCGCCTGTGTACATTCCGGCGTCTTCGTCGACCTCCAGGGGGGGTTGGGCCACCCAAGTTCCACGTCACACTTATATTTGCCGCCTGTGAGGTCCTTATTAGCTTGCCAGGGGCATGGGATCAGCAACACGAACCATGCTTTTGGCTGAAGAGATTTAGGCCGTTGCAAGTTCCTTCAGGCTTTTCAGTTGTGAAATAGGAAGTCGAGTTAAGTTCGGAACGCGGACGTCGTTGCCCAGTTGCTACCTAGGCCTTTGTTTGTTGTTCGATGGACAGCCTTGAACAAAGAAAGAATCCCGGATTCATGCATAATATTGTTGGTCCGGCAGCAAAGAATGTTTCTTTGTATTGCGTTTGGACCGAGAGATGTAAGAGACGTGATGATTTGGTCGGAGCTGTCGCCCAATCTTGGGTAGACGACTCCATTGCCTGCGGATTCCCCCCCATTATTATACGCCTGATTATGTGTTCAACGCTTATTTAGGTAGATCACCCCAAGCATCAGGGTATCCTATCAAGCAATGTTAGCACACGAGCGAAGGAGACACGTCTTTTTCTGCTATACAGCTTTGCTTTGCATACGCTTAGATAACAGAAAGTCGTAGGGCATATCATCGAAGGGTTGTGCTATTCGCATATAGGTTTTCGACCTATGTACAGATTACTTTTTTGACATCAATTAACGCTCTGACAGTATGTTGCAACCCCCTTATCAGACTAATAGCGCAGTGGCAGCACGCCAACAATTTTGTATGCGTCGATCACTAGTCACCGGAAGCTTTGTCAATCAGATAGTATAAAATCCCATTGGCTTCATATTTTTGGGCACTACTAGTAAGACAGAAAGAGGTTGGGGGCAACGCTTGTGCTTATTATTATGATGAACTTAACCCTGCGCCAGTATTAGGGGATGAGCCAGCGAACCTCAAATAGTCCATGTTCAGCAAGTCACCACTATGTCTTCGCCTGCATCGGTTGAGAAAGCGGCCGGCCCTCATATAGTGATCAATGCGGGCTGCTGGCGAACGGGAACCGCCTCAATGGCGGCCGCGTACGGACTCCTCGGGCTACGAAGCCACCATATGCTGACGGATCTGGGGGACTTGCGCCAATGAGAGCTGCTTGAGCAAGCTGCGGAGTCGAAATGGCCGTCCGCGCCGGGCGCGCGGCCCCACCCACCCTTCACGCGGCAGGGCTGGGACCGCATATTCGGGTCCTACGACTCATCAACGACCCCGTCATCGACCACGTCGAAGAGTAAGCAGCCGCATACCCCGACACAGAGGCCGTGGTCGTGGAGCGCGACTTCGAGCACTGGTGGCGCAGCCTTGAGGCAGATCTCGTCAACCGGCTGCTGACGCTGAGTGCGATAGTCGCGAACTGGATCATCGCACCGCTGACTGGGTTCCGCTGTGGGAGTTACTGTCGGAAGGCGATCCTCAGAACCTTTGGCGCCCGGAACATCAGAGAGGTGCGAGCGAAAGCTCGAGAGTACTATACTGGATAATTACTATGACAATGTTAGGAGGGCCATTACGCCCAACAGCAGTTTAGAATTCCGCCTAGGGGTGGGTAGGAGATACTCTGCCAGTTCTTGGGGGAGATACGACACCGAGTTCCCAAGGATCAATGAAGGCCTGGCAAACAGTACAGCCATATTTGTCCCCTCTCTCGTCAAAATAGTTGCCGCGGCTGGTATTATCGCGTCCAGGTTTTGATTGGTGGGTATTTCTAGCATGAGAAAGGGCTTGAAATGCTTGAAAGCAGCACTACCTTATCCTGCTCGCGGCTGCAATGTTGCACGACCTTCGTGGTTAATCTGTTTCTAGACCTAGATCAATGCAAAATGGAAGTATTTAGCAAAGTTGAGCGTCAATGAAAAGAGGGATGCTAACTTTTAAGGGTTTCGACCTGTCCAGGGACCCAAGACGCAGAATCAGAACCCCTGAAGCCCGGCCCAGACCTCGGACCATTTCCCGATATCAAACTATGCGGCTTCGGTTCGGCTGGTGCGTTTTCTCCGAATCTAAGCGGGTCGTGTACATTGCAAGAAATTGTAAACTCCACGTTGATGACAAACTATTTCAGAAGGTCATGGTCTCGGTCTATTCATGAGTTAATACGAATACAGTCCAAGAAAGTCTTTCTAACGTACTTACAATACAAATGCCTTCGCTGCATTACAGTTCATAATGTGGTCCGTGCGAATGACAACAATTTTCTGTTGAGAACGAGGTCCCACTTTGACCACACGCCATTCCTTCGCCTGCCACTGGCATCAAGAACTACGGAAATGTGTAATCTCCCTTCAAATACCATGCGCATAAAGTCTTGATATCTCGCGAGGCCGAGAGTCGCAGTCGTTAATCACTCAAGTTCAATGAGCTCTGCGGAGAAGCAGAGGGCCAGTCGTGTATGCGACCGCTGTATCCGGTCTGAACCCACCCCATTCCAGGCACCGGAAACATAGAAGTTAGAACCAGGGGCTGACACTCGTTTCAGGAAGAAAGTGAAATGTAAGCACTCTCATGAGATTCACCAATTCTGTGAGGTCAATAATTGATGTCCCGTAGGTAATCTACAACGCCCACGATGTTCGCGTTGCTCGGAGGGCGGTTATCCTTGCACATATTCAGCAGAAAGGAGAAAGCCGGGCCCACAACGTGGATTTCGACGCCAGCCATCAGGGGTTAACGCCTTGATATCGGCGCCAGTTCAGCCTGCCGCCGAAAATAGTGGCTTTGCGGTAGATACTAGTTCATCTGGTCGAAGCCGTAAGGGTGATCTCAATGTATCCGATTTTAGCAGTTCCGCCTATATGCGATTGCCAGACTTCCAGTGTAGCGAGAGTCTTTTCCTGGGATATACACTTGCTCCTGAACAGGAACGCATGATGTTAGTTGCGAAGACTATGCGCTCGAATTAGATACTGACCTCCCGCATCAAGCTTGATGAAATTCTTTGACGAAATCCATTCTGCGATACCACTGTTTGAGAAAAAAAGGTTTATCCGCTTATACGACAGCTGTGCCGTCCGTCGCGATCTGATAGTCACTATGGCTGCTGTGACGGCCAAGATCCTAGGGCCAATTGATATCTGGAGTTCCTACGACCTGGATCTCTGCTTAGACAGTTTACTGGCATTCCCATCCATGAGCGAAGGCTCTGATGGAGTACAAACAGCCCTTGACAGTTTTCGACAGGAATGTCTCTTGGCCTACTTCGACTTCCACCAATTCCCTGGACCTTCGGCAGGTATGAGGATCGCCAGACTAACACGCAAAGCATACGCAGCGGGACTTCACCAAATCGAAAACCCAAAACTCTGCTCCGCCTTCGAAGTCAAGTCAGAGACCGAAGATGTTATCGAGAATTGGCGATACGTGTGGTGGTGTATCTATTGTCTCGACTCCTATTCCAATATCTCGGCAGGTACGCCGTTTATAGTTGACGAGGAAAGCATCAACACTGCCTTGCCGAGGAGGCCATTTAACCAGGATATAACTAGCCCCTGGACGGCATCGTCACCCAAAGTGTTCCTACCAGATGGCCCTGGTGAGCTGTGGGAGGTAGCACAAGAAATTACGTCTTATGGCGACATTAACGGCTTCAATATCCACATGGTTACAGCGACGATGCTCCGCAACGCTGGCGCCGTCCTCCGGCTGAGGAGCGAGAAAGGCCCTGGACGTCACAGAACACGAATCGCGGACCTAAAGAGAAATCTTGCTAGTTTGAGACTAGCACTTCCACCTCGATATCTCAACCCGACACGTAACGTCCTTAAAAGCGAAGTACCTCCCGATCACCACGTACGTCTTACCAATATTCTACATCTCCACATGGCGCGAATCATTCTCGGCCTACCGGACGGCCTATCGGCGGGAGAAGAAGAGTGGATGGAAAACTGGCAACAAACTCTAGAGGCTTCGCAGGACGTAGTGCGGGTCGTGGAACAGTGGGACAACCAGTTCTCTGCCCACGTCGACCCTGCGATATGTTTTATCGTATTTTTCGCCCTCGCTATTCTGAATCTACACCGCAGGTCTAGCATCGATGAATCACCCGAGCTGGCCAATACCATCAGCCAGAGTGAAAGGATTTTGATGCTCTTTCTAGAGCAGTTTAGTAGCCTTTGGACATTGCCAAGGTTTCTGGCAGGTAAGTCGGCTGAACTGTTCCCCGACTCATCTGGCCTCACTGACGTCTTGGTGTTTTAGGGGTCTATAGAGACTGGCAAGCTGTACACACACGTACGTTGACGCCGGCCAGGATCGAAGCTATCCTAAATCGCATCACGCCGCCACTACACTCCAAGTTCGGAAGAACACTTCGAGATGCTATTGAGCAGCCCACTTCAGTTCCAATAGCGGGCCTCAACCTAGCGCTTGGAGGCGATTTATGGAACCCTGAAGAAATGGCAGCATTTACCCTTTGATGACGGCACGACGTAAACATTGACTCCCACTTGAGTGTAACTAGGATATGCGCGCTTTGGTATAGCGATCTCCAACGTCTTATACAATACCTGTGCGAGTCCCATAAAGTAGTCCCATAATGAAGAGATAACCAGAAAAAGCATCTAGTCTACCGTCGCGTATACTATTGCAGCAATTCTCATGAGTGGTGGCCTTGGTTAGTCTATAGATGACAGAACGAGGTCTGAATCCCAACTAGGCTTTCGAAGATACCCTCTTCCTAGCAAAAGCATCTAATGGCCAAAGAGGCTAGATCGCATAGAGAAAGGCCTCTGTTCACCATGTTCGTCATATACCACTCTGTAACGATGCACTGTCCGTAAGTGCATCACCGTGCACCTCTCCACGCCCAGCCAGACCAGCAGTCACGGCCTCCGGACA
Source organism: Monosporascus sp. GIB2 (assembly GCA_004155935.1). Taxonomy (NCBI): domain Eukaryota; kingdom Fungi; phylum Ascomycota; class Sordariomycetes; order Xylariales; genus Monosporascus; species Monosporascus sp. GIB2. The sequence goes on from QJNV01000019.1 coordinate 134,058, forward strand.
GTTTTGCACGTCAGCAACCTCCAAGCATCGCCATGTTTCCCAGCTAGTATATAGCGGCCCACCCGTGGTGAATTGCCTTATCTCTGGATCTTGTCTAGATGATTGCCTTTAACCATGGCCGGATCCTATGCAAATCAGCCACGCCTCTGAATCGCCGCACAACGGGGTTTGCGAGGTCACTTACCAACATCCCTTCCCAGCCTAACCACGACAACACCCACGCAACAGTTGCCAAACCTCCCGCCCAAACACTCCGCTTAGGATTTTTCTTCAACAGCTGCTCAACGACGTGCTTCGCATAATCCTCGGGGTCAGCCCACTTTGCATTCTTCAGAAACTCCCTCCCCTCGACGCTCTCCCTGACGGCACCGTACATGCTGTCCTCGGGCAGCTTCGTCGGCGCGTTGTCGAACAGCTTCGTCCTCACGCTCCCCGTCATGAGCGTGACGAACCGCACGCCGAACGGCTTCAGCTCTACGCGCAGGCTGTTGCTCATCTCGTGCACGGCGGCCTTGGACGCGTTGTACGCGGCCTGGTAGGGCGGGTGGAAGACCTCGTTGACGCTGCCGACGGAGGCGACGACGCCGCGGGCCGCGATCAGCAGCGGCAGGAGGGCGTGGGTGACGGCGAGCGCGCCGACGACGTTGGTGTCGACGACGCGGCGCAGGTCGGCGACGCTCGAGTCCGCGAACGGCATCACGTGCTGGACGCCGGCGTTGTTGACGAGCACGTCGAGCGAGCCGCCCGTCGCCCGCCCCACCTCGGCCGCCGCCGCCGCGATCGACGCGTCCGACGTCACGTCCAGCGCCAGCGCCCGGACACCGCTGCCCTCCTTCGCCAGCGACCCCATCTTGCCCACGTCGCGGGCCGTCGCGAAGACTTGGCATCCCTGCCGCTGAAACTCTAGCGCGAGGGCTGCGCCGATGCCGCCTTCGCTGCAGCCTGTGATGAGGACTGACTTCTGTGGCATCTTTTTACATAGAGGCTTGCCTCAATCTTTTCGTTTCTATTGAGGGGTGTGGTGACACAACGTAAACGTGAGCTAGATCAACCGCGACCTGATACTATCAAACCTCAATCCTGTTTCGGCGACCCCCCTGCCCGGCTTTTGCGGGGGAACCAATAGGGCTTCTCGTCGTCTACAGGGGTTCACTGAGGGGCCCTGGACCAAGCCCGCTGTTCGAGATCCTGCGTCCTTGTAGAATTATTAGGCTGTTCGGACAGCTGCTTGAGAATGTCCATCAATGAGCAGTTTCTTTGCAAAGTCGTCTTCGAGCAGGTTGGGTAAATAAGTCCCGGTCCTGTTACTCTGTCACCCAAATGGCTTCGCATTTGATTTGGGTACATCGTTTCACTCCCCTGGCTTTGTAGACAGCCTAGTCCAGTAGACTAAGCATTTCAAGATATTCATATGTGCGCCTATGACGCTGCTATTTGTGGTTTGACATTTATGTTCTTGGAACTTTATTGCTAACATTTCCTTTTCGGGTGAATTACTGTTAGGACGGAGGGTGGGCAATAGAGATACCACCAAGCCTGGCGGAGGTGCCGGGCCCTACCACAACTCCGCTCGCTCCGATGGTATGCGCCGTATCCTGGACAGTGATCTTGGGATCCTCCAAGTCGTCCACGAACACCCTAATCTCACTGCCGAGGGCCGTAACCCCGATATGATACTCGGTCCCCGAGATGAAGGACCCGTTGATGCTCTCCACGGTAATTGTGCTGCCGTCCGATACGCTCGACAGGGTAAGCTTGCTCTCCCGCTCGCCAACCTCGATGGTCGCAGCGTAGTAGGAACCGTACCCCTCCGCGGTCTTGCCCGTGGCGCGGAAGACCAGCCCAGCGGGCCCAGCTCCCGCGACCACGGTGACCAAGCCATCGTAGACGAAGTCCGCGAAGTTGGTGTCGAGCGTCGCAAGCCGCCAGCGGCCGTCGTCGGCCGTAGACAGCGCAAGCCTCTGGTCGACCACCCTCCATTCGGCGTCGCCGTGCGTGGCCCAACCGATCATCTTGCCATCCGCGAAATTGTCCTTGACCAGCATCGTGATGTTCTTGATGGTGTCGTCGTCGTTGAAATACATACGATCGTAGCAGATGACGCGGTGGTTGCCATCGGTCTCGCTGAGCGGCCGGCGGTGGTACGTGATATACCAAATATCGGTTCCGGGGACGTTGATGACGCCGTTGTGCCCGCTGCCGCGTGCCACGGCGCTGTCTTGCTGCAGGATCTTGGCGATGCGCTTGAACGGCCCCAGCGGCGAGTCCGACATGGCATACGACACCGAGTAGTCGGGCCCCGTCCAGCCCCCCTCGCTCCACATGAAATAATAAATGCCCTTGCGCTTGAACATCTGCGAGCCCTCGACGTAGTTCTCGGGCGTGATCTCCCTGAAGGTCGTCCCGTCGTCGAAGGTGCCCAGGGAGACCATGTCGTCGTTGAGTTTAGCCACGTTGGCATGCGAGTGGCCGCCGTAGTATATGTAGGCCTGCCCATCGTCGTCGATGAAGACGTCCTGGTCGATCGGTTGTGCCCCGTTGTAGAAGTCGCCGATCAGCGGCTCCCCAATGGCGTCGACATAGGGCCCCTCGGGCTTGTCGGCGACCGCGACGCCGATCCCGCCGACCAGCCCGGCGGCGATTTCGTCCACCTGGATGTCGTTGGCGCTGAAGTAGAGGTAGTACTTGCCGTTGCGGGATACGGCCGCCGGAGCCCACATCGCCTTGTGTGCCCAGCTTACGTTTGCAGCGACGAGGATATTGGGATGCTTTGTCCAGTTTATGAGGTCCGGGCTAGAGAACGCATCCATGTACGTCTGCTTTTCATACACGTCCGAGTAAGTCGGATATACCCAATACAAATTATTGTAATACCCCGTGTCGGGATCCGCATACCAGCCCTCCACAAACGGATTGCCGGCCTCGGCCGTAGTATAGTCCAGTACGGCGCGGGGTGCTGTTGGAAATGCGCCCGCCATCTTAGACAGCAAGAGACCCACAACCATTTGCTTCAGCGATTGTCTACCGAAATTGATGCTGGTAGAAAACCTAAAATCGAACCCGATGTTCAGTAGCGTGGGAGAAGTCCCCATGTTGCTTTCGATTCCGGCTAAAAAGTGCAAGAATACTTATTGCAAGCGGGGGGTTTTCTGCACATGCCGGGCAAACGTCCTGGGAGGCGAGGGACGACCACACAGCTTTATCATCTCCCAGGTTGTATCACCTGCCTACATGAGAGATCATTGCATCTTCTTCCGACCGGGTCCCAATGGCTTAGCGGCCAGTTCCTCTGGCTATTCACGGAGGGATCGACCTACCTCAGCCCATGTGACATGGCTCAGACTGCTCGACGTCACTTTCTCAAAGCAGTTCGAGATGCGGGCAAATTGGAGGCGGCGGGGGTCCGCAGAGCCCTATCAGAATGCCTTCCTATTGTAGTCTAAAAAGCTTAGGGTGATGCCCATCAAATCGTGAGGGGCTCTAGTAAGTGGCTGCCAGGGGTCCGAACTTTTTACACGCCGTATTATGGATTGTAGATAGTTCTTCGGGTCATCCCGTGGTTAAGATTTGGCGGGCATGATGCAGGCGCACTAACTAGTTCTGGAATTCTGGGGGTAGAGGTTTCAGTGCAAGGATTTAACATGCCGGCTTCATAAGAGAAATAGGAGACGAATAATAAGGACTGATAGGCAATGACACCATACAAGTATAAACATATTGATGATCCTGGAAATTATGAGTTAAGGTCGAATCGTTGAAGGAATTGTGGGATTGTAAAGGATGATGCCGGCAACGCTTACCTTATCGTTCACAACAGGCATTACCCCGTAAGCATAAAGCAACCGGCTCTCCCAAGGAGACCGAGTCATAGCGGTGCAGGAAAGAAAGAGTGGCCTAGAAGCGCTCTCGGAGCAGGTCTACCGTAGTCATGCTCCCAAATAGCTCCAGTTCGCCTTGCTCGTAATGAGACGCCATGGGTATTGTAGGGTGAAATTGAAGGCTCTTGTATTCTATGAATATCCCATAACACCCGGACGTGGAAATCGTCTCACTTGTGGAGTCACCCATTGGCGGAGATGTGTTTCCAGGAGTTGTCTAAATACCGAATACAGACGTGCTGAAATGCGAGCGAGGCTCAGTACAATAACTGCTGAGCCACGCGTCAGATCCTTCACTGGTTGATTCAAAATGACTAATTGTAGGAGTTGTAGCAGGCCTTAACCGCGGCGAAATGTCAGCTGCTATTAAGGGCTGCTCGGTGCCGACTGGCTTGGACAAGGTGATGGAGCTCAGCGCTAGCTTTCCAGGAGCCACTCCCTAAAACCCTCGTCTCTCAATATAGACCTAACGCGGGCCTCGAGCCACTCAGTATTGCCCCAAGCGCCCCAGGACATCTGGAACCTGAGCCAGTCGACGAGCGCCGCCTCCCAGTGGCGGACGAAGAGCTCCCAATCGTACCCGCCACCGTCCGCTCCGAAGTTGCCGAGCTCCAGCAGCCGCCCGCGGTAGCGCTCCAGCAACCTCCTCTCGCCGTCGTTCATGCGCAGCTCCTCGGGTACGTCGCGCGCGTCGTCGCACCCGGTCAGCAGGAGGCCTAGGGGCACCGAGCACGTGAACAGCTTGGCGAGGTCGCAGACGCCGAGCCCGAGCCCCACGTACTGGAAGTCGAAGAAGGCGACGCGGTCGCCCGCCGCCGTCGCGAACAGGTTCTCCGACTTCACGTCCCCGTGGATGTACGAGACGCGGGCGTCCCGCTCCCTGTCTCTACTGCTACCACCGCCGTCGCCGCCGCTACCGAGACGCGGCGCCAGGAACTCGGCCACGCGCTCGGCGACGGACGGCCCGTCCGGCGAGGACCCCATCGGTTCGCAGAGCGCGGCAGACCACTCCGAGCCCGCGTCCGCGGCCAGCGCGGCGTACTCCTTCCGCCGCGTCGCGAGGTACGTGTACCCGCCGTTAAGCCAGGCCCCGGCGCCGCGCTTCCCGGCTCGTCTCCTGCGCGCCTCCTCGAGAGGCGGACGCACGAGCTCACCCAGCGATTCCTCCTCGCGCACCCACGCCCGCGACGCGCCGTGGAAGGCCGCGAGCCAGTCGAGCGCGGCGTGGACCTGGCGCGGGCTGAGCCGCGCCCTCCTTCTCTCGCCGGCGGCGACGGGGAAGTCGCGCCGCAGGTCCGTCATCAGCGTGGCGATCACGCGGCCGCCCTCAAATAGCTCCCCGGCATGGGTCTTCCCGGCCGCGTCGCGCGTGCTGGCGAGGCAGCGCGCGACGGCCGCGCGGTTGGGGTCCAGGCGCGGCGCCAGCTTGTCGTAGAAGTGCTGCTCGACCTCGTAGCTGAGCATCTTGCGCAGGTGGCCCTCGTCCCCGTTCTCTTCCCCGTGGCCTTGATCCCCTGGTCCACCGGGGGGCGGCGCCACGAGTTTGAGGATCAGCGCGAACGTGTTGTCTTCCCCGGCAGCGTTAGTGTTACCGCCGCAGTCCATGCGGCACAGTCGTCGGACCTCGGCCGCGGCCGCGGCGGTCGTGGCGCGCGCCCTGACCTCGCAGATGGAGCCGTAGTCGGCCCACAGGGTCTGGATCTTCCGGCACGAGACGAGCTCAAGAGAGTGCCAGGAGAGCATTAGCGAGGCGACGTGATTGGGCTCGGTTTGATGCGCCATGGCGATGGGTGGTGCGATGATAAAAGACGTGCTCGCACCGTTCTCGGTAGTTCCTTATGAGTCCCCGAAGGTGAAGGTTTCTATGACAGCCGAATTCACGGCCGGGATAGTGGCTGGGGTGGGTCCGCGCCTATCGCCCCAACCCCAGCATCAATCCCAACAGTGCCGCTTCAAGATAATGTCAGGTTTTGTTATGGAAACCTTGATCGATTTACATTCCTGTAAAGCGTAGCTTAAATGTATGGCGTCTCATGCTGTCGTACGCCGCAGCATATCGTATTGTCCCGGCTATTATATAGACGGGGCGGAGCACCATTGCTAGGATATGACTTCGAATGCTGGAAGATCCATCAACACGGCTACAGGTTGAACGGATGATAATATACCGGGGTCTTATTATAGAATGGTTCTCTGTAAAGCTAATGCTTTGGAACTGTCTACTACTCCGCGCCGCTAATTACGTATCGGTAGCACCGCCATTCCCATTCCCACTCCCATTCCCATTTTCTCGCCAGATGTGGGTATCTCCTAGACTAAAGGAACTGGAACCACTAAGCATACCAGAAATCGTATTCCGAGGCCTAGAGTCACTGCCGCCATTGTCGCTGTTGCCGTTATCAATGCTGTCGGAGCTGATAGTGATCGCCGACTCGTCCCGTATTAGAGGCGGTGGCGGGTCGGTGTAGATCCAGGGCTGTTCTAACGGGGCAACCAGGCTTGGATTTACAAACCTCATGCCCTTCTCCTTGTCCTCGTCAATCGTACTGAGTCGTCTTGCTAGTCTCGTCTCTGATTGTCTGGTTGCTGGATCTTGGTCGGGATGACTCTCGGTTCCAGGGTCAGAATGGCGTTTGATGCTGCGAAGCGCGATGAACTTGGTAAGCGGCGTGAACCGGCGCCGGTGGTAAAAGAGGTACCAGAAGGTCAAAAGCAGAAGGGGCCCGACCAGGGCCGCCTGAAAGAACGCTAGGCGTAACACCAGAATGCTGATCATTACAACTTGGAATACCAAGAGACCAAGGACAATCCGCTCACAGATCATCTGCCAGGCCTTTCCGGTCGCGTGTTGTGGTTGATCCATCGAGTACAATAGCTGATACTTGTAAACAAGGTACCCCAGACCGAAATAACACAGGCCAAGAAGTAGGACGAGATGGGCGCCCGGTAGTATGCTGTATACTAGACATAGGATAAATACGAGGAGGGCGGTCGGTAAGTAGAACCCGTAATTGAAGAGAGTGGGCTTCATAAGCTGAGCAAAATCCCGCGGCGTCTTGGCGCCCATTCGGTAGATCGGGTAGAGTGTCAGGTCACCGAACTGTAGAAGCTTGAACGGGAAGAGACCCAAGCCCTGAAGCATGATGAAGTTGAGATAGAAGTTGTTGAGTCCCGAGATCCCCTTCGCCAACCACTGCGCGATCGTTCGCGTGTCGCGAAGCGAGTCTCTGATTATCCGCCAAAACTGAGACAGCGCAGCCGAGCCAGAAACGGCGTAGACAACGAAGATGTTGAAGAACACGAAGAAGAAATTCTTCGATATCACCGACAGTTCTACGTCTCCTTGCGAAACCATTCCTTGGTGGTTAGAGAGATAATCGTAGAGATATGGAACTAGAATGTTCAGCAAGGAGACTATGAGTGTCGGTAAGCCGGTGCGCACAAGCGCCCCGGTTGTCTCATGGCTCTCTAGAGACTTGCCGAATGATGGGGCGATTTTTCTAATGTTGCAAATGCTGAGTAACTGTGCCAGCGCTGCCACAATTAGTAGCCAGATAAGGGAGAGGAAGCTGATGAAGATCGTGATGGACCACGACTGAAATCGGCGCCTATAAAAGGGCCTGTAAGTGTTTCTCCAAATCACGTCTGAGGGCGAAGGTGCAGGCTTCGTCAACAGCCGCCCGGGTCTTGGGTCGACGACAGCCTGTACTGCCATTTGGCAGGCCGCTATCGAATCCATCGTCACGAATGCAGTTGCAGTTGGCCGATACTCCTTCCTCCTCGCCTCCTGGATCTTCTCATCCAGACGTCGAAGCTTCTCTTCGTAATAATCAAGCGCATCGACGCTGCGACTTCGAAGCTTGAGAAAGCCGAAACGGATCCGTATTTCGGGCCGTTTTCTCTCAGCGATGAGGTCCTGGAGACTATTGCTTGCTAGGAGCCGACTGCTCTCCTGCGATTCCTCATCGTCATTTGTTGATCTGGCTCCGTTAGAATTTGTCGGGGCCGGCCGGCCGACTCCAGTTTTCGGTGATTGAGCGAGGAAAGCCGTCCAGGCCTCTTCTAGCTTGCGAAGAATTGTGTCCCTTTCGGCCATGAGACCATCTAATTTCGCCCAATCGCGGCATAAAGTGACGCTATGGACATTGCCAATCTCGAGGTTTTCCACGAACTGTTTGATCTTCTCTTCCGATCGGAGGTCTTTGGGTATGCCGACTAATCGAAAAGTCCGGTCGGTTACAGTGGACTGCGTGCCTAGGTAATCTTGCCGTATCTTAACGACTTTTGTGGTCTCGGTATCCATGAAGTAGATGGTGAGAAGCGAAAAGAACCAGGTGAATACGAGGTAAGCCCAAAAATAGGTTCTGTCCTTGTCGTCTTGGATGGTAAGGGTACCGGCCGTCTGGACGGGATAGGTCTGGAAGTTCCACTCAATGTCGGAAATATCATTATCGCCATCGCCGCCTCCAACCGTGTCGAACATTTTGTGAATAGGCCAAAGCACAGCAAGAGCGAAGAAGAGCATGGCGCTAAAGAGGCGGAGTGACATCTTAAAGAAGTTGAGGAAGACAAAGGCATCCAGGCCAGCCGACGCCAAAACCTGCTCCTCTGTCACTCTGTAGAGAGCTGGTATCCATCCTAAAAAGCTATCGGGAAGAACGGGCAAGGCGATTTGGGGGTCGCTGCGTCGTTTGCGTGCGGCATACAGGGACTTCCATCGCGGTCGCAGGATCTAAATCGGGTTTAGTCAGTATCGCAACAACCAGGACGCAGAAGAGATCGGGGAATGCTCACACAGAAGGCGAAAAGAGCCGTGAAGCCTAAGCCAAGGGAGATGACCGACTGAACATAGATATCTTTACTGCCAGGGCCGGCCGCATAGATACCTCTGCAATAGTCGGGTTCGGTGTCATTGTCCCGGGTCGCCATAATCGATCACGGGACGATGCGTCGGCGTCCTAATGGAGCAGTCTCTAGGGAACCTGGAAGATTTCTGGAGGCATCTCTCTGTCTTGATCGAATGACCGTGACGCGAGAGAGGTGACGGCGCGTGGATGTGAGTTCGTCGGTAAGCAGGTGGATATAGAAGGGCCGAAACGGGCGGTGTTAAACCTGGAAGGTTTACTATGTAGAATACTTCTCTCGGTACCTACAGTAGCACCACCTAGTTAGGTAGGTACTTGCTGCATTTAATCCGGCCCGACGGGTTAGGTGGGGCGCAAGCCGCAAATGACGTATAAGAGTGGAGATGACCTCGCGCCACATCCAGGGCGGGCTACAGTAAGAACTACGCTAACAATCTGTACTTACCGGTACAAGCACTGAGTTCCAGCCTGGTGGTCACTGTTATTAGTTCGTTACATAGATTGATGTAGGGAGGTATGTAATTTTTTGATAAGGCCCTAACCGCAGTACTAAAGGTTGGGCCGCAAACACCCATCATTCGGTGACGCTAGACCGTCACGGGACTAGCAAATACGGTACTTCTGAATGCATATTCCGACCTTCTAACCAAGCCGTAGACCCGTCCGGAGGTATTGGTCTGGAGAGCTCTGTGTGAACAAGAGCAATCCTCGCACCCCCGGTGAACAGCACAGTGACCGCATGAAGCAGCCTAGGTTATCTAAAAGGCGCTTCCTAAAGCAGAGCATCAAGGCCGTGGATAGGGAGTTACCATGCTACAGATCCGAAATCCCTTAAGAGTGGGAATTCTTCCTATAGAAGGTCGACTCGAGGAGTAAAGACAATTACCAAGCAACTATGCTACTAGGTTCTCGAGTGCCTCAGTCCGAGATCACACGCTCACGCTATATCGTGGGAGATTACGTGTGTCTATATGGGGAATTGGTTCAATAACACGGTTAACGTGCTAGTACACCAAGGTATAATACCTTGGCACAATGAGCGAAGCAATAGCTGATGGGGTGGTGGTGAATGCGATAAGGCCAAAAAGCTTGTCATTTGTCTTGTTCAAAATTTCTGCTAAAAGAGAATCCCTTCCCATATGAGGTTAGACATGTTCAACCTCGCTAGCACCGGGAATATCCCTCTCCTTCTTCTCCTTGACCTGCTCCAATCTCTCCTGGAAGGCGTTCGGGGCCAGGCGACCGGGCTTCCAGGGGGGCGTGTTGGTGTCGAAGACGAGGTCGATCTCCTCGAGCGTGCGGCCGGCCGTCTCGGGGTACATGAAGAAGATGTGGACAGTCATGGCGAAGCAGAAGACGCCGAAGACGATGTAGGGCTTCCAGACGATATTGGTGAAGGCGGGCGCGACGAAGTACGCGAGGGCGAAGTTGAAGATCCAGTTGGTTGCCGCCGACAGGCCGACGCCCTTGGCGCGGTACTTGAGCGGGAACACCTCGGAGCAGTAGATCCAGCCTGCGGGCGCCCAGCTACATCACATTGGAGTCAGTAAAACACCTTTACTAGGGCATCTCCGGAGTCTATGAGCGCTCCTGACACTGCTCGCAGAGGGTATATCCAATGAAATGGTGTGATTTCAGACCGAGTGCTTTTGGAATAGAATAAGGAAGGAAATAAGGGGTTCTAGTTGCTCACCTGAGACCGTAGACTGCCACGAAGATGTACGAGCACGCGATCACGCCCTTTGCGGCCGGGCCCTGAATTTCCCAGCGCAAGTTGGGATTGTCGCCGACCGCGTCCACCGGGTAGCCGTAGGACGCCATCAGGCCCGCTGTGGCGAAGTGCAAGGCCATGCAGACGATGGCGCCGGAGATGAGCAGGAGACGTCGCGGGATCCGGTCAACGATAGGAATGATGAACCCGGTAGTTACGAGGAAGAGGACGTACTGGATGATCGAAGATGTCAAGGCGGTGTTTCCGCTCTAGTGCCAGGAAGTTAGCATGAGCAACGAAGACGGGGTTCGGAAGTAGGGGATTTACCATCCCGGCCATTGAGAGAAGGTAGACGATGTAATACATGGCCACGTTGCCGCCAAGGAGCTGCTGCCTATACATATATGTTAGCAGGGCCCTTCATGTCGAGGTGTATTTCGGCCACTACTTACCACATCTGTACACTCATTCCAGCCGCAGTGCGCTTCCACATCTTCTTACCAAACAAGCCCAGGAAGCTGACTTCCTTAGATTGAGCAGCAATGTTTGCCGCCTCCCTGACCTCCTCATACTCGGCGACTACGACGGGATCGTCACGGTTCCCTTTCGCATGGAGCATCGCCAGCGTGTCGAGGCATTCATCCCAGCGTTCCTTGCTCGCCAACCACCGAGGGCTCTCCGGGAAGAAGAATAAGGCCACGAGCAGCACGACGCCGGGCACGCCCTGGATGCCCCAGGCGAGGCGGAAGGCGGCGGGCCCCTGGATGCCGAGCGAGCAGCCGTACGAGATCAGGTACATGATCAATATTCCCCACTCGATCGCCCACTGCTGAATTCCCACGATGCGGCCGCGGATCCTGCCTGGCGCCAGCTCGGCGAGGTAGACGCAGACTTGGGAGCTCGTGACGCCGATGCTGAGACCGGAGACGACGCGGCCGGCGATCAGGTGGCCGACATTCTGGGCCGAACACTGCAGGGCCGAGCCGATAATCCAGACGATACTAGCGATCATGAGGGACCCGCGGCGGCCGAAGTGGTCCGACAGCCAGCCGGAGCCCACAGCGCCCACGAAGGAACCTGCCGACATGGAGGCGGTGATGCCGCCCTGGAGGTTGGAATCCGGGTGGCTAAAATACTCGAGGTATTGCGGTGCGCCGATCCACGCTGACATCGAGGAGATATCAAAACCGAAGAGGGCACCTCCTATGGTCCCAAACGCCGCGAGGGCTGTAGGAGGGTAACGTCAGTTGAGCATAGGGAATGAGAGGTTTCTGGGCCATAGGGTAAGAGGTGTCTGCCTACCGTAGATGTTGGATATGCGATACATCGTAACTGTTTACTGAACCCCTCTGCACTGGCTTGCTCACTGCTGTCTGGAAGCACAGTTGTGCAGTTGCTCGCTTTAGAGTCATTCATGGGGAATGAAGACCGACGATCGCTTCACTATTTATTCGAATCGTCGTCTCCACAAAACCCCCAATAACATGGCTAAACCAGATAGTGAAGCATCCCCAGCTGACCCCGGACTCGTGCGTCAGCTCTCCTCTTCCCCGTCAAAGGGCCGATTTCCCCCATGGAGAGCTCCACAGAATCCGGGTTAGCGGGTACGAATACTGGGACGCGGCTCCATATCGATCGATGATTTGCGCGCTTCTCGTACTATAGAGAGTGAGAAAAGAAGATGTTGCAAATCAGCCTCAGCATCTGCAATCTGGGGACTATAATCTCCGGCATATGTTCCCCAATTTCTCCAATTTCTCCAATTCTCCAACAGGGATCCTCACGAGACATCCCTGGCAGAACGCTGACAGCAGAGCCTCAACTTGATACTTTTCACTTCCTTCTCGACCTGGCTACAACATGATACAAGCTAGTTGCCAACAAAGGCCCTAAACACCCAACCATGAATGAGCAGGCAATGGTGATGGCTCAAGCCGGCGTAGTTCCGTGATTCGAGATCCCTACAGGAGTTTAACGAGGTCCGGGGATCAGGTTCTGGGGATAGCTGGACATCCACTAATTACGTCATAGCGGCCATGTGGAGTCTGTGGGATTCTAATGGCCATATTTATGCGCGCCAATCGGATGCCGCACCCCGCTATTCGGTTATTACTCACCATCAGGCCATCAGACCATCGATTCAACTCCCGGTTGACTGGAGAGGTCGCGGGAGAGCTCCGCAAAGCTTGATGTTAATGGATTGGTCGTGGAGGTACGGTACGGATCGACCATAAATAACTGAATACGCCTGCTGGACCCTCGGCATCAATGGCACTGACCAGAAATCCGGCAACTAAAAAATCCGGTGGTTCAATAGCAGAGGTATCTAAAGTCTTCGAAAACGTGTGAACGGTAGAACTCGATTAGTTGCTATAGTTCTATGTCTGGAGCTATGAGTCGAGTCATAATCCATTTTATAGTAGGTACTTACCTTTAACCAAACCATGGACTATGCCGTAATTTTACAGTGCTTCGAGATTCCTTCCCTGGGGAAAGCCCGACCGTCCATCCGTGACTGAACTCTTGCAATATTACAGGCGCCTTCTTAGATTCTGAGATATGGTGTGTTGAGCTATGAAGTCCCCTGATATCTCCAGTGGTACAAATATTCAGAGCTGAGTCTCCTTAAAGGGCGAGGGGTTAAAACTTTTGGCGTTCCAAGCAGAGCTCACCTAGGCTGCCGTAGCGCCTATCTGAATGATGAGACGGCTGCCGCCCTTGGTGAAGTATCCATGTGTTCTGCAACTCAGGGGTAGTCAGGAAGGAACAGACAGTTAACTCTGACCGTTTTAGGTGTCTGCATATGCCAATGTATATATATAATGTTGGAAATGTTCAGTCTTCTCAGCAGAACGAAGGTTGCAAAGGCACTAGTATAGAATTACCTAAAAAGGAAGCAAAATAGTGGGCCCTCCGGGTAACGCTATACGCAGATTATGACGCGATTTCCACGTGACCACCACGTGACCACCAATTGGGCGTCTCGTTTCCGTCAAACTTTTGCCCTCCCGCTTAACCAATCATTTGCCCCCTCTGTTCCGTCTGCAGGTACTTCGGCGGTTTCAGCGGTATTCGGTTTCGAAAATGGCAGCCGTCGTCCTTCGTTCATCGCTCGCCAGAGCCCCGTCTAAGGTTCCCTCGTTACTGACGAGGGGCTATGCGACCTCTACGCCGGTGCGGGCGCACCACCGCGTCGTCGTCGTCGGCGGAGGTACGGCCGGCGTCACAGTCGCTGCCCAGCTAAAGCGGACGCCGCAGCTCGAGAACTCCGATGTTGCCATACTAGACCCGGCGCCCGTGCACCATTACCAGGTTAGCGCAGACCCCACCCCGCCGCCCCGAGTCATTACTGACACTTCACAGCCGGGATGGACCCTCGTGGGCTCCGGCCTCAAGCCCCTGGACGGCATGAAGCGGCCGCTTGCAGACGTGGTGCCGATGGGCGTCAAGCACTATCCGCTCACAGTGTCGACCTTTGACCCGGAGAACAATGTGGTCAAGACGTCTGAGGGCGTCAACGTGTCCTACGATTACCTGGTGGTGGCGCCGGGTCTTGAGACCAATTTCGCCAGTGTTTCTGGGCTTCAGGAGGCGCTGGCCGACCCGACGAGCCAGGTCTCCTCCATCTACTCGCACAAGACCGTGGAGCAGGTGTGGCGGAACATTCAGGACTTCAAGGAGGGCAAGGCCATCTTCACGCAACCCGCCGGCGTCATCAAGTGCGCCGGTGCGCCGCAGAAGATCCTCTGGATGGCCCTGTCGCAGTGGAACCGCAACGGTGTGCGGGGTGATATCGACGCCACTTTCGCTACGGGTGCTGCGTGTAAGTCCACCCCGAACTTGAGGCCTGCAGTTTGGGGTGTTTTAGGCTAATCACTCGGCTTTAGCGATGTTTGCTGTACCAAAGTACTCAGAGGCCCTGGAAAGACTTCGTCGGGAGCGCAATGTGGAGGGTCTCTTCCAGCACAACCTCGTCGCGGTAGATGCCAAGAACAAGGTGGCCACCTTCAAAAACCTCGCCGACAACGACAAGGAGGTTCAGAGGGAATTCGGCTTCCTGCACGTCGTTCCGCCCCAGAAGCCGTGGGACTGGGTAGCGAAGTCTCCCCTGGGTAAGTTTGACTTCCCCCTGTTTATCGCAAAGCTAGCCCCCTCTCCCGGCCCCTGGTGAATGCCAAGCCAAGCAACCTCTAGCACTCGAATTGAGCGATTGGCTAATACCCAACTTCAACAAGCAGCCGATGCGGCGGGATGGGTCGACGTGGATAAAGCCACTACGCGGCACAACAAGTACGCCAACGTGTTCTCCATCGGCGACGCCTCGAGCCTACCCAACAGCAAGACGGCGGCGGCCATCTCCGCGCAGGCGCCTGTGCTCGTGGACAACCTGCTGGCGACCATGGAGGGCCGGAAGCCCGAGGCCGCGTACGACGGCTACGCCAGCTGCCCGCTGCTCACGGGTCACAACGAGCTGATGCTGTGCGAGTTCAAGTACGGCGGCGTGCCCAAGGAGACGTTCGCCGGCGTGTTCGGCAGCCAGGACCAGCCGATGCGCATCTTCTACCACCTGAAGAAGGATTTCTTCGTAAGTTTTCTCACCTTCCTTGCGCACCCGATTAAGGGGTTATAGATGGAGACTGACTCATATGTGCGTACAGCCCGCCGTTTACTGGAATAGCTTCCTGAAGGGGACGTGGTTCGGGCCGAAGGGGTGGTCTAAGCCTTCGAGCTTATCATGAGGCGGCGGATGCAATGGATAATGTCTTACATGCTAGGAAGCAAACTGAGATATTCTCTAAGCATGCGCCTGGTTCTAGCAGGCTCTACGAGTCGCATGCGAGATGTGGTTAATCTAAAGTGACCCTGCGAAAAGCTGTGTTTACCCGGGCGAAGATTACATCTGATCAATGCTGCCTTAGTTTCAAGGCAATAGTCCGCGCCACCTCGACTAGGGACGCCCCCCCTTGAATGTCAAAGATCGGGATATCGATATTGAACACCCTCCCGATCCAGTTACGCAAGTCCATTGCCGATAGTGAATCAATCCCATAAGAGATCAATGGCGTTTCGGGGTCTAATCGTTCCTTCGGGATCCCGAGAGTCGTGGACACGCGCAGGAGGAGCGCTTCGCTGGTTATCACGGCGGCCTCGGCTGTCGACTGCGCCGCTGCGACTTCTTTCGCTACATCGTGAGGTTTTGCTTGAACGGCAAACTCGTTGTTTGCCTCTGCGCTCCCCTCAATTCCTGGCAAATGGTGCATGTGACCCCAGAATGGCTGTGCTAGGGTGAAAGGAACCTCTTCGATATGGCTCCAGTGTGCTGGCGGGCGAATACCGACGATGTGCTGGCAGGTCCTTGAACCATCAACCGAGGTATATCGACCATTGCAATGGATATCGAGCATCGCATATATCTCTTTCATGTACAGCATCTCGACCTGGCTAATGCGTTGAAAATCCGCCATGCGATGCCTGTGCTGCGCCAGATATCCCTCATCGGCAACTCCACCTAGGTCCAGAGATGTAGCCCGCTCGCCCAGCATATTTCGGTAATGCGCCAAAGCGTCTTGGTAGACATTGCCGGCGTTATACGCAGAGAGCGACGCCCTGCCGACTATTCCGGCGACCGAAGACATTAGGATGAAGAAGTCAAGCCGTTTGGGAAGAAGGGAATGAACATTCCAAGTCGCTGTAACCTTTGGTTCAATAACTGCTTTCCAGTCATCGAAGGTCATCCCCTGGAAAAGCCGCTCCTGAAATTTTCGTTAAGCAATGCACACGGTCACAAAGGAGCTGACACCATACCTTTAGAACCATCGAAGCTAGAATGCAGCCCTTGATAGGGGGCATTCTCTGAGAGCATCTAGTCAACGCTGACTCCAGTGTGGCCATCTGTGTCACATCACACGGAGGCGCCTCGATGTGGACGGTTCTCAACCGCAGCTCGTCGAGGAGGGCAACGGCATCCGCAGTTCGGGGACCAGAGCGCGAGAGCAAGATCAGAAACCGAGCACTGCGGCTGACAAGCTAACGGGCTGTAGCTCGACCTAAGCCGTCTAGGCCACCGACAACTAGGTATGACCCGTCGGGGTCTAATATTTGCGGTGGTTGTACATTGAGGTAGACCTATGCGATGTTAGCGAAGAAGTACGTAGCGGTTACCTGAACTTACGTCCACAACATCCATGTTTCCAAACTCTACGAGGAGTCTCTCTGTGCTTTTCAGTTGGTGCAAGTGGTCAAGTGCCCTGGGCAAATCCGAAACAGAAATCGACGTGACTTGTTTCCGAGGGTATTTATCAACTGATGCCGAAACCAGCTCCATGATATGTTTCAAGTCATTCGGTGTCATGGAGGTGTCCGAAGTACACAACTGATCCAGGTAAATCGTAAAGGAATGAAGATTAGAAGGTGCCCCATGGACCGTTCGAGGTTCGTCGATTGAGGACGACGTTTTACGAAACATGATATGCCGGCCCCAGTCTCTGATCGAATCTAAGAAAAGCTTTTCGGAGTTAGCCGTGTCTGATTGCAAGATGAGGTCGAATTTTCGTCTCAAATGTGGCACGAGCATAGGACGATTCAGAAACCAAGCTTTCGGCAGAATGCGCTTCTGAGGGACGCGTAGTGCATTGCTGACCCAGGTATTGTCCTCTTCCTCGGCTACCGTGACCCAGAATCCCGGAGACGCCCAGGTGGCTAAGAAGTTTGATAGCAGCTTGTCCGATAGGGCTCATCCCATCATGTATCAAGACCTGGTCGCCAGTTTTCACGTGTGCAATGCCTATCAATGCTTTGTAAGCCGCCCACATCGATGGAACTTCCAGACAAGCCTCGGCGTAAGACATGCGTGGTGGAATAATTATTGCTTCTCTTGCCGAAATTTGTATGTGTGGTCGATACGAACCGGGCCGACTTAAGCAGACGCGATCACCTAGTCGAAAAGATGGTCCACCGCCAACTTATGTGGCGAACCCGGCACAAAAGGAGCCAAGCCTATGCGGCTCGGTCTGATGTGAAAGCAATACAGCGTCCCTACTGTCAAGCATCACGGCTCGCACCATGATAATTAATTCTTCTCTTTGCAGAGGCATTTTTGGCATCGGAGACTGGATATAACGAGGAGTATCTCCCTGCTCGATGGAGGAGGTGGACAGAGTGAAAGGGGGTTGTCTTCTCAAAATGTTAGCTGAAAGCTCGTAGGGTATCACCTTTGTGTCCACCATCGATTTCAACGAGCTTGCTTCGGTGAGTCGCCGGTTATGCAAAAGACCATCATCTAGTTCCACGTATTCTTGCTCATATTGCTGGCCATCATGACTTGATATCATTTCCTCAACGACCTTCATCAAATGAATCGCTTGCTCTGTTGGAGATTTGCCCCCTTCGAGTGTTAGAGTAACTAGATGCACACTGCAGTGCTCTGATCGCAACGTCTGTGCCAAACCATCGAGCATTCCAGTATCGGGGTGCGGCACGAGGCTTCCGACTGAGACCCAAAGTTGATGACGAGCGGAACTTATTAAGGTCTGAAATGTTGGCCAATTGTCCTGGTCTAGATTTCGCAGGTAAGACGGATCGTAGGTCAGCAAGGAGATGATTATCTGATGCGATATGCGTCCCAGGGCAGCAGCAGCAGCTCTTGGGCCCAAGACAACAGGCTGCCTCCCGAGAAGGTCTTCGAGAGGGTGGATCAGATTTTCTGCTAAGGATCACTGTTTTTGAGAAGAAGTATCAAGGACAATGGATGCCTGGAACGCTGGCTTGGTTGGCATTATAGCTGCCAAGCTTTCTTCTCGACCAGAAGCCACAAGTCAACCACTTTTATTATCAGTGAGAAGCGAGTCCGGGTCGCGCAGGCGCAAATCAATACCGTTGAATCCAGCCCCTTTCAGTAGCAAGTCCCATTGCTCCATTGTAAGGCTTGGCCCCGGTGTGCGATGCTGCTCGCCGTCGACCCCAACCCACCAGCCCGGGAAGAGCCCAAATACAAAACCTAGGGTCCATCCAAACGGTTCGAACATCTCATGCATTATCAGCTTTCCGCCTGGTCTCAGAGCCTTTCGCACATCGGTAGGAGACATTGTCAAATCCGAAGGAAGGTGCAGTACATCGACTCCCACAACGACATCATATGAAGCCGCCTCAAATGCCTGTTTGACGAAATCTTGAATTAAATCAAGGGTGGAGAATCTGAGCTGAGACGCGTTGTCCTTGAGTTCTTCCTGTATGGTTGGCAAGAATGCAGGGGATATGTCGGTAAAGTCATATCTAGCGCAGCGCAATGACCCCGAGCCCGCGCCGGATGGACTTCTTAGAAAGATCTGCGTGCCTAAGCCAGTACCGCCACCAACTTCAAGGATGTTCATGCCAGGATGCTGGTGAGCCAAAAGATTCAGATAGCTGGACACCTGCTAGGTATTACTGAAACTGTATTCAAACTCGTACAAGTCCTTGAATTGATTTGCACGTACGAATAGTTCCATAGGTGTAACTTCGTCTTTGAACATCGCCACTAGGTTCGAAGAAATTAGAGAGTAGACGCTACCAATAGGAGATTCTCGTGCTGAGAGTCTAAGCTTCTCAAGCACATGAGGACCCGTCGATCCGTAGACTGAGCCGTTCTGCTTCGAGCGTTGAAGGTCCAAGTGATGCTGAGCCCAGCTCCAGTAGTGCTTCTTCCAAGTTTCGAGATGATCGGATGTACTGCTATGGATGCAGCGAATCAAATCTTCGAGTGAAGCCAGACCAAGGTCCTCCAAGTTCTTGCGAATAGCCGATCGCCCAAGATTTGACGGATGCTTGGCTTCCAGATAGGCACTGATCTCTTGTAGGCTCATTTTGCCCAAGACAGGTTTACAGTCGATGATCATGTGGCACTGTCGTGGGTTGGGCAGAGTCGGGACTACTGATTTGTTCGCTATCCTCATCAACCCAAACCCGTCGTACCACCGCCTTGCCTTCCTTGAGCCTCCGCTACTGGTAGCAAGGCCGTTCACAGAAAACCCGCTTTTTGTAACGCGCTCTACTGCAGCATACGCGATCACTGAATCTTGTTTTGACCAGCTCAGGCCTTCGCTTGAGACCCACAGAGCACGAATACTAGCGGGAATACTTCTGCCCATAGCCTGTGAGCCTCCGAAGCTCCGCGCCCTGAGGCCCAGGTGGAATGTCATGTCCAGCGACACAGGATGAATTGTGAGAGGATCGGATTGCTTTGCGTGCGGCCGAAATAGCTTGGCTTCAGCAGTCGCCTCTCCAGTTGGACTATACCGTTGATGCTTTAGACCTTGGAATGCAGGCCCATACCCATATCCTTATTGATGTAAATATCGGTACATAGTTTCAGAGTCGATGGGTGTGTTGCATTTGTCTCGCAGCTTCGCAAACTTCTCCGCGATAGCCTTCCGGATGTCAATGGCCTTCTGGTCTTTCCAATTATCAGTACACTGGTGCAAATATTCCACCATGATTGTTCCTTGACAATTGAACAACCACTCTTTGCCGGTGTATGTGCGAATGTTGAATTCCCATGTTGGCTCATCACCAGACAGTGGACCACACCTTCGAAGTGAAACTTGAATTTCCACGTCAAAGGACTGCGAGTTTATCTCGATTGGAGCGTTGAAATGGAGATCTCGTAGCAAGAATCCATCGATTGTCTTATCCTCCCCGGTGAGTTGCTTCGCCGCTTGAATTGCCATGGTGATCATACCAGCTGCCGGAAACAGGACTAAGCCTCTCACGACGTGGTCTTCGACACAAGGCAACTCAGCAGGTGCGATAAAGTGACGCCAACGAGCATCAGAAGGATTCCAATCATTGTGCGAACACCGATTAGCTCTGACGGTCCGCATTCTCTCTGTCCGTATTTTTGGATGAGGCAATTCTCATGCCAGAACTTCTGACTGTGATCGAACGGGTACTCTGGCAAGTCTACCAGCAACGACCTAGGCGGAGTTCCTGAAGTCGTATCAATTGCTCTGAGATTGAACTTATAAGTCAGACACCAGCTCAAGCGCCACTCCCCTTACGCCTCACCGAATATTCGAGATACCCTAAGCACTGACCCCCTTTTCAGTAATATATATCTCTATTAAAAAACGTTTCCTTGGAAATGAAGATATATTTTCTTAATCTTTAAATTCGGGCAATTTAAACGATATCGGTTTTGCTACTAACATACGTACTTTAAAAATGTAACGGCTAAACTAATTAACCAACTATTAAAGCTAAACGTACGGTTTATGTTGTGTTATGGCTGCACCACACCATTACGTCACAAGGGCAAAAGGACCAGTGGAATGATCACAATTCCAGGTAATCATTCTTCGTGCTACAGCCGTATATGTACTGGAGCTGTTACGGTGGACAAGGTCGTAACATGTTAGCAAAAATATTATAAAAATTCTACATAATAGTGAGGAACTTAATTACGTCTCGTAATACAAAAATAATTTAAGCAACGAAATTATATTATAAACTAATAATATCTAATTATAAAATATCCAAGGTATATACCCTTAACTAAATAGAAATAAATATCTTAATTTAAGTTAATATATATTACGCAACCCCTTTAGGTATATTCTTAAACAGTTTCTTATAGTCTCGTTTAATTAGATTATAACACAAAGCGATTAACAGAATCGTTAATAAAAAGTCCATTTGAGCGGCTTTTAAGTTGTATTAAATCGAACGTCTTTATCTTACCCGTAAAATCCGAGATATATAAACCTGGAAGAAATATGCGAAATTTTCTTCAATGTATATAAAAGTTTTAAAAATATGTTAATGAAGTAAATCGAAATCTAGGACCAGTTTAAGTACACTTTCCCGTATATTAAATTCTATACGTACGCGTAACGCTTTTCTTTTTACGTTTAATAGCCCCGTACGTTTAAAAAAAAGAAATAAGATAATTGTTTTACCATTATTACGAAATTGAAATTTTAAAACTTAAAATATTATATATTAATATGTAAATAAGGGTACGAAAAGTACTTAAAATGCTTAAGTTAATTGTTTAATTTAAGAGCAATACGGAGAATATATTTATAACGGTTGAGCTAGTTAACCAACTATTAAACCTAACCGTACGGGTTTATATTGGTAGCACTATCATCTCGTTTAAATAATGGAATAATTTAGTTACGTCTCGTAATATTAAGACGATCTTAGATGACGAAACTCTATTGCAAGCTATCGTTATTTATCTATAGAAACTAATGTAATTATATATGATATAATATTTATTAATATTTTTTTAAATCTCGTATATTTCGTAAGATTTTAATAGTGTAATATTTTCTAAATTCTATTACATTTTAGCAATTTAGTTACGTAACCGTATGCTTTATTCGTTTTAATCGTTTTTCAACTCGTTAAACGTATTAGGTTATGACACGATCTCTCTTTTTCTAGATTTTTATTTTAAAAATTATTTCGTAAATATTTTAACTTAGAATGCCTTTCCGTATTAAGAAACCTATTATATTCTTTTTTAAAGTTAAAACCGTCTAAAGTAACCCCTTATTAGTTATCGTTTTATTAGTCAACTTTTATTAAATAGCGTCTTATTTGTACTGTAAGCGTCGACGACTTAAATGTACACTATTTAAGGAAAACCTTTTTTTGTTACTTCTTTTACATATAGAATAACTTATTTAATTATAACGTCGTTAGTTTTAATCTTAGGTAAATATAATATATAATTATATAATACTAAAAACTTAAGCTAAAGTTAAAGGCTGCTAAAGAAAAGGTAAATTACGTTAATACTTATTTGTAACAGCTTTATAACTAAAAAAAGATATAATACAAAAAGGCGATAAAAGTTATTTTTCGTAATATTAACACCCTTAAAGAACTTAAAAGATTTAATCGCGAAAGCTAGGATATATGGAAATAACGTTCTTAGAGCCTCCGTTGGCAAACTTTATTATTTCGACCGATTGGTTAAAAGTTAATACTATTAATTAGTCGATTCCCGACGACGTTAATAAGGGCGAGATCGGTTTTAATATTATTGATAAAAACTCCTTAGTAAACGTTAGGCGTTTATAATATTTTTTGGCGGGGTCTTAGGTATTCTCGGAGTTTGGATAATTTTTTTACTTAACTTGATACTGGGTAAGTCCGTCGACTTCTCTTACGTTAACCCTTTTTTCTACCTTATAAACTTATTCGTCCTTTATCTCGTTTTGCTTAGTACGTAGTTTAACCGTATCTGCTATTAACTTGAATAAGGATATATAGAAGTTTAGATAAAGTTTAACTTTAAGTAGTAGTTTTAACGGGTAGTTATTCTTTAAGATTCTCTTAGTGATTTTATACGGGCTGATGTACTTAAAATTAAGCTTTTAACTTCGGCGTTTCGTTTGAATATTTTTAATAATTAAGTAAACCATCTCTCTTTCTGTAAAGGTTAATCTTTTTAACCGTTTCTAATTGTAATATATTTTTATTTAACTACGTACGAACTCGAGATTAATCTTCATTTCAACGTATAACTGCTTAAGTTATTTTAACGTAAACATAGTATTAATAGTTAATGGCCCTTTTATATATATATCTTTTGTAAATTTCTATAATGAAACTAAAATTAGTTATTAACGGGGTTGTTTTAGCACTTTTGTAATAATTAATATTATAGGTTATTCAAGTTACTGGTTATTTTTAACCTAATTATTTTACTTATAATTTTCGTACTATTATAAGTACGTTGTTAATATCTGATTTTGTCGTTTTGTTTATTTAATTATCTGAGGTTAGAAAGTATTAAAAATCTTATAATTTAAACTAACTTATATTATAAAAGTTTACTAAAACTTAAAGGCGAATATTATAGCTCTATTAAAACTAGTTTTGTATGATAACTTGTATATGTTAAAGAAATTTCTTAAAAAATATATACTATTAATGCGACGTTTAGAATATTATAATATGGTAGAAAATAAAAAGAATTTCGTAAATCGATTAACGATTACGAAAATGCTGTCGTAATGTATGCTCGTAATTAGGCTTTTTAATAAAAGGAGTTTAGTAATAAAATTTATCGTAATTTAAGTTTACGATCGTTTTACGATTAATAATAGTTATAGTTTTCCATATAGCTTATCTCGTCGTATCTTTGCCTTAGTACAAATATCGCATTAATCTATTACTTTTTATATTCTTATTTTTATTTTAGGGAATTAGTACGTACGGTAAAGGCGTTTTATGGTTTTATAAATCATTATTTATTTATATAACTAATGTTTATATATTTTCTTACTAGGTTGCCTTAATACTTTACCGGGACCTGTGTTTACTTTATTCGTTTTTTACTTAATTATTGTTATATATTTTAATTTTTAAATATATGTTTAAAAGTGCTGCTTATATCAATACACCTTGTTATAGAAGTAGATATTCTTCTTCTATTTTGTTAAAAATTGCATAGCTGATATTAATAACTCTATTAATAGGTTTAATTATTTGTTTAAAGTGTCGGCTTTGCCGTTCTCCGAGCCTTTTAACAAATTATAACGAAATCGTATTTCGTTAATCTTTTTACGTCTCAAAGTTATCGTGCTGTAAGTTTTTTGGTCGTAGTAAATCCGGTAAGAGTTTTATGATCCGTATAAACTTTAACTTAATATGAATTATTTCGAAGAAAATGTTTAAACATGCGAAACGTTTTAATAATAGTTATAAACTTTTTATCGGGAATGGCGGAACGTAGTTTTAGTTCTTATAGCTTATTAAAGAAAAGCGATAAGATGTAATTTATTTAAAATATTACGTTATTTAAATATCGCGCTTAAAGTATAGTTTGACCTATCAGTTTCTAGCTTAATTAAGTAATTTCGATCATATATAATTAATATTAGCTGGCTAGTAATAGCTTTTTTAATTTGTTAAAAAGTTTATTTACTCGTAGTATTTATTAAAACTTTTCCTTTGTTTGAATGAGTTTTATTAGTGGTATAGTTATTTTGCTTAAGTTTTTAGTAAATTTTCGATAGTAATTAGCGAGTCTAAGCAAGGTCTCTACTTTTTTAATTATAATGGGCGTTGCTTAACTTCGTACCGCTGCGATCTTTTTAGAGTTTATTTTAATATATCTATAACGGCTAGGTTAGTTAACCAACTATTAAACCTAAACGTACGGGTTTATGTTAGCAAAAATATTGTGAGAAATTAAGCAATATTAATTAAGATAACTTAATTACGTCTCGTAATATTAAGGGTGTTTTAGGTAACGAAGTTATATTATAAACTATCGCTATCTAACTATGGAACCTAATGAGTATATATATATTATTAAGTAAATTAAGATAAATATCTTAATTTAAGTAAATTCATCTTACGTGATTTAACTTATTTGAGTTTTATTTCGGTTTCCATTAAGAGACTATTTCAGAGGCCCGATTATCTTATGTTATAACATGATCCCTTTTTTCAAAATTTTCGTCCCGAAGATTTTTTAATACGTAAGCTTTTTTTTTACCATATCGGGTCGTTTAGCTAACCGTAAATTTTGTAATCGCCTTAGTTAAAAAAAAAGCGTTGCTTTGTTTGCTAATTATATCTTTAAGTTTGGTTCTAAAGTTATACCATATATTTCTTATTTCGAAAAGGGTTTTAAATATTTTATAATCGAGGATCTTAAATTTTGCAAATAGTACGTCCTTTATTCGAATCGTCGATGCGACAGGTTTGTCGTCTTTTTTTAGTTTTTTGAGAATATTAAACATGTTAAGAATTGCTTAAACCGTAAAAAGTAGCTTACGTAAAACCGTTTTTTTTAATTCTGTAAAGATATTATAAATAAGATATCCGATATTTTCGAATACATTTCGCGCCTTATCCGTTTAAAAAAATAATAAGTTTTTTTTTCGTAAAAAGGGTATAAAATTAATCCGATAAGGGGTGCAGAATTTAAACAAGCTTGTAGAATAAAAGGGATTTAAAAACAAAACCGTTTAAAAGCCGAATTCGAGGTTGTTATTTTTTAAGGTTTACCTATTCCTAATTATGTTAGGTACCTTTTTATTAGTGGCCTAGATTGGGACGTTATATTTAGTACCGCCGCCGCCGATGGAAACCTTTTAGCAGTTATGTGACGGCTAGGCTAATTAACCAATTATTAAACCTAAGTCGACGGGTTTATATTGGCAAAGTACTATAAGAAACTAAGCAACGAAATAATTAAGATAACTTAATTACGTCTCGTAATACTAAAAATGTCTTAAGTAACGAAGTTATATTACAAGCTGTCGCTATCTAACTATGGGTAATAAATAACACATATATACTTTTAACAGCTTTAGATAAATTTATTAAATCCTTATAAATCCATCTTACATAACTTAACCCATTTGCGCTCTATTTTACGGTCTCGCCAAAAAACCGTCTTCCGAAATCCGACTAGTTATGTCATAACATGATCCCTTTCTCTCTAAATCTTCGCCCCGAAAATTTCCTGGTAAGTTCCTCCCTTTACCATATCGGGTCGTATCGCTAATCGTAAACCTCGTAACCGACCTAACTAAAAAAAAGCGTTACTTCCCTTACCTCTTACATTGTCAAATTTGGTTTTAAAGTTATGCCGTACATTTCTTATTTCGAAAAAAACCTTAAATATGTTATAATTAAAAACCTTAAGCGCTACGAGCAATACGTTTTTTATTACAATCGTCATTGCGATAAGTCCGCAATTCCTCTTACTTTCTTAAAAAGCATTAATCGTACTAAAGATCGCCTGGACCGTAAAAAAAAAGTCACATAAAAGCATCTTTTGCAATTACGTAATAACATTCGAAATAAAACGGCCGAAATCTCCGAGCAACTTTTCCGTTTAATTTGCAACGAAAAATAATAAATTATTTTTTCGTAAAAAAGGTATCAAATTAATTCGCTAAAGGGTAAAAAGTTTAAATAAGTTAAAAGACCGGAAAATAAAGGAAAAAAAAAAATCGCCTAACTGCTAAACTTAAGGCCGCCGTTATTTAAGATTTCCCTGGTTCTAACTATAAAAGGTATCCTTCGGTTAATGGTCTGAACTGGGATATTATTTTGGGCGCTACCGCTATCGATAGAAATTTTTCAAAAATCGCTAGGTATTTATAAAGTTTTTCGCGGGCTCCCAGAGATTTTAGGAGTTTGGGTAATTTTTCCATTTAACTAAATACTAAGTAAATCTATTAATTTTTCGTATGTCCAATATTTTTTCTGCTTCGTACTTTTTTTTTCCTTTTACCTTTACTTCGCTTCGTCCTATTCGTACTTTAATAATATCTGCTGCTAACTCGAGCAAGGATATATAAAAAACTGGATGGAATTTAACTTTAGGTGGCAATTTTAACTGATAATTATTTTTCGAAATTTTCTTAATAATCTTGTATGGCCCGATATACTTAAAGTCAAGTTTTTAGTTTAAGCGTTTTGTTTAAATATTTTTAGTAATTAAGTAAACCATCTTTCCCTCCGAAAAGGTTAATCCTTCTAACCGTTTTTAGTTATAATATTTTATCATTTAATTACGCTCGAACTTCAGTTCTATCTTTATTTTTTAATGCAGTTGTTTGAATTGTTTTAACGTAAGGATTATTTTAACGTTAAATAGTCTCTTTTTTTGTATTTCTTTTTAAACTTTTAGGGTAAACCCGAAGTTAGCGATAAATGGAATAATTTTAATATTTTCGTAATAACTAGTATTATAAATTATTTAAGCTATTAATAACTTTTCAACCTAATTATTTTGTTCATAATTAATATAACATCGCAGGTACGTTTCCAACGTTTAATTCTATCGTTCTATCTGTCCATCTATTTAATGTCGAAATACGTTACATAACTTATAATTTAAGCCGATTTGTGCTATTAAGTTTTGCCAAAACTTAAAGGTAAACGTTATACCTTTATCTATAATAATTTCGTATGGCAATCCATATACGCTAAAAACATTTCTAAAAAAGAATATACGCTATTTATTCGGCGTTCGTATTTTTGTTATAAAATAAAAAATAAAAAAATTTTATGAACCGGTTAAGGATTACGAAAATACTATCGTAATATATACTTATAGCTAAATCCTTTAATAAAAAAAATTTGGTAATAAAATCGATCGTAATAAAATCCAACGGTCGCTTTACGATTGGTAAAAATTACAATTCTCCATAAGGTTTGTATCGTCGTACTTTTACTCGGGCGTAAACGTCGTACTAACGCCTAACTTTTTGTACTATATTTTTTATTTTGGGGAAACCATATGTACGCTAAAAACGTTTTAAGGTTTTGTAAATCTCTAAATGTCCATATAATAAGTGTTCGTATATTTCTCGCATTAAGTCCTTCTAATATTTCTTTAGAACTTATAATTTGTTTGTTTTTTCGGGTACATTATCGTTATCTATTTTAATTTTCTGGTATATATTTTAAGGCGCTACTCGTATTATCGTAACTTATTGCAAGCGCAAATATTCTTCGGTTATAATGTCAAAAACTACATAACTAACCTTAACCGTTTTTCCCTTAAGGTCCGGTCGTTTGCTAAAAACGTCGGCCCTGCTATTTTTAAGCCCTTTTTATATATAATAACAAACTCGTATTTTACTAATTTTTCTACGTAACGAAACTATCTTACTATAAATTTTCTGGTCGTAATAAATCGGGTAAATTCTTTATGATCCGTATAAACCTTAACCTAATATTAATTACCTTTAAGAAAATATTTAAATCCGCGAAACGTTTTAATAATAACCAAAATTTTTTTATCAGAAATAACGTAACGTAATTCAGGTCCTTATAATTTATAAAGAAAAGAAACAATAAAATGTAATACATTTTAACCATCTCGTTATTAAATTACAACGTCCAAAGAAAAATTTAATACGTCAATTTCTACCTTAACTAAGCGATTTAAATCGTACATAATTAATAGTAATTAATTCGTAATTACGTTTTTAATTTATTAAAAGGCCTTTTCTATCTTTAACACTTATTTAAACTTTTCCCTTTTTCGCGTAAGCTTATTTAAGGGTATTACTATCCGACTAAAGTTTTTAATAAATTTTCGACAGTAATTAACGAATTCAAAAAAAAACTTGCATTTCCTTAACTATAATAGGCTATACCCAATCTCGTACTGCAGCTATTTTCTTAAAGTCTATTTTAATATGTCCAAAAATAATAATATGGCTTAAATATTTAACTTTTTATATATAAAATTAGGTTTTCTCCGCATTAATTAGCAAGTTAGCGTTCTAGAATAATTAAAACACCTTATAGACATATTCCTCATATTATTCTTTAGTTTTTAAGAAAATAAGGATATTGTCAAAATAATATATTACAAAATATCAAGATATTCTTAAAAAACGTAATTAACCATACGTTAAAAAGTGGTAGGTACGTTAGTAAATGTCATAAAGATAACAAAATATTCGTAAAAACCGTACTTAATTCGAATTAAGTTGTGCCCGTTTTTAAGGTTAAAAATAGTAAACTATTAAGCTTCGTAAAAACAATCCTTCATTTTACTAATTAAGAGTAATAACATTCGATTTTTAACAGTAATATTATTAAACTGTCGGTAATCCATAACTAGTTGTAATTTTCTATTCTTTTTTAATACGAAAAACATAAAGTATCTAGCTAATAATTTAAATAATCGAATTTATTTTTTTAAGTCGATCCTTTAGGTACTCCCTAAGTACGTATAATTCTATCTCGTTAAGGTTAGAAATAAGGTAAAACTTAATAAATACTTTTTCTTTAAAAACAATTTCATAATTCCATTTGATATATTTTAATAATTTCGTTTCGAACTTTTTCCGAAATATACGCTCATATTTATAATATTATGGTGGTACGTTAATTCATTTTTCTAACCCTTAAAGTTATTATTATAACTCGTTATTTAATTACTGTAATTTTGCTTTAATAATAGCAATAATACGTCGTATTTTTTTATGGTACTCAATTTTTTTATATCGTATTCTTATAGGTAGTAAAACTTCTATCGTGTTCTTATACTAGCATTCGTCGCTATCTTCGATCCAATGTTAAAATTTCTATCGTTTTTTTTAATATTTATCACTAAATTATAAAAAACTTTACTTAATTAATTTTGTAATTAATTAGAAGGTTATATTAACGTAATCATACCTTTCCTAGGATTATATCGCAATTCCCTAACGGTACGATGTCGAAATTAACGGTTATATTTTTTTCTAAAATAAAACTGTCGAGGTAATTAATTTCGTGTATAATCTTTCCGTTATCGTAAAAAAATAATTAGCTTTTGGCGGTATTCGCAATATAACGGTCCTTCTTGTATCTTTATAATAATCTAAATTGGTTAACTACTTCGGGTATAATATAATTACCTCCTAAAGCTCCGCTATCCATTATAACGATATACCAATACGTCCCAATTCGTACCTTCAAAATAATGGGGTTATCGTCAGCCCCTATCGCTGTTAATACCTTTTAAAGAAATTTTTGTTACTTTCATAAGATTTTGCCATCCTACGACTTTTTTATAAGTAACTGTTTTTATTTAGGTATTATTTAAATTAACATATTCGTTTTCTTAAATTATCCGTTCGATTTCGCAATTATCTAATAATATGTTATTATTATCTAACTTATTTTTCCATTTAATAAATACGTACTTCGTACCTTTTTACCTTCTTTTAAAGTTATATTATTTTACTTTTTTATAATTCTACAATTCCTTCTAATTAAAGCATTATTTCTACTTATTATCATATTTCCTAATCCTACTAAATATATCGTTTTTCTATAACGTAAACCATATTCCATATAGAAATATTTTCATCATTTTCTTATAAGTTTTTAATAAATTAAATAAAGTTTACGGAAATTCCTTTTCTTTCCATCGAGTTTGTAATAATAATTAGTTGAAAGTAAAGGTCGGCAACCGGCTATCGTGTCGTCAAATTAAATTCCTCTTAGGCCGCCTTTTCTTATTACAACTATTCGCAACTATCAAAAAAACATAAGGGGTCTCCATAAAGGCATTTTTATCCTTCCGGCCGACTCTTATATGCGATTATTTTATTAACATCCTCTTTATTAATCTAATTGCACAAATGGCAGTACCATCGTCGATCTCTAAAATCTTCCCCTTATAACGTAATAAAATCAAATCCTTAAGCCAGCATACGTAAAAATCGTCTTATAATATATGCCTTATTTTCCTCATAAACAAAACAATTAACTCGGACGTAATAAATTAGGCTTAATTAAAAATATTAATTAGCTTCACCTAGTACCACAATATCTATCTATCCTTCGTAATCTTCGAGCCATTTTTTAAACATCTATACCGACTATCGCTAGTAATCTTTTTGTTATTTTTTAAATAATAATCGTCTTTCTGGCGATTTTTCCCATTCCTAGTAATCTTATAACCATTAACGTAAAAATTCTTATTACTTTTATTATATTTATATAACTTTTTACGACAATTCTTTAATCTCTATCTATCCTTATCATATTATTACTTTTAACATTTTTAAAAGGTCCGCTCCTTACCGTATTATAGCGAAAATCTTTCCTCGTAAACCATTAAACGGTTATCCTATAGGTACTAAAATCTAAGATTTATTTTATTAAAATTTCTTAGGTAACCTGCCCTCAAAAACTTTATGGCCTATCTTACCACAATTCCAACATTTCACTCGTCGTACCTTTCGTTAAATAATTCTAAGTTCCATAAATCCTAGTTCCGTTCCATTCGAAATATTATATTTTCTAAGGGCGCTAGTATTTGCTAAATAGCGAGGTTTATTTCGCGTACTTATCCCTAAAATATATCGCCCTCGTCGTTTTTATCGTTGTTTATACTGTCGATTATCAATCTTAATAATTTCCGCAACATATTTATCTAAAATAATAAATTATTCAATTTTAACCATTTCATCTTTAACGTTATCTTTAAGTCCTCGATAAAATATATCGATTAAAATTTTTTTTCCTTATCTCCTTATCCTACTTTAATAATCAAGTTTTAAAAGTAACAACGTACTTAAATATAAAGCTCTTTTATTTTAGATTAAGGATTTTCTAAGTTACCGATCGTTTTTCGTTAAAGTTACTAAAATTAAAATAAAATTTAACTTCCAAATTAGCATAAGTTAAAAAAAAAACCTTAATAATATTTTCCTAATCGTCCTCGGCGTTTTTTAGGTAATCTGTCATAATAAATTCGAACCAATCCGCAGCATCTCCTATAAGGCATATTACTACAGCGAGGATTCGATTCGGGACATTATCAATATTTAAAAAACGTAAATAAACGCATATTTAGGTAAGGAAAACTTAGGGGTTCCTTTTGCTATCATAAGGTTTTAATTTTTTAAGTTTCATTTTGGTAATAAAAGTTAAAGTAATTCCGGCTATCTAATTTACAAGTTGCTGAAAATCTTTTTCTAGGACTTAAATACGGGCTTAAAATTCTTAAAAGGTAAGTACTTAGGAGTTACTGGTCGACATTTTAACAAAATTAAATATTATTTAAAATTTAACAATATTACTAAATAAAAACTTGCAACGTATAACGGCTAAGCTAATTAACTAACTATCAAACCTAAGTCGACGGGTTTATGTTAGTAAAATACTGTAAGAAACTAAGCAACGAACTAATCAAGATGACTTAATTACGTTTCGTAATACCAAAAATATCTTAGGTAACGAAATTATATTACAAGCTGTCGCTATTTAACTATGGGTAATAAGTAATATATATATACTTTTAATAATTTTAAATAAATTCATTAAATCCTTATGAATCCATAATTATAACTTCTAATAAATTTATTAAATCCTTATAAATCCATCTTACGTAACTTGACCTATTTGGGCCCTGTTTTACAGTCTCGCCAAGAGACCGTCTTCCGAGGTCCGACTAGTTGTGTCATAACAAGTTGCTGGGCATTTATAAGGTTTTTCGAGGGTTCCTAAGTAATTTCGAAATCCGGGTAATCCTTTTATTTGATTAGATATTGTGTAAATCCGTTAACCTTTCGCATATCGATAATTTCTTTTACCTCGTATATTTATTTTTTCTTTATTTCCACGTTATCCTCTTTAATGCGTATTTTAACCGTATTTACTGCTAACTCAAGTAAGGATATATGGAAAATTGAGTGGAGTTTAACCTTAAGTGGTAGTTCTAATTAGTAATTTTATACGGACCGATATCTTTAAAATCGAATTTTTAATTCGGGCGTTTTATTCGGATATTTTTAGTAACTAGGTAAACCATTTTTTCCTCAGAAAAAGTTAATTCTTTTAACCGTTTTCGGTTGTATTATTTTTCTATTTAATCGCGTATAAATTTAAATTTTATTTTTTAATATAATTACTTAAGTTGGTTTAACGTAAGAATGGTTTTAATATTAAGTAAACCTTTTTTTATACTTTTTTATAAACTTTTAGAGTAAATTTAACATCGGTTATAAATAACCATATTTTAATGCTTTTATGGTAATTGGTGTTGTAAGTTATTTAAGTTATTAGTAATTTTTTAACCTAGTTATTTTGTTTATAATTACTATAGTATTATAAGTATACTTTGAGTATTTAATTTTGTCGTTTTATTTATCCGTTTATTTAAACTGGAAATGTATTAGATATTTTGTGATTTAAGCCGATTTATGTTATTAGGCTTTACTAAAACTTAAAGGTAAACGTGGTTTCTTTGTTTAAAATAATTTCGTACGGTAATCCGTATATGCTGAAAATATTTTAAAAGAAAATATATGCTATTTATTCGGTATTTACATTTTTGTTGTAAGGTAAAAAATAAGAGCATTTAATAAATCGATTTACGATTCCGAAAATGTTATTATAGTATATGCCCGTTATTAAGTTTTTTAATAAAGGGAGTTTAATAATAAAATTTATTGTAATAAAATTTTATGGTTATTTTACGATTGGTAATGGTTATAATTCTTTGTATATTTTATATTATCATATCTTTATTTTGGTATAGACGTTATATTAGCGCAAGATTTTTTGTATTATGTTTTTTATTTTAAAGAAGTCATATATACGCTAAAAGCGTTTTAGAGTTTTATAGATCCCTGGATATCCATGTAATTAATATTGATATATATTGCATACTAGGTTTTTTTGGTATTTTTCTAGGGTTTGCAACTTATTTATCCGTTTTTGTAAATTATCATTATATACCTTAATTTTTTAATATATATCTGTAAATGTTATCCGTATTGTAGAGATCTAATAATAAGCGTAACTATTTTTTAGTAATAATATCGAAAATTGCGTAACTGATATTAATTTTTTTAAAGTTTGGTCGTTTGCTAAAACCGTTAGTTTTGCCGTTCTTTAAGCTTTTTTTATATATAATAACAAAGTTATATTTCGCTAGTTTTTCCGCATAACGAAATTGTTATACTATAAGTTTTCTGGTCGTAATATATTAGGTAAGATTCTTATAATCCGTATATACCTTAATTTAATATTAGTTACGTTTAAGAAAATATTTAAATTCGTGAAATATTTTGATAATAACTATGAATTCTTTATCGGGAATAATATAACGCAATTTAAGCTCTTATAATTTATAGAAAAAAATGATGAGGTATACTATATCTTAATTATTTTATTATCCGATTATTACGTTTAAAGCACAATTTAACACGTTGGTTTTTAGTTTTACTAAACGATTTAGATCGTACATAGTTAATACTAGTTAATTAATAATTATTTTTTAATTTGTTAAAAAGTTTTTTTCGTTTTTAAGGTTTATTAACATTTTTTCCTTTTTTTAGTAAACTTATTTAAGAGTATTATTATCCGGCTGAAGTTTTTAACGAACTTTTGATAATAATTTGCGATATTAAGGAAAGTTTGTATTTTTTTAATTGTAATACGTTTTTGCTTAATTTTGTACTACTGTAATTTTTTTAGGGTTTATTTTGATATGTCCGGAGGTGATAATATAGCTTAGGTATTCGATTTTCTATATGTAAAAATAGCTCTTTTTTACGTTAATTAATAGTTAATATTTTAAAGTAATCGCAGTATTTTATGATCATACTCCTCGTGTTTATTTTGTTAGTTTTTAAAAATATGAAAATGTTGTCGAGGTAGCATATTATAAAAATATCGAGGTGTTCCTTAAGGACGTGGTTGATTATACGTTGGAAGGTAGCAGGTGTGTCAGTAAGTTTTATAAGGGTGACGAGGTATTTATATAAGCCGTACTTAATCCGAAACGTTATTTTGTATTTATAATTTTTTTAATTCAAATTAAATTATATTTATTTTTAGAGTCGCAAGCGGTAAATTATTAAACTTTATAAAAATAAATTTTTATTTCGTTAATTAAAAGTAATAGTACTTAATTTTTAATTATGATATTATTAAGTTATTAGATAGCCGGTTGGTAATTTAAAGAATTAAATTTACTTTTCTATTCGATTTTCTAGGTATTTTTTAAATACGTATAATTTTATTTCGTTAAGGTTGTAAATAGGATAAAACTTAATTAATACTCCCTTTTTTAAGATAATTTTATAATCCCATGCGTTATATTTTGGTAGTTTCGTTTTAAACTTGTTTTTGAAAAGTCGTTTATATTTACAATATCATGATAATATATTAATTACATTTTTTAATTTTTTAAGTTATTATTATAAATCGTTATTTAATTATTATAGCTTTACTTTGACAGTAATAATAATACCTCGTATTCTTTTATAATACCTATATTTTTATATTATATTTTTATAGGTAGTAAGGTTTTTATCGTATCCTTATGCCGGTATTCGTCGCTATTGTCGATTAAGTATTAAGATTTCCGTCGTTTTCTTTTACACTTATCGCTAGACTAAAAAAAAATTTTACTTAGTTAATTTCCTAATTAATTCGGGGTTATACTAGTGTAACCATATTTTTCCTAAAATTATGTCGTAATTTCCTAACGGTATTGTGTCGAACTTAGCTACTATACTTTTTTCTAAGATAAAAATATCGAAATAATTAATCTTACGTAAAATTTTTCCATTATCGTAAAAAAATAGTTAACTTTCAGCAGTGTTCGCAATATAAGGATTTTTTTTATATGTTTATAGTAATCTAAATCGGTTAACTACATTAGGTGTAATATGATTACCCTCTAAAACTTCGTTATTTACTATAACAGCATATTAATATGTTCCAATCCGTATTCTTAAAATGATAAAGTCGTTATTATCCTTTATTACTACTAAAGCTCTTTTTAAAAGCTTCCTTTATCTCCGTTAGATCTCACTATTCTACGGCTCTTTTATAGATGGCCCTCGTTTTTTGGTTTCGTTTACATTGTCGTAATTACGTCCACAGCCAATCGATTTCGTCTCGGAAATATTTAATATATTGCTATTATTATTTTGTCTCGTTCCTTCATTTCTTAATTTGCTTTCTAAGTTGTTTATTAATCGCCTCTAACTGCTAGATATCTTTTTATTATCGGCGCATTTCGCCTTTTAGCTAAAGCATGTATTCGTCTTATTATTATATTTTTATATCTTATTTAGTAAATTGTTCTCCCATTATATGGATTGCTTCCTATTATGTGATGCCGGTATCGTTCTCGTTTTTCTATAATTCCTTAGTAACTTGCTAAAGTTCTTCCTTAATCGCCTATCTATCTGAAGAATCGATAGTAAAAATAAATTGAAAATATAAATCTGTAATTACTTATTATGTTATCTTTTTTTACCGATCTCTAGAGTAACTTTTTATAAGTTTAATAATTATACCACTCGAAATAACAAAAAAGGTTTTATTATGGACACTATTATCCCCTTAACTAACTCCACGCGGCCGTTCTTTAATCAACGTCCTTTTGGGGACCGATAATGCGAAAATGCTAATACCACTATTCGTTTTGCTTATTTTTTCTCGTTTTGTTAAAAAAAATCGAATCCTTTGTTTGCCATACGTATAATACGTTAATAAATAGATCGTTTCCATTTCTTATAGTTAGGATATTATTATCGTCGATAGTAAAGCGTATACATTCGTCCATGTTAATCCGGGGTGCCTGGATAGATTGTTTCGGTTCATCCTTAGTGTTTTTATAGCCATTCCTTAATTATCTAAGTTATTCATCGTATTTTTTTTTGTTTTTTCCGTAAAAGTAATTCTGTAAGCCCTTTTTTTAAAATATTTGTATCGCCGTTTAAAATATTGTTATACTTTATCTTAAAATAATTTTTTAACCTTTCGTTAAACACTTTATAACTTATCATACGACAATCTAAAGGAATCTAGTTGTCGTTAAATTATAGCAAAAGTTTTCCTACCCGGGTTACTCTAGGATTATCCCGTAAATACCGGGGTCCATAGTTTATCTTATTGGTATTTTTTAGATATCCGATATTAAGATGCTTTGTAACCTATCTTACCGCAATTTTAATATTTAACTTATCGTCTATTTTATTGCTAGATAATTTTAATCTTTATGGGTCCTAATTTTGTTTTATAAAATATATTATTTCTCTTAAGGGTATTAATATTTGCTAAATATTTAGCTTTGTTACTCCGAACGTTTATTCTAAGTGTAAATCGTTTACGTCGTTTTTATCGTCATTTAAACTATCGGTTGTTAATTTTAATAACTTTTCTAATATACTTATTAAAAGTAAATATTCGTTTAACTCGAACTATTTTATCCTTAACATTATTTTTGAATCCTTTGTAAAATATATCGATTAAAGCGTTTACTTTTTATTTTCCTATCCGGCCTTAGTAATTAAAGTTTTAAAATTAACTGCGTACCTAAATGCTAATTCTTTCTGTTTAAGGTCGAGGATTTTTTATACTAAAGGCCTTTTTTTATCCAAGTTACTAAAATTAAAGCGAAGTTTATTTTCGAAATTAATATACTCTGAGAAGATTTTATTAGTTAATTTTCCCCTATCGGCTTTTACGTTCTCTAGATAATTTCGTATAATAGGTTTAAACTAATCTATCACATCCCCAGTAAGGTATGTTTTTACCCTAAGGATTTTATCCGACACCTTGCTAAAGCTCAAATAGCGTAAATAAACGTATTTTTAGATAAGGAAAATCTATAAATTCTCTTTTCCATTATAAAATTCTGGTTTTTTAAGCTTTATTTTAATAATAGTAGTAATTAACGCAGGTAAAACAAATCCAGCCTAATTAATAAACCGTTAAACTTTTCCCTTTAGCTCCTAGATATAGACCTAAAGTTATTAAGTAGAGGTTTCCTAAAAACTGGTTGATATTTTAATAATATTAAATATTACTTAATATTTAACGATATTGCTAAATAAAAGCTTGCAAAGTATAAAAGTTAAGTTAATTAATTAACTATTAAACCTAAGCCTACGGGTGTATGTTGGCAAAAGTATTATAATAAATTAAACAATAATAAATAAGGTAATTTAATCACGTTTCGTAGTATTAAGGATATTTTATGTAACGAAATTATATTATAAGCTGTCATTATCTAACTACGGAACTTAGCAAGTATATATATTATTAAGTGAATTAAAATAGATATCTCGATTTAAGTAAATCTATTAAGTGGCTTAAAATAAGTATCTTAATTCAAATAAACTTATTAATTAGATTAAGATAGATATCTTAATTTAAGTAAATTTATTAAATGGATTAAAATAGATATCTCAATCTAAATAAATTTATCTTACGTGACTTAACTTATTTAAATCCTGTTTCGATCTCTGCCAAGAGATCGTTTCTGAGGCCCGACTATCTTATGTCATAACAATATCTAAAAGTGATGATATATTTTAAGTCTTTAATTTTTTATATATAAAACTATCTATTTTCAGCGTTAATGAGTAGATTAGCGTTTTATAATATCTATAAAACCTTATAGACGTGCTTTTCGTATAGGATTTCCGTTTTTTAAAAAATGAGAATATCGTCGAGGTAGTATATTATAAAAATGTTTAAATATTACTTAAAAACGTGGTTAATTATACGTTAAAAGATTATAAGTGTGTTGGTAAGTCCTATAAAGATAACTAAATATTCGTTTAGGTCGTCTTTAATTTTAAAGGTCTTTTTTTACTTATATTTCCTTTTTTTAATTGGAACAAGGTTATATTTATTTTTTAGTTAAAAGTGGTAAATATCTTAGCTTCGTGAAAATTATATTTTCCTTTTTTAAATAAGCATTATAATATTGAGTTTTTAATAGTAGTATTATTAAGAAATTAACACTGTATATTTAATTGTAATTCTCCGTTTTTTGTAGGGTATAAAGAATATAAGGTGGTTTACCGGTCATTTCGAAGGTCAATTTTAAATTTTCTATAATCGAACTCTTAGGTATTTTCGATATGCATGTAATTCCGTTTTATTAAAATTGTAGATCGGGTAAAATCTAATTAAGGTCTCCTTTTTAAGGATAAATTTATTTCGAGCTTTTGTTTGAAGTAAACGTTTATATTGGTAGTATTACAGTAGTATATTAATCAAGTTATTTAACTCTTCAGGTTGTAGTTTTGTTAAATCGTTAATTAATTACTATAGTATTATTTTAATAAGAATAAGAATAAGTTAAACTCGTTTATAAAGCTTATGATTTTTTTATATCGTATTCCTTTAAGTGGTAACGTATTTACCGTATTCTTATGCCGGTATTTGTCGCTATTCTCAGTCGAATATTGAGGTTTCCGTTATTATTTTTTGTATTTGTTGCTAGGTTATAAAGTAAACTTTACCTACTTAGATTCTTTATCTATTGAAAGGTTATATTAACGCAATTATATAATTCTTATAACTATATCGTTCTTTTTAATTAGAATAATATTAAATTAAATTATTATAATTTTCTTAAGATAATAATGTGAAAGTAATTAATATATCGTATAATTTTTTCATTATTATAAAGAAATGGTTAACCTTTAATAGTTTCCGTAAAGAATTTATTTTAAATCTTTATGCTAGCTTAAGTTTGTTAATTATTTCGAATATTATATAGATTTTTCTAGAGTTTTGTTACTTACTTTAGCGGTGAATTAGTGTGTTTTAATTTGTATCTTTATATCAGCAGTTACAATGATTAAATACAGTAGCCTGGCGTAGATTGTGTGTTAATGTTAAACTAAACTACAAACGTCTGAGCCAAGCTCCCATTACATACTCAAATCCATGCTTAAAAAGCTTTTTCTAAACAAAAGGTGTCCTAGGTTACATCCTACAACCTAACCCACCAATCGTAAGCACCTCAAAGTACCAACTGCCGACACGCCCTTTTGCTTTAGGTAGTCTCGGCCACTATATCCCTTGAAAATAATTAATTAAGTCTTAATCTGTTAAGGAACTAAAGTTTTGTATTAATCTCGAGTACCTTCTAACTCGTTCTATATCCTCTTAAGTTCTAAATTCGCTACGAATCGCTCGAAATTAACCCTATTTAAAGGCTTCGTAAGCTTATTTGCTAGGTTATCCTTGCTTTTAACGTATTGGAAGTTGATATTACCTTCCTATACCTCCTACCGTACGTAGTGGTGCTCCAGCCGAATATAACGTTTCCTTCGGGTTATTTGAATCTCTGTTACCCACTTTAGCGCACTTGTATTATCCTCCAAAATGAGAATGGGGCTTTCTGACATAAGCTTTAACTTTATCAGGAAGTTCCTAATCCCGGCCGTTTCCGCTGCGGCTATTCCAACCCTTACGTATTCTGCTTTAATGGTATACTTAGTAATAACGCCTTATAGCTTTGAAAGTTATAAAACGGGTACCCCAGTTATGAAAAATACGTAACCTATAATAAACTTAGCTAATTGGCTATCTGCGAAGTTTATGTTTATTACTCCGAACAGGCTTAGATTATTATATTTCCGGTACGGGTACTTTTTGTTTAACTTTTGGTATCGAAGCAATAGGTTTATGGTGCTGTTTAGGTACCGTAATAATCATTTAATGCATTCCTGGTACTTAAGTAACGGGTTGCCTATAAACCTAGCCCAAGTTAACGTTGCAAACGTTATATTTGGTTTGTTAATGCAACTGGAAAAGTTAAATTTTCCCATAAGGCTTGCGTATTCGTAAGTATCTTTATTGCTAACCACGTTTTTTTCGTTCTTTATTACGTATTGCAAGTAATCCTTGATAAATGGCGTAGGTTATTTCTATATGGCATCCAATTCTAATAACTTTAATACCTTCTTAATATACTATTACTAATTCAATTTAACGTCTCCAATAAATATTAAACGCATAATTCGTACGCCTAGGTACTAATTAGCATTACCCAGGTTTTTAATAGGTACATCCTTAGCAATTCCGTTGGTTACATTTCTCAAGCGTTATAAGTTAGGGCTTATAAGTAGGAAGTTATCGACGTACGAGGTAATAACGTCCCCTAATTGGTCGTTACAATAAATCGCGTTATTTAAAATTAGTAAACGAATACCTTATTTCGCCAGTATCTTTTTAACTTTTTCCTGCCAAGTAGCTCCGGCTTACTTTAGGCCGTATAAAGGGTTTATTAGCTTAATAACCTCTTTAGAGGAGAACTAGTACTTAATTTTATCCTTTGGGTATACGTCGAAATACTCTTTTAGTATGAGAAAAAGTTTTATGTAAATATTTTCCTTTAGGTTGTTATTTAGATAGGCAACGATAAAATTGATTTAAATTATGTACTAATTTAGGGCAGCAGCTAAAATTATTAAAATTGTCTAATGGATAACTTTTACAATGCTAGCTGTTATTTCGTTATAGTTAATACCTTTCCGTTAGGCAAAGCCCTTAGCGTAAATACGGGCCTTATACTTTTTTAGCTTTTCTGTGGACGTATATTTCTTTTTTAATACCCATTTAGTGTCTACCAGGTGCCCGTAGCCTTTATTATCTGCTGTAAAATAAAACGTTCCGCGCTGGAGTTTTTTTTTTGATCTTAATAAAGATGGCTTTAAACTACATCTCGCGTTTTGGGCTTTCTATTATTTTTTTTAGTAATAGGCCGTTATCTACTATAGCGTATAGCCTGTAGCTGTTATCGTCGACATCAGTCAGTAATGGGAAAAAATGGAAAAGGTATGGGTCGTAATTTTCTAAATTATCGCCCTTTTAAGTTAAAGTTAACTTCAGTTTACATGTTTGCTTTAGGGTTTCGTTCGAGGCTTTTAAGGTATATAGCTTAGGGACCTTTTTTTTTGGGCGTTCCTTTTTAGGTTTAATTTGCTTAGTTTCCTAGTTTATATCGTCCTTTAAAATAACGTTATCGTTCTTATTCTACATTTTAATGCCCTGTTTCTAGCTTTGACGGTATCTTAAACGCTTTTGTATAGGTTATGGGAATAACCGAATAATATTTTTCGGGCTAAAGGGCTATCCTAATTCTTTTAGATTCTCATAAATAAGGACATATAATGTTGTCAGCAATTTGCCGCCCTTTAGCAGCTATACCTTATAGTTATATGTATCCTGATAACCTAGCAATACTCTTTTTACTCCACGGGCTGCTAATTTCTCTAACCTAGTCCTGTAGTTTTTGTTAATTAATACTATATACCTGCTGCCAAGAATGTGAAGGTGGCTGTTATCAGGTTTATGGCATTTATCAGATTCGAATACGTCCTTAAAGTATTTAATTGGTATCATATTTTTTACTATTAATTAATCAATTCGATTAACGGTATACGTTGTAACCTCTATCACAAAGTTCTAAAAGCATGTTAATATCCTTATTTACGTTGTTATTGCGCGTATTTCGTCCTAAAAAAACTATATACCGCGCTTCGCAATTCCGTTTTGATATTAGTTATAGGCGTTGGAAATTATTAACTTAATGCCTTTTACTGCGCAAAAGTTCTTAATATTTATTACGCCAAACTTCTTACCGCCGTTAAAACGTAAGATCTGTACTTTCTTTTTACTTTCTATACCTAATGATAACGCCTTTAAACGTTTAATTATCCGTATAATGTACGTATATAAGCTTTTTTGGACTTCGTTTTTAGTTTTAAATAAATAATACTGTTTATATCGCGATAAGTCGTTTATAATAAGCTCGAAATAGCCGTTATTTTCGATGCTAACAGGCTTAATTAAGTTTACGTTATATTAAATGATTTCCCCTACGTACGTTGCTTTTTTTTATAGGTTAGTGGATGGTATTTTCCGTATTTTTCTTTCGTCGTACGTAATATAAGAAAACGATTCTATATTGTTAAGGTTTAAGATTATCCCCGTAAACCTTTTAATGGTTCAAATTAGTCGTTTAATACTAGGGTAGCAAAAACGGCGGTGCCAAAAAATATTTTTTTATAACTTCGTTAGTTATAAAAACCTTACCGTCCTTAAGTGCTCTCAAAAGGGTTACCCTTAAATCCTTGGCACCGTTATTTTTTTACCGAATAGCCCCTCCAGCCCGTATCCTTATTAATCGTTGTTTAGGGACTTTGGACCCTTAATAGTAGGCTTTAGCTTCCTATAAAACCATAAGAAAAATCTTTTATAGGAAACGTTAATAGTTGTTAATTTAGTTCCGTCAGAGCTGACCAGGGTATTTTTGTCCAGGTAACCTTGTTATGACCCGACAGGAGGAGGGCCTCGAAAAAGGTCCCTCTAAACCGAAACAGGATCCAAATGGATTAGATCACGTAATAGATCACCTACTCACCAAAAACGATCCAGTAAGTGGGATCACCAACTTATCAAAAGTGATCCAGTAAATGGGATCACCAACTTACCAAAAATGATCCAGTAAGCAGGATAAATATATATACGTTCGTTACTTCCTAATTAGATTACGACAGCTTACAATATAACTTCGTTACCCAAGGTACTTTTAATATTACGAAACGTAATTAAGTTATTTTATAACTTAATTTCTTACAGTACTTTACCAATATAAACCCGTCGACTTAGGTTTAATAATTAGTTAATTAACTTAGCCGTTATACGTTGTAA
This sequence comes from Monosporascus sp. GIB2, assembly GCA_004155935.1. Taxonomy (NCBI): domain Eukaryota; kingdom Fungi; phylum Ascomycota; class Sordariomycetes; order Xylariales; genus Monosporascus; species Monosporascus sp. GIB2. The sequence continues at coordinate 177,464 of QJNV01000019.1, forward strand.
ACTTTTATTTAGTAATACCGTCGGACTTTAAGCAATATCTTAATAAAATATTTACCAGCAAATAAACCCGCTTACGAAGTTTCTAAGGATAATAACATGGACTCGGACGAAAAAAAAAACAATTACCCTCCTTAACTAAGGAAAAAATCCTTCGACGTCTGGACCTTATGAATTAACGTATCACCCAACTCGAACGAAATAATACGGAGCTTACCTCGACACTTTAAGCCACCCGAACCCTCCTGGAATAAGCACGATAAACCCCTGGAGAAATCCCAATTTAGCCGGCCTCCAGTAAAGAGCCAGGAAAAGTATTAAAGCCTTTTAAACCTAAACCTTTCGATAAAACGTCCATTAAATTACAGTCGTTCTTAACTTAATATCGAACGTATTTCGGATACTTTCCGGTAAGACTTACTACCCTAACTACGCGAATTAAATTCGCAGCCGGACGACTTTCAGGGTACGCAGTTACTTGGTTTAAGCCCGCTATAAGAAAATATGTTACGATCCCTCTGAAACAGCAAAATCTAGAAGTAATACGAATATATAGCAATTATAAAACGTTCGAACAAACCCTTCAAAAGGCCTTCGGAGTAGTAAACGAAAAAACAAAAGCAGAAATAAAAATCTAATAGCTACGATAGAAAAGATTTGCCTTTAAGTATAGCAACGAATTAATCTAACTTTCCTTAAAATTTAACTAAGGACAAAAAGTATTAATGGTCCAATTCTTTAACAGCCTTAAGAAAAAAATCTAAAAGGAATTATTCAAAGAAAATCGACCAGAATACTTAACCAATTACATCGCTATAATTGTGAAAATCGATGATCGGCAATACGCTTGGCGAACTCGCAATATAAAAGGAAAAAATAACAGCAAACCGCGTTACAATACAAACACTAGCGCACCTCGACAACAAAACACATGCCATAGAACCGAACCTGGACCTATGGAAATCGGCGCTATTCAAAAACAGAACAAACAGCGTATCGAATGCTGGAATTGCGGCAAGATAAGTCATAAAGCCAAAAATTGCAGGTCACCGAAGAAACCGCAGCAAGACAAACCATAAACCCCAGTACCTACCGGACAGCCCTCAGATAATACAAGGGGAAAAACGGTTGCCATGATACGCTATAAATCTATAATAATAGAACCCCTAGATAAAGCAAAAAAATGGTTAAAAGAACATCAAAGGTAGACGGAAACTGTTTACCCCGGCACCCCAAACTGACATACTCGAAAATATGCCTTCCACTGTCGACGATAACAATATCCCGACTATAAGATATGGAAGCAATCTATTTACAAACGTATTAAACGTATGGCAAAAGAAAAATTTGATTTCCCAAACCAAACTGGCCGAAACAAACAAAATAAGCGATAATACCGTTACCTTCGTACCATTAGCTCCTAAAAGGAAATCGACCAAAAGGCAGCACTTTACAGCTGGCTACCAGGGAAACAATATCCAAAAAAGGACCCCTTTTGCTACTTCAAAAAATGCAACCACCTATCAAAAGAAAAAGAAAACGCTTTAAAAGGACGCGATCTATTTGTACGATAATGGATTGCTGATCTTTATCTTTAATTAGCCACTACCATGGATTCCCCCCCCCAAAAAAAGGGAATTATAACAAACCTTACTTAGGCTACCAAAAACCTATAGGGAACGGATGAAAATATTTTTACGTAGGAAATAACTTACGCCATAAAAAAGCAATTTACTTAATAGGATTAAAAAATACAACAACAGGCGGAAAAAATAATCCTACTAAAAGGAACGGTAAAAATGTAAAAATTCCGGACAACATAATCCTAAAAGGACATAGAAAAATATGTAACACGCATTAACGAACTAAAATAACAAACCGAACAATAACGACATATCACCAAACAGCTACGAAATCAAATCGACGATCTCAGAAAACGGACTCGACAACTTGAGCAGTACCCAAAAAACCCAAGCCCTCTATAGAAAGCCGCGGGAAGACGAAACCCTTAGAAGATACAAAAAACTCCCCATAAAAGCTTTAGCAGTAATAGGGAATAACGAAAATCCCATTATTCTGAAAATACAAATCGGAATATACTGGTATACCGCTATAGTAGACAGCGGAGCCTTAGGAAATAACTACATTACGCCTAAGGTAATTAACTAACTCAAATTACCATGGAAATACAAAAAAAGCCCTTATATTACGAATACCGTTAAAAGTTAACCATTCCTTTACAATAACGGAAAAATTACACGCGAAATTAGTTACCTCGATACCGTTATACTAAAACGACATATAACTATTAATTTCGATATTGTACCGCTAAAGAATTACGAAACAATCTTGGGAATAACGTAATTACGCTAGTATAACCCCTTAATCGACTGGGTAATTAGCTAAGTAAAATTTCCTTTATAACCCAACTACAAACATTAGAAAAAAAAATAAAGATCTTAATACTTGATCGAAAATGGCGACGAATATCGGCATAAGGATACAACAAAAACCTCACCACCCACAGAAAAACGACACAAAAAAAAAGGCATTATAGAAAAGTTCGACGCATCATCGCCACCATTAAAACAAAATTACGGCAATTAAATAATAACTTACAACAACCAACCCCAAAATCAAAAAAGTTAACCAATATGTCACCACAATATTACAAATATAAAAAATTATTTAACAAAAAGCTCGAAACGAAGTTACCTAAACACAACGAATAAAACTATGAAATTATCTTCAAAAAAAGAACATCTACCAAGTTTTATCCCATTTACAACCTTAACGAAACGGAACTACAAACACTTAGGGAATACCTAGAAAATCGACTTAAAAAGGGGTAAATTCGATTATCTAAATCCCCAACCGGCTACCCCATATTCTTCGTACTTAAAAAGAACGGCAAATTACGTTTAATTATGGACTACTAACAATTTAATAACATTACTGTCAAAAATCGAATACCATTACCTTTAATCAGTAAAATAAAGGACCGCTTCCATAAAGCATAGTAATTTACCGTTTTCGACCTTAAAAACGGATACAACTTAATTCGAATCAAAAAAAACCACGAATAAAAAATAACGTTTCGGACTAAATACGGCCTTTACGAATACCTCGTCACTCTTATAGGACTTACCAACGTACCTGCTACCTTTTAGCGCATGGTTAATTACGTCCTTAAAAAACATCTTAATATTTTCGTAATATGTTACCTCGATAACATTTTTATCTTTTCAAAAACCAAAAAACAACATAAAAAATACGTCCACAAAATATTACAACTATTTCAAAACGCTAAGTTACTAATTAACACAAAAAAAAATTAATTCCATACGCAAAAAGTTAAATACCTAAGCTATATTATTACTTCCGGATATATTAAAATAAACCTTAAGAAAATCGCTACAGTACTTAACTAGGCATAGCCCATTATAATCAAGGAAATACAAACCTTTTTCGAATTTATTAACTATTATCGCAAATTTATCAAAAACTTTAACCGGATAATTATACCCCTTAACATACTTATACGGAAAGGAAAAGAATTCTAATAAACGCCAAAAACGGAAAAAACGTTCCGACAACTTAAAAAAGCAATAACAAACCAACTAATATTAATTATATACGATCTAAATCGCCTAGTAAAATTAAAAACTAACGTATTAAATTATGTTTTAAACGCAGTAATCGGATAACGAAATAATCAAAAAAATATTACACCTTATTACTTTTTTTTCCTATAAGTTGCAAAAACTTAAATTGCGATACGTTATCCCTAATAAGGAATTTCTGGCTATTATTAAAGTATTTCGCGAGTTTAAACATTTTTTTAAAAGCAACTAACATTAGGTTAAGGTTTATACGGATCATAAAAATCTTATCCGATTTACCACGACTAAAAAGCTTACAACATAATAACTACGTTATGCCGAAAAACTAACGGAATATAACTTTGTTATCATTTATCGCAAAAGCTCGGAAAATGGCAAAACCGACGCGTTTAGCAAACGATCAAATTTCGAAAAAAAAGCGGTTAAGGTTAATTATGCAATTTTTAACATTACCACAAAAGGACACTTACGCCCGCGACAAATTGTTATAATCACAACTATACCACCTAATATATATAAGGCAATTCGAGATTTCAACGTACATATACAAAACATAGACGACTTGTTATTCGTATAAATACCTAAGGAATATAAGGAACACCTTATGCGAAAAGTATACGAACATACTTTATACGGATATCCAGGTAACGTCTCACACAAGCGAGTCGCTGACACAAGCGAGTCGCTCGGTTCTTAATACCTCGCAACAACAAATGCAAATAACTTAACCACAACATATCCAATTGATTCAAATCGGCGGTATTCTTTTTCGCTGATTATATCTACAGCTTTTTACCAAGTGCACGTATTATACAAGGCTTGGTGCGGACGCCATATTGTTATTTCTTCCTCCAAACCCTTATGCGACCGATTACCTTCCGACGTACCTAGGCCAATATTACCCCCATTTCGAAAATACTGAAGCCGACCGACAAAAATACGATTACCGACCGAATTCCCGACCCGTATACGCAAGCGTTTTTTTGTGCGGCTTTAATACGTGGAAGATATTCGCAAAATGGGAGGCTATAGGGCTTGTTGGAAGACGTGTCACAAGACTGCGAGGCAAGGCTGTAGGGCTTGTTAGGACGCGTTGGGGGGCCCGTCGGGGGGCCCGTCGGGGGGCCCGTCTGGGGGCGCGTCGCGGTATTGCAGGATTTGTTGGAACAACAATTCGACCCTACGCAATTAAATGGTTAAAACAAACGTTTCCAATAAAAAAGAATACTTACTATACGGGATAAACACGTTTTTTCGGTCGGCAGGAAGGTGGTGGCAAAAGAAATGTTGTTAATAGCTATTGGAAGTGGTTGTCGTATATAGGTTGGCAGGAAGGAATAGTAATATGGCGTCCGCACCAAGCCTTATATAATACGTACACTTGGTAAAAAGCTGTAGACATAATCAGCGAAAAAGAATACCGTCGATGTGAATCAATTAGATGTGTTGTGGTTGAGTTATTCAAATTTGTTGTCGCTTGTTGTCGCAAAGTGCTTAAAAGTCAGCGACTCGCTTGTGTCAGCGACTCGCTTGTGTGGGACGTTATTGGGAAAACACTAAAAAGGCTACAACGGTTCTATCATTTCCCCGGCATAAAAAAAATAATACGAAAAGTAATACGATAATACGATATGTACGCCAAAGCGAAAGCACGACGACATAAACCCTACGGAAAACTATAACCACTACCAATTACAAAACGACCATAAAACTCCATTACGATAAATTTCATTACTAAGCTTCTTTTATCAAAAAACCCAATTACGAACATACATTACGACAATATCTTTATAATCGTTAACCGATTTATAAAATTTTCTTATTTTTTACCTTACAATAAGAATACGAACGCCGAACAAATGGCATACATCTTTTTCAGAAATATCTTTAGTATACACGGTTTACCACATAAAATCATCTCGGATAAAAGCACAACGTTCACCTCCAAATTTTAGCAAAATCTAATAGCCCAAGTCGGCCTAAATCACAAATTATCCAATACATTTCAACCCCAAACGGATAAACAAATAAAACAACAAAATCAAACGCTCGAAATATACTTACGATGTTACATCAATTATAAACAAAATAATTAGGTTAAAAAATTACCAGTAACTTAAATAACCTACAATACTAGTTACCATAAAAATATTAAAACGATACCATCCATAACCAATTTTAACTTTACTCCAAAAATCTATAGAAAATCACAAAAGGAAAAACCACTTAACATCCAAATAATCCTTACGTCAGAATAACTTAAACAACTACACCAAAAAATAAAAACCGAACTTAAATTCGTACGCAACCAAATAAAGAAATACTATAACCAAAAACGGTTAAAAAAACCAACCTTTTCAGAAGGAGAAATAATCTACCTAGCCACCAAAAATATACAAACAAAACGCCCAAACAAAAAACTCGATTTCAAATACATCAGCCCCTATAAGATCACCAAAAGAATCTCGGAAAACAACTATCAGTTGGATTTGCAATCCAAAATCAAACTCCATCCAGTCTTTCATATATCCCTACTCGAGTCAACCGCAAATACTATCAAAATGCACACCAAACAAAATAAAGTAAAAGTGGAAAAAAAAAAAATATAAAGCAGAAAAAAATCTTGGATACGCGAAAAAAAAAAAGATAAACTCACATAATATCTAGTTAAATAAAAAGGTTATCCCGATTCGGAAACCTCCTGGGAACCTGCTAAGAACCTTATTAGCGCTTAGCGCCTGCTAAAAAACTTTCACCAACAACGTTCAAAATATCGGAAACAGTAACATTCCAGTCAATATTTGATAATAATCCGTAATCCAAGGTACTCCAGTTAATTACGTCAAAACCACCCGAAACCTGGACAACTACTACAAAGGAAAATTCGTCCCCCTATTCGTCCAACGACTAAAAAGCACGATTAACTAACTTCGTACCCCCGAATTGATAATATTATCGTTATTTACGTATGCGGGAAAAACGCGCCAAAGATTCGGCTAAAACCTACTTAACAACCAACTCTTCTTCTTTTAAACGACGGGCCTCCGCTACGTAACGATTAATTATAATAACAGAAATACCGGTACTATCACAGGAACGACTGCGGCAAACATATTCCCGACAACGAAAAACCCTTTCCATCATTTTGCATTAAAGGTATCGCGTAAAGCAAAAAGAATAAGGTATAGCGTTAAAACCTTTAACATTAATCAAATTAACCAACGCCAAACGCTGAACGGTTTTGGAAGATCGACGTTTAGACATACGAAAGGACATAATAAGAACATATACAAAGAAACTTACCGAAAAAAACAAAAATCTTAAGGGCAAGATTTGTGGAAAGGGGAGATCGTGTTATAACCCGACAGAAGGAGGGCCTCGGAAACGGTCCCTCTAAATCGAAACAGGATCCAAGTAAATCAGATTACGTGATGGATCACCTACTCACCAAAAGTGATCCAGTAAGTGGGATCACCAACTTACCAAAAGTGATCCAGTAAGTGGGATTACCAACTTACCAAAAGTGATCCAGTAAGCAGGATAAATATATATACGTTCGTTACTTCCTAGTTAGATAGCGACAGCTTGCAATACAACTTCGTTACCCAAGGCACCCTTGGTATTACGAGACGTGACTAAGTTACTTCATTGCTCAGTTTCTCACAGTACTCTGCCAACATAAACCCGTCGACTTAGGTTTAATAGTTGGTTAATTAGCCTAGCCGTCACAAACCTCCCTTTCTGTAGAATACCTCTCTAGAAAATACTTTTAACGGGAAGTCGCTGATGTATAACGTGTCCTTTATTGTAACCTTATTGTTTTCTCCATTAGGGCCTTTTAAGGGCCACTTCATAATGCCGATAGAAGTGGCAGTTATAGGTTTTCCGCTTATTATGATGTAAATTCCTTTAGACCTGATATCTAGTATAATGTCCCTCTCGAAATCGCCGATATTGTTAATGATATTCACGTTCGCTCCTGAATCCTAAAGTAACTTATCTCTATTATCTTCCATGGATAAATACATATGCAAAAGCATGGCGCTACCCATAACTATTATCTCAGTTGCTTTAGGGCAGTTAGCCACCTGTGGCTTAATGCGTTCAGGGCTTTTAATCTCAGTGCAGTCGGTACAGTCAGCTGCAGCAGCTTTAGTTGCTTCAGCTGCTTCAGCGTTTTCGAGCATTAAAGCCACGGTGGTGTCAAGCTTTTGAATCATCTTATCATACCACCGTATAAGGTACTAAAGCTGTTGCTCGTCGACGTAGGCGCTGAAGGTCTTTCCGTCTAGTCGGTACAAGTCTCTCAGACCTTTAGGGATAAACTGCTCCTCGCTCTGACCGACGCGGGTATTGCGAGAGTTGTTACTTCGGTTATTCTGACTGCTGTTGTCACCATTGTTGCCCTAACGCTGGCTACCATTCTGACCTCGTTTTCCTTTTTTGCCCTTGCTGTTCTTGTCCTTCTGTGGCTTAGGGCAGTCCTTCGCCATGTGTCCATACTTCCCACAGTTAAAGCAGAGTGGCTGCCCATCCTTGTTCCATGCGGGCTTGCCATCTCGGGTGTTGTTGCCCTTGCCCTTCCGGGCGTTAACGGACCGTCCGTTGCTTTTCTTTTTGTTGGATCGGTTATGGAATTCGCTGTTAAAGTCGTCGATCAGTTGCTAAAAGGAATAACCCGTTTGCCGCAGCATTAACTGAATGGCTTTGTACCAACTGCCAGCGCGGTCCTCCACAATAGTAAGGAATATAGTAATTTGTTCCTCCGTTTTAAGTCGTATGCCATAATCCTTCACCTCCCGAAGAAACTTTTAAAACTTAATAATAAATTATATTAAATCTTTTCCGTTATAAGTAACCTTACTAAGCTCCTTCTAAAAGGACCTTTACCTGGACTTACCTGTCGTTACGTAGGTTTTCCGGAACGTCTTTAGCATTTTCGTGCCCTTTTTGATACCTGTAATCAACTTTAAAGGCGCCCTTTTGCAAGTCTTGGTAATGGCTTTCGTTAGACGGAGCTGGTCTAGTTAACCTAGCTTTATCCCGTTTTCGTAGCCAATTTCTTCTATTGTAAGGCTTAGGGCGTTGCTCCAAAGTTTCCAGTTAGCCCAGCCTGCTAAGTAATTCTTTTTATCCAAGGAGAAATCAAAGCGCTTTCAGCGCAGTTTGCTATCTTTATTACTGGACTTCTCAGAGTCCTTTAGGCCAAGGCCTGATTCGCTGGAGCTATCTGAGCTGCTAGAGCCACTGCTGGGGGAGCTGTAACGGTCTTCTTTTTTGGGGGACCCCCAGACGAGTCCGAGGAAAAACTGTCTGAATCATTAGGGTTACTGCGTGCCACTCCCTTTCCCTTGGGTGGCTTGCTCTTCTGTCTTTTCGGGGGGTCCAGGGGGTCAGGCTTCTTTATGGACCACCTTCTAGGCTTCGTTTCGCTTTTTCTTAATGGGTTGATCTCTTCCATATCGCTTTCCAGGGCGATGGGTACCTCCTTGGAGCCACCTGCCTTAACTTTAGGTTGGGCGCTTTTTGACGCCTTCGGTTGCATACTAATGCTGCGCGAGCTTTTAAAACTTCGCGCGCCCAACAGCTGTATTATCATGTTATTTATGCGCTCCATCAGATCGGTATTTCTCTTATTTTGGAGCCTTAGCTCCTTAACCTCCTCCTCGACCTGCTAATACCTGTTTTTTCGTACCCTAACGTCGCGTTTGATACCGCTTATGTTGGTACCCAGGGAGGTGTAAAGCTTGTTCGGGTTATTAGCGTTCTGCTATCTCTGGATGGGGGTTTTGTATCGTTCGTTTTTCAGCTGTTAAGGTAGCTAAGGTAATGGGGTGCCTTTTAAAGACGCCCCGAAGGCAGGTCTTTTCCCTGCCGCCACACTTAACGTGGGCTCCTGTTATTCCACCTTTTCCTTACTGTAGTATTCTTCGTCCTAGGGAACGCTCCTATCGTGGGAAGGTCCCTGCTGGGAAGAGGGGAATGGGGGTTCTGATGGGCCGTTTTGCATATAAATGATGCCTACTTGGTATAGAAGCCTCCAAGAGTGGAGGTTTTGGGATCCACAAATGGCATCCTCCATACCACGCGCGACCGACAAAATAAGCTTCCTTACGTAACCCCCGTTATAAAAATTAAGTAGTATTGTTAGATAAAGTCATTTTCATAATCATTACATTATTAAAGCGTTAAATTTAGAGGTAATGTTATAAAGTGTAATGGTGAGAATAGACCGATTTTACTCTATTATGCCTGCCATAAAGGTGGTTGTTACATGCACTCGCCTAACTGGTTATGCACAGCCCTATGCTCCCGGCAGTAAGGCAAAAATTGTATGAGACAAAAGTAGACTAGATCCGATCCCGTTTTAGGTTGCTCCTACATCAGCGTTAACAATCAGCAGCACTAACTAAACTTGTATGCTACCAAGTAACATATTCCACTCGAGTCACGTCACTTTTTAAGCTCCCCTTCTAACCATTGCGTCAACGAGATGGCAAATAAACAAGTTCCATCCCCAAGCCTAGCTACAACCTCAAAAGTCCATATCCCCGTCCGTAAAAACATGCCCGGAATCCAATAATCCGTTACGACGTCGTTACGGCCATTATTGGTTAGATGCTCCACGAATGCGCCCGTTGCATCGCGGATCGAAAGGTGGGCTGTGTTGCCGAAGGCCGTGGTGCGGAGGGGTACCGTATAGGTCATGGGGTCCTCACGCTTACCATCCGGGAGGACGGCGGAAAGAGTTATGCTGAGTGTTGCGGTAGCAAGGTGCTCAAATTGTTTTAAGTCCCTCTTTTTGGATTGCGAAATTCCGCCGCGAAGGAAAACGAAAAAAATTTGGTCGCTAGGAAATAGATCAGCGTTAGGTTCAGATTGATTATAAATAAGTTTAAGTCGAATGGGTTAGGGAGGTAGGTAAAGTCGGGGGAAAAGGAAACGTTATATCATACACAGGGATAGGCGACGGAGCGATTTCGAGGAATTCGATCCCGAACAATTGGTCTCCCTTAGGTATCGGGCCGTAGGTGGCATTGTTGTGCCCGGGAATCCTGACCGTGCCCTGTGGTTCAGTCATGGCGTCAACCTGGGCTAAAGGTTGTTGGGGGATGAATACGGAAGGTCCAGCAGCGGCCAGCGCAGTCAGGGAAACACAAAAAGTTAGTATTTGGGGGAAAAGTAATTTCATGATTGACAAATAACCTGAAATCCGATTGTGAGATGTAGGCAAGAACGTATGGGTTGAATGCGGATAGGGTGCTGAGATAGTTGTAATGATAAAAGTTGACAATCGAGAACTTAAAGTAGATGCCTAGTGCGGGCTTAGGGGCTGGGGGCTGGGGGTCCAACCAGGCGTCGAGACGGGCATTCAATCCCGCCCCCACCCACCTCGGCATCCCTTCTTCACCGCCCGGCACGGATTTCTGATTCCTATATATGCGGCAAGATTAAACCTAGGAATAAGCGATACCGCTTTAGTCTTTTCGGTTTAGAAAAGTGACTATCGGCATATAGGTTAAATTAATTTAATAAATCTGTTCGGAACTTCGGTAATGGCATATCCCCTGATATATTGCTGATATATAGTTCTTGGTTTAGCTATAGTAGCCCCTAGGAAGATAGAATTTCATACAACCATTCGATGAGAGCAACAAAGTGAAGTACGTACTCTAGCAGATACAGATGGTAGTGGTGTGTAATGCTAAACGTGACAGGATTTACGTATGTAAGCCGTCAGTGACCTCATGACTAGAGCCAAGAGCCTCCTTGGCAGTTGGTAAGCCTCCGCTGCAACGCCTCGACCAACAATACATCTAAAACACATGGCCCCTAAATGTTATACGGGAGCAGAGCATAACATAGCTATGGCATTTCGTATATAGTGCTTACAGCCACAGCCCAACTATGTAACACTAGGACGAGATTATTTATATACATAAATTGTTGGAACATTTAGCCAATAATACATCTGAAACACATAGCCCCTAATATTATACGGGAGCAGAGCAGATAACATAGCTATGCCATATCGTAGCCACAGCCCAACAAAATAACACCAGAACGAAATTAGTTATGTACATAGACTGTTGGTACACTTTGACCAACAATATATTCAGAAAACATAGCCCCAATGCTATACGGGAGCAGAGCAGATAACATAGCTATGGCGTATCGTAGCCGCATCGCATAATACCAGAACGGGATTGGTTATGTGCATAGACTCTTGGTACACTTTGACCAACGATGTGTTTAGAACGCATCGCCCCCAATGTTATACGGGAGCAGAGCAGATAACATAGCTATGCCATATCGTAGCCACAGCCCAACCACCTAACACCAGCACGACACTAGTTATGTACATAGACTGTTGGTACACTTTCACCAACAATATATTTAGAACATGTAGCTCTAACGTAATATGCGAAATGGTAGGTGTCTAGGTGCGGTTGAATCACTTCATAGGGACAGGCAAATATTTATTAAAGCCTCGGTCCTGGGAATCTCTTCATACGTCTTGTCTCGTCACCATTAGCCTTTACTTATCTTGCTACGAGGGGCTCGTGGTTTATTGTTACCACCTTCTGTTTTATTACTTTCCATCTTTGTATCCACCTATATGGGCGGGCGCCATGTCGCTAAGAACGTTCTACCTCATGGGCCTCGTCGCTGTAGTGTTGGGTCAGGACATACCCCCCGACTTTAGCTTCCGCGGAGCGGCCCAATCGATTTCTGCTGAACTGAGATCACCTACCTTTATCCCGTATTCTAGGCCGGCTCAGAAGGTCGAGGAGTTCATTGCCGCGGGTGACTCGTATACGGCGGGTACCGGATGCAACGGTTTAAACGAAATCATCGCGGGGGATGCCCTTCGTGGCAAGCGATCTTACCCAATGCAAATGTCTACTGACAAAGACAATTGGGGCTTCATTAACGGGGACGAAACGCTTCCCCGCTTCAGTTTCCCTGCTTATACCGGTGATACGACTGTCGAACTCGTCAGCAAGCAACTGATACAGGGGGATTACAAGGATAACAACAGAAACCTACCCCGTGGCCAGCCTTTCGGGAAGCCTCAAATTGCTGTTGTAACGATCGGAGGTAATGACGCTGAACTTTCTAAGTAAGTCTCGCTGAAATATATTCTGTAATAATGCCCGGGCGTTTTTGTGGTTAACTTTGGATATATAGCATCTTAAACGATTGTATCTATCTAGGCTGGCGTCCAGGGGACTGCCAAGCCACCCTAAGTGCCCTTCAAAAGGAGATTGACGACGGAACTCTTCGCGACAAGGTCAACTACGCCTTATATCAGGTAGCCCATACTGGAAGAGAATCTGGAGGCGCCAACCCGAGAGAAAGCTTTCAGGTTTACGTTCCGAGCTACATCACCTTTTTCAACGAGGCAAATACGGAATGTGATAGTATATCCTGGTCATTGTGGCCTTGGCGCCGGTCCTGGCTCACCACGCAACTTCGGCAGCAGCTCAATAGACTGACGACGCAGGTCAACGCAGTGATTAAGGCCGCTGCGGAAGATCTGGAACGCATGGGAGTTATTTTCGTCGAGGGCCTGGAAGATGCATACAATGGTCATCGCTTCTGCGAGCCGGGCCATACCAACCAACAGATGGTCGACTACGAAACGTGGTTCTGGTCTCAGTATGCCCCTATTGACACTCCCTCTGAAGGCCCTGGCGACCCTAATAATCCGTACCCGGCCGACGACCTGGATCCTGCGCAGTTGCTCCTAGACTTTATCTTCCCTGGGGATAACCGTAAGGTCGCCGAGGTATCCGAAACGTCACCACCGTGGGAGTGGGAGGGCGCCGAGAAGTTCCCAACCTTCAATGATCTCCTGCTCGCGATTAGCAATGCAGAAGACATTAATTCGACAGCCGTGCCTTTCAACTTGAAGCGATCCTTCCATCCCAAGGCCACGGCATTTGCGGAGCACAAAACTCTGATCTTCGCCGCCGTTGCAAACAACAGGGACGCCGCCACAAGTGACAATAACGGTGCCAATTACACCGAAAGGTGCAAGGATGTACCTTCTCCCTCCCTTTTGATATTAAACATAGTGCAGACCGCTAACAGCAGCACAGTGGGATATCAAGGAAGACCGACTCCTCATCAGTACTTGTACAGACAAAGACGGGAACGAAAAGAGGACCCAAGAAGACTTGGGTCTTTGCTTGAGTTACGATAATGGAGCCTTGAACCCAATAGACAAGCAAGTTTCTCCGTTCTTTTCCCTTCTGTACTTTATACGGACTCCTCCCTCTTCCGATAGAAAAGAAATTCTCTCTATCCCGTTTATTCTACTATTGTTGTTATTGCTATCAATCTTGCTTCGACTTCCTCTTAATTCTTTGAATCTCTTTTTATTCCTGTGTTTTTCGTTATTTAACTCTTTTTCTCGTGCTTTAGCAATTTCTCTTCAAGATCAACAATGCTAATCCATGACGTACAGTGGGCAATTCCACCAGAATTGCAAGAACTGCTTCTTCAACCCCGTAGACTGGCCTGATCACTCTACACTGTGGTGCGTCTGCAAGAATGACAAGGATCCTTTTGCTAAAGGTTCACCAGTTAAGCTGGATGATTTGATGACGGTTCAAGACGACGGATACGTCGAATGTTTCGGTCACATTAGCGCCCCGACGCAATATTAGGGAAAATTTAATTCTTGGCTATGTAGGATTATATACACTATATAACACTTGAACCAATACAATTCGATAACCTAATCTTTTGTCAAATCTAAGAGATTTTGGGGCAGTTCGGAAACTTTTAACACCGTTTACGTATCGAGATTCAGAATCTAATCGATAACTCCTTTGGGAACTAATAGGCTAATAACAAGGTACATATCAGTACGCATAATACATTAGGGACTTATAATATACCATTTATATCCATTCCAGGCTTTAAACCTGAAGGAGTTACCACCATTCTTGGTTGAGGTGCTTTATATGTAGAAGCGGTAACTATATCGTTATTACGGCTTCGTCCCCCGTAACGTCTTCCAACTATGTACGGTGTGCATATACGGCTGTAAGCACTTAGTTGATTGCTATTAATACGATTAATCGCTAGTCTTTTGCCCTCTGGCGTAGTGGTGTGTAATGCAGCCGTAATAATCGTAATTTTTTCGAACTGCCATTAAATCTTTTTTATAGCCCTACTATTTGCTTTAAAATAGTTTCGCAACATTAATCCATTATAATTACGCGCGGTTGGTTTTAAAAGGGACTTGTTAGTATATGGTGTGTAGCTGAAGGAATTTGTTGCTAGGGGTCACTGGAGCAACGGGAGTGTGGGCGCGACACCGTCACCAATTGTATCTATACAACCTAGTCTTCTGTAAGACCCCGCATCACACACAGAAGCATATACAACTGAAGGAGGGTGTATTGATAGGTTACCTGACCTCTAGAAAGTCCTTGTTACGACCTTGTCCACCGTAACAGCTCCGGCGCATATATACAGCTGTAGCACACAGAATGATTGCCCACAATTGCGATCATTCCACCGATCTTTTGCTCTGGTGGCGTAGCGGTATGGTGCAGCCGTAACATTCGGGGTGTGCCAATGAGGGCGTGTGCATTGGTACCTCCACCGCTCTCTACAACATAAATCAATCAGACCTGTGGTACCCCGAATTCCCACCCCCGATTCCGACAGAATTATATCAGACTGAGGATTATAAATAAAGGAAGCCTGATGTTTTATAACCAGGAAAATACGTCCTTAATGCGCCTAAGGGTCGCATTAATAGGATTACGGACGAAAGCGTCATGCTTTAGGCCCAGTATTATCTGTTGGTATTAGCTCGCTTCTTTGTACGGGCCGCCAGCGACAAGGCCGGGGCGTTAGCAAGCCCCATATTAGGAGGGGGAAGGGTGCGGAAAGAGAGGGAAGTAGATACGGCACCGGCCGGAGCAGGACGAGCAGTTATTCCGGGACCTCCACGGTTCCGTTTCTCTAAAACGGTTATCCGGCCCTGAGGCCAAAACGGACTGTGGGCGCTAAAATATTAAGGGGAGGTCGGGGCTGGCAAAAACCGGGAGAGGAAGGTGGGCCGGTGCACGGCCAGGATGAGTCAGTAGATGCCGTCGTACCGCACGTTCGATATTGCTTAGCAGGGAGCTGCCCGGGGATCTATTGTTCGTTCGCCATCGTTAACTGTTAAACTTTCTATTAGCTGAACGACTCGTTTTGGAGT
This sequence comes from Monosporascus sp. GIB2, assembly GCA_004155935.1. NCBI lineage: Eukaryota > Fungi > Ascomycota > Sordariomycetes > Xylariales > Monosporascus > Monosporascus sp. GIB2. The sequence continues at coordinate 193,313 of QJNV01000019.1, forward strand.
TTCGCGTTTTTTCCGTTAACTTAACTCTGTAAATAACCATTTCGTTTAACGTGCTAGGTATTAATTATAAATTAGAAGATGTTACCATGTTATTAGTTATAGTGATTAAATGTAGTAGCCTGGCGCAAACTATGTGTTGATGTTGAACTAGACTACAAACGTCTGAGCCAAGCTCCCATTACATACTTAAATCCATGCTTAAAGAGCTTCTTCCAGACAAAGGGTGTCCCAGGCTACATCCTGCAGCCTAACCCACCAGCCGTGAGCACCTCAAAGCACCAACTGCCGACACTTTAAAATGATGACGTTATTATTATCTCTTTTCGTTGTTAAAGCCTTTTTGGGCAGTTTCTTTTTAACCTTTTTACGTTGTACTATTTTGCGGCTTCTTTATAGGGAGTTTTTTCTTTTAAGTGTTTCTTAAGTTGTTAACTTCGTTTATTTAATTACTCAGCTTTTTGTTCGTAACTGCTTTACGATTTTCTATTATTGTTCTGTTTAACCTTTAAGTTTTATAATTTGTTTTCTATATTGGCTTTTTTAACCTTCGATTATTAGTATTTTATTTGTTTATAGTTGTAACTTTCTATTTTGTTAAGTAATGCGTTTTCCCATATATTAAGTCGTCCTTTAAGTGATGGCATTTATATTATCGCTTTATAAATGCTAGGTAAGTTATTGTAAGTTTTGTTAAACTTTTATTTTTTTATAAGTTTGTAGTAATTATTGGTTAGAGATAGAGGTCCGCGATTAGTTTTTGTCTGATTATATTAAGTTTTTTTTAGATTAGTTTTTTTAATTGTTAGTGTTCGCATGTTTTATAGAAATAATGGAATTTCCTTTACGAGCATTTCTTTTCTTCCGGCTAGTTTTTTACTGTTGCGATCTTATGTACCTTTTCCTTACTAGTTCTTTTAAATAAGTGATTATATCATCGTTAAATCCTGGGCTTACTTTGCTATTATGTAACGAAAATTCAATCTTTATTTTTACATAACGTATTATATAAGCGAACGGCGTATACAAGCGAGCGGCGTAAGATTTAGTACTCTGCGATAACAAAACTAAATAAATTAACTACAATATATTAAATTAACTTAAATTAATCGGATTTTTTCGTCGCTAAATGCCTTGATATCCTTTTTGCAAATACGCATGTTATGTCCGAGTTTGTTGTAAACGCCATATTTTCGTTCCTTTGCTTAAACTTTCTTACAACGACCTCTTTTGGCCCATACTAACCGCGATTATTTTTAGTTTTCCGGCGTTTACTAGAGATATAATTCGTTCCGCGTAATAAACCATATTTCTTCCAAGAAAAAGCGTTTTCGTATAATAATAATAAGTTATTATTAATTTAAAAATTGATTAATTTAATTATTTTTATTGGCAAGTTACTTTTATATTTTCAATTTTTCTTTAAAAATAACTGTGACGGCTAGGCTAATTAACCAACTATTAAACCTAAGTCGACGGGTTTATGTTGGCAGAGTACTGTGGGAATCTGAGCAATAAAGTAACAAGATAACTTAGTCACGTCTCGTAATACCAAAGGTGCCTTGGGTAACGAAGTTATATTGAAAGCTGTCACTATCTATCATGTGGTAACGAACGTATATATCTTATTATGGATTCAACTGGATTCATTAAATCCTCATAAATCCATGCTTAGGAATTCAACTGGATTCACTGAATCCCCATAAATCCATGCTTAAGAATTCAACTGGATTCACTAAATCCCCATGAATCCATGTCACGTAATTAACCCACTTGGATCCTGTTTTACGGTTTTGCCAAGAGACCGTCTTCCGAGGTCCGACCAGTTATGTCATAACACGATCCCCTCTTCTCCAAATCTTCGCCTCGAAAATTCTTTTCTTAGTAAGTATTTTCGTTGTGCACCATATCCGGTCGCGTTCCTAACCGCAAACCCCGTAATCGCCCTAATCAAAAGGAAAGCGTTACTTCCCTTGCTTGCCATATTCTCAAATTTGGTTTCGACGTCATGCCTTATACTCCTTGCTTCAAAGCGGGAACGCGGTGCGTCATAATAAAAGACCTTAAGCGCTGCGAGCAATACGTTCGACACTACAACCGTCGTTGCGATGGCTTCGCGGTTCCTCTTACTTAATTGGACGGCATTAGTCGCGTTAAAAATCGCCTGGATCAGAAAAGACAAGCGGTCGCCGACCGCCTTGTCGAGCTCCGCAAGGATTTGCTAAATAAAACATCCGAAATTTCCGAGCAAATTACGCGTTTGATTCGTATCGACAAACAACAAATTCTTCTACGAAAGAAAAGTGTTAAATTAATTCGTCAAGGCGTGGAAAATTTGGATAAACTTGAGGATCTAGCGCGTAATAACGAGGAGACTCGTATAACGGCTAAGCTTGAAGCCGCTATGGTACAGGGCCTTCCTAATAAGGACAACCTGGGGTATGTTTCTGTTAGCGGTATTAACTAGGATATTATTTTGGGCGCCGCTGGTGGAAGTTCTTCAGTAGCCATTATAATCCCACAAGGTTCCTAGCGGGCTCCTAAAAGGTTTCCGAATCGGAATATCCTTTCCATTTGACTAAGTATTGGGTAAGTCCGTCGATTTTTTGCATATCAAGGATTTTTTCCGCCTCATATTCCTGGTCGTCTTCCACTTTTACCTCGTTTTATTTGGTATGTACTCTGATAGTATCTTTTGCTAACTTAAGTAAGGAAACATGAAAAATTAGGTGGAGTTTAACTTTTGGCGGTAGTTCCAGTTGATAGTTATTATTTGAAATTTTCTTGGTAACTTTGTAGGGACCGATATATTTGAAATCGAGTTTCTTGTTAGGTCGTTTTGTTTGGATATTTTTGGTAACTAGATAAACCATTTCTCCTTCCGCAAAGGTTAATCCTTCCAACCGTTTCTGGTTGTAGTATTTTTTCATTTGGTTTCGTACAAATTCGAATTTTATCTTCATTTCTTGATATAATTGTTTAAATTATTCTGCTAAAAGCATTACTTTAATACTAAGTAATCCTTTTTCTTATGATTTTCTATAAACTTCTGGAGTGAATCCAAAATTGGCTATGGCTGGTATGGTTTTAATGCTTTCGTAGTAACTAATGTTGTAGGCTATTTAAACGATTAGTAATTTTTCAACCTAATTGTTTTGTTCATAATTGATGTAACATCGTAAGTATATTTCCACTATTTGATTTTATCGTTCTATCTGGCCATTTATTTGTGGTCGGAATACGCTGGATAATTTGTAATTTAAACCAATTTATGTCATCAGGCTTTGCCAGAATTTTGAAGCGAACGTAATGCCTTTGTCGGATATGATATTATGTGGTAATCCATGTATGCTAAAGATGTTCCTAAAAAAGATATATGCCATTTATTCGGCCTTTGTGTCCTCGTTATAAGGTAAGAAATAAAAGAATTTAGTAAATCGATCAACGATTACAAAAATGCTATCGTAATATATGCCTATAGCTAGATCTTCTGACAAAGGAAGTTTGGTAATGAAATCCATCGTAATAAAGTCCTATGGTCGTATTGCGACTAGTAATGGTTGTAATTCTCCGTATAGTTTGTGCCGTCGTGCCTTTACCTTATTACAGGTATTACACTAGCATCGAATTTTCTGTACTAAGTTTTTTATTTTGGGGAAAAAATATGTGCGTTAAAGGCGTTCAAGTGTTTTGTGAATTCCTGGATATCCGTGTAAAGGATATTCATATATTTCTCGCATTAAGTCTTCCTAACATTCTTCTGGAACTTGTATTTTGTTGGTTTTTTCCGGTAGGCTGTCGTTATATTATTTAATTCTTTGGTATATGTCTGGGGTGATTATCCGTATTATTGCAATTTGTCGTAAGCGTAAGTATCCTTTTGCGGTAATATCAAAAACTACGTAATTAATTTTGTATGTTTTTTCTTCGTAATCAGGTCGCCTGCTAAAAGCGTTTGCCTTACCGTTCTTTAAACCTTTTCGATAAATAATAACAAAATCATATTCAGCTAGCTCTTTAGCGTAACGAAATTATCGTGCTGTAAATTTTTTAGTCGTAGTAAACCGGATAAGGTTTTTGTAATCCGTATAAACTTTGACTTAATATTGGTTACCTTTAAGGAAGTGTTTGAACTCGCGAAATGCTTTAATAATAGCCAGAAATTCTTTGTTAGGGATAACATAGCGAAATTCTAATCCTTATAACTTGTAGGAAAAAAAAGTAACAGGGTGCAAAACTTTTTGATCATTTCGTTATCCGATTACTGCGCCCAAAACGTAATCTGACGTATTAATTTCTAGTTCTACTGGGCGACTTGGATCGTACATAATTAATACGGGTTAGCTGGTTATTGCTTCTTTAAGTTGCTGGAATGCTTTTTCCGTTTCGGGCGTCTATTAAAACTTTTGTTTTTTTCGTGTAAAAACGTTAAGGGGTATAGCTATCCGGCTAAAGCTTTTTATGAACTTTCGATAATAATTGGCAAATCCAAGGAAAGCTTGCACTTCCTTAACTATGGTGGGCTGCGCCCAGTTATGTACTGTAACGATCTTCTTAGGGTCCATTTTGATATATCCAGGAGTAATAATATGGCCTAAGTATTCAACTTTTTATTTGTGGAACTAGCTTTTTTCTGCATTAACCAGTAAGTTAGCATCTTGAAGTAACTGTAACACCTTATGGACATACTCTTCATGTTGTTCCTTGGTCTCTAAAAAGATAAGAATGTCGTCGAGGTAGCATACGACAAAAATATCAAGATATTCTCGAAGGACATAATTAACCATACGCTGAAAAATAGCGGGTACGTTGGTAAGTCCTATAAGGGTAACGAGGTACTTATAAAGACCGTATTTGGTTCGGAATGCTATTTTCCATTCATAGCCTTTTTTAATTCGGATCAAGTTATATCCATCTTTAAGGTCGAAAGCGGTAAACCATTAGGCTCTATAAAAGCGATCTTTCATTTCGCTAATTAAAGGTAATGGCATTCGGTCTTTAATAGTAACGCTATTTAGTTATCGATAGTCCACAACTAATCATAATTTGCCGTTCTTTTTGGGGACAAAAAATATGGGGTAACCGGCAAGTGACTTAGATAAACGAATCCATCCCTTTTTAAGTCGATCTTCCAGGTATTTTCGAAATACGTACAATTCTACTTCGTTAAGGTTATAAATAGGGTAAAACTTGGTGGATGCTCCTTTTTTAAGGACAATTTCATGGTCCCATTCGCTGTATTTAGGTAACTTTGTTTTAAATTCCTTGCTGAAAAGTTTCTTATATTTATGATATTGTGATAATACATTAGTTAATTCTTCCGTTTCCGGGGTAGGTTATTGTAGTTCGTCATTCAATTGCCGTAATTTTGCTCTGATAATAGCAATAATACGTCGAATCCTTCTGTAATGCCCTTTTTCTTTCTTATGTCGTTTTCCTGTAGGTAGTAAGGTTTCTGTTATATCCTCATGCCGGCACTCGTCGCCATCTTCGATCCAGTGTTAAGATCTTTGTTTTTCTTTTTACCGCTTATCGCTGGACCGTAAAAGAAACTTTACCTGGCCAGTTGCCTAATCGATCAAGGGGTTATACTGGCGTAACCATATTGCTCCTAAGATCATATCGTAATTCCCTAGCGGTATTATGTCAAAATTAATAGTTATATATTGTCCTAATACAACAGTATCGAGGTAATTAATTTCGCGCGTAACTTTCCCGTTATCATAAAGGAATAGCTGACCTTCGGCCGTATTCGTAATATAAGGGTTCTTCTTATATCTCCATAGTAATCTAAATCGATTAACTACCTCAGGCGTAACGTAGTTACCTCCCAAAGCTCCACTATCCACCATAACGGTGCACCAGTATGTTCCAATTCGTATTCTTAATATGATAGGGTTTTCTTCGCCTCCTATCACTACTAAAGCCCTTTTTGGGAGTTCTTGCTAACTCCTTAAGGTCTCGCCTGCCTGCGGCTCTCCTACAGGGGGCGTGGTGCTTTTGGGTATTCTTGCTCAAGTTGTCGCATCCTTTCGTGGAGGTCGTCGATCTGCTCCCGTAATTGCTTAATAAGGTAATACTGTCGTTTAACTTATGGCTCTAACGCGTTAATACGTGCTACGTAATGTTCTGTATCTTCCTAAAGTTGCAAATTTCGGTATCTCTGCATATTCACTATTCCCTCTAGTTGGAGTATTTTCTCTGCTTATTGTCGCATTTTTTAATCCCACCGTATAAACTGCTTTTCCATAACGTAGGTAACTTCCCAAATAGGGGTGTTTTCATTTATTCCCCACAGGTCTCGGGTAGCCTATTTTAAATCAGCCATGATTTCTTTCCTTTCTTAAGGGTCCATGGTAATGGATAGTTAAAGATGTAGATCTGCGATTATTTATCGTGTAACTAGATCACGGCCTCCCAATGCCTTTTCGTTCTTTTGGTTATATGTACACCACTCGTAGTGATAGAAAGGGTCTCTTTAGGGGCATTGTTCACCAGGTGGCCAACTTTATTCTGCTGTTTTGTTGTCGATGTTTTCTTTCGTACTGATAGTTCGTAAGTGCCGATACCATTATTCGTCTTTTTTGTTTTTTCCTGTTTTGTTTGGGAAATCGAATCCTTTTCGGGCTATACGTATAATTCGTCGATAGATGGATTATTTCCATACCTTATGTTTTGGGCATTCCGGTCGTCGGCAATACATAGTATGTTTTCGTCCATATTGGTCGGGTGTTCCTAGGCATACGGACTTAATCCATCCTTGATATTCCTATAACCATTATTTCATTACCTGTGATAAGTTTGTTAATGGTGTAATTTGTCGAAAGTGTTATCGGATTCCAGCTTGAGATAGCTTTTTGGCTTTCTTCTGTCCTTATCGGATAGTCATGTTGGAAAACTTTATTAGACCTTCCCTTTTTCGTATCATAACGAAGGTTTTTCCATCCTTAAAACGAGCTGATTATTCGGTAGGTACTGGAGTCCAAAATTTATACTGTCGTGGTTTTTTGGGTAATTTACATTTTGGGGCCTTATAACCAATCTTGCCACAATTTTAACACTTAGGTTTTCGTAATTAGATAATCCCTAGTTCCATAAGTCCTGGTTCTGTTCCGAACGAAGTATTCCCTTTTCTGGGGGCACTGGTATTAGCAGAATGTCGAGATTTTTTGTTATTCCAAATGCCTGTCCTTAAGGTAATGCGTCCTCGTCGTTCCTATCGTCGTTCGAACTATCGATTATCGATTTTGATGGCTTCTCCAATATACTTATCGAAGATAAAAATGCGTTCCATTCGAATCATCTCGTCCTTAACGTCATCCTTAAATCCCTTATAAAAAATATTAATTAAGGCATCTTCTTTTTTATCTCCCTATCCTACCTTTGCAACCAGGGTCTTAAAATTGACAGCGTACTTAGAAACGGATCCTTTCTGTTTAAAATCGAAAATTCTTTGCGCAAAAAACCTTTCTTCGTCCGAATTACCAAAATTAAAACGAAGCTTGTTTTCGAAGTTAGTATATAAAAAGAAAATTTCGTTAATCGAAATCTCTCGATCGTTTTCCGCATTTTCCATATAATTTCGCGTAATAGGTTCAAACTAATCAACTGCATTTCCCGTAAGACATGCTCTTACCGCAAGGATCAACTTAAAGATATTACTAAAACTTAAAAAGCGTAAGTAAATACGTGCTTGCGTAAGAAAGGTCTAAGGGTTCCCTTTACCATTATAGGGTTCTGGTTTTTTAGGTTTCATTCGTAGGATAATAGGTGGTATCACTAAAACTGCTTCGACCTATTCGTTTAACCGCTGATTCTCCCTTTCGAGCTCCCTAATACGAGCCTGGAATTGCTGCGAAATGGACTCGGAGTTGCTGGTCGACATTTCGACAGTATCGTATATTGCCCAAAGTCTGACGGTACTACTAAACAAAAGCTTTTAACGTATAACGGCTAAGCTAATTAACCAACTATTAAACCTAAGTCGACGGGTTTATGTTAGCAGAATACTGTGGGAATTTAAGTAATAAAATAACAAAATAACTTAATTACGTCTCGTAATACCAAAAGTGCCTTGGGTAACGAAGTTATATTAAAAGCTGTCGCTATTTATCATATGGTAACGAACGTATATATCTTATTGTGGATTTAACTGGATTCATTAAATCCTCATAAATCTATGCTTAGGGATTTAACTGGATTTATTGAATCCCCATAAATCCATGCTTAGGGATTCAACTGGATTCACTAAATCCCCATAAATCCATGTCACGTAATTAACCCACTTGGATCCTGTTTTACGGTTTTGCCAAGAGACCGTCTTCCGAGGTCCGACCAGTTATGTCATAACAATAACGTTTTTGTTAAATCGTTTCGATACTATCTTTAGAAATTTTCGTAAATAAAAAAATAGCGGAATTAATAAAATTAAGTAAGAAAAAGTCGATATAAATATAATTAAAACTTTTAAATTAAAAAAAACGCGATTAGAATTAAATAAAACAAGTCCCGCCTTTACGAATTATAATTTATTATTATTAGTTATTATAATAATTTTAAATCCGTCCGTAAAACCGGCTGTAAAGTTTTCCTATATAATATAAATAATGTAACGTTGTGTACAACTTTTAATATAACCGTACCATATAACCGAGTCGGCCACAGAAGCAAGTTGGCCACTTTTTGGCATTCCGCAATAATAAATCCAAATAACTTAACCATAACAGCTTTAATTAATTCAAATCGACGGTATTCTTTTCCGCTAATTATATCTACAACCCCTTACCAAGTGTACGTATTATATAAGGCTTGTTGCGGACGTATATTGCCATTCCCCTTTTGCCAATCCGTATACGACCGACCACCCCCTAACGCGTTCAAACTAATATTACCCTTATTTCGATAGTATTAAAGCCGACCGACAAAAATACAATTACCGACTAAATTCCCGACCCGTATACGCAAGCGTTTTTTGTACGGCTTTAATACGTGGAAGATATTCGTAAAATGGGAAGTTATAAGGCTTGTTGGAAAACGCGTTATAAGGCTGCGGGGTAAAGCTGTAATGTTATGAACCAACCAGTGGAGACCTTGGAAACGGTCACGCTAGGACCGAAACAGGATTCAAGTGGATCAATCACGGGAACAATATGCAACTAAACGTAAGGATCCGAGCTGCTCCGTCGGAGCAGACAGGAGCAATATGCAACTAAACATAAGGATCCGAACTGCTCCGTCGGAGCGGACAGGAGCAGCAACAACATATATATACCCGGACGATCCATAGTTAGATAGCGACAACTTGCAATACAACTTCGTTACCCAAAATACTTTTGGTATTACGAAACGTAACTAAGTTATTTTATTACTTAATTTCTTACAGTACTTTGCTAATATAAACCCGTCGACTTAGATTTAATAATTAGTTAATTAGCTTAACTATTATACGTTGTAAGTTTTTATTTAGTAATACCGTCAAACTTTAAACAATATTTAACATTATCAAAATGTCGATTGGCAACTTTTAAGTATTTACTTTTTAGGAATTTCAAGTACGTATCCGAACCTTAAAGGAAAACTTTTAATAATTTACGGATTAATTAGCAAAAACTGTTTTAATTCTTATTATTAGAATAAAACCTAAAATACTAGAACCTTATGATAACAAAGAAAACTTATAAATCTTTCTTACCCAAGTACGCGTTTACTTACGATTTTTGAATATCGACAACATTTCGGATTAAACTCTCGCTATAGCAGCATACCTTATTAGTAACCCAACAGATTAGTTCGAACCGATTATAAAAGATTACTTGGAAAATGCCGAAACCGATTAGGAAAGTACTATTAAGGCCTTTTTTTTAAATATACATCAATTTTAAGGATAAATTTCGTTCTAATTTTAGTAATTCTGATAAAAAACAGTTAGCGGCTTAAAAAATCCTTAATCTGAAACAAAAAAGCTTTGTATTTAAATATGCTGTTACTTTTAAAATTTTGGTTATTAAGGTAGATTAGGGAGATAAAAAAAGAAAGCCTTAATCGACATATTTTACTGAAAGCTTAAAGATGATATTAAGGATGAAATGGTTAGGATCGAACGACTTATTACCTTGGATAAATATGTTGCAAAAGCTATTAAAATCGACAACCGACAATACGAACGACGATAAAAACAACGAAAACGATATACCCCGGGAACTAACATTCAAAATAATTATAATAAACTTAAATATTCGGCAAATATTAGTGCCCTTAGGAAATATAATACCTCGTACGGAACCGAATTAGGCCTTATGGAAATTAAAGTTATTTACTAATCGAATACCCGCCGAATTAAATATTAGAATTGTGGCAAATTCGGTTACAAGGTACCCCAGTATCGGTCGCCTAAAAAATTATGATAAGGTAAATTATAAACCTTAGTACTTATGGGATAACTATTAAAAATCTTAAAAAAAACTTTCGCTATAATACGACGTGAAATAGATTTTCCAGAACTTTTAAAAATAACAATACGAAAAAGGCAGGCAAAAGCTAAGAAATTGCAATAAGAAACTTTTTAAAAACGACAAAAATAATAAAACTTGTTGCATTATTAGCTATACGATTATAAGGAATAAAAGCATTCCTTTAAAATATAATTACCCTTTAAAAATAACAAAAGAATTACTAACGATAATCCGTTTAAATATTTCGGAAATAGCTCGAGGATTACGACGGATAAACCGAAAATGTGGTACTAAACGAGCCGAACTGATACGGTCGGCTAAATGTAATTTGTTGTACCCGAACTAATTATTTTGTTTACTAAGAAAATAAAACCTATATCGCAAAACGATTTTGGCGCATATTAACCCAAAGATCTAACTTCATTATGTTATAAAGAAAAAACCCTAAAAATCGATGATGGTACTAATAGTTGTGTAATTAAATTAATAAAAAAAACGTCAACAAAATAATAACAAACCAAAACTAGCTAAAAGGATAGGAATATCCCTATAAAAATCCTTTATGCTTTTTTGATAATTATAAACATTTATAATAAAAAAAGTCGGTATAAAAAAAACTTAATCTGGTAATACGATAGTTAATTGCCGACCTTTACCTTTAACTAGTTATAACCACAAATCTTAAAAAAAGTAAAGGAATTTTAGCAAACCTCGGTTAATTTACTGAAAATATATGAGGAAAAAATGAAAATATTTCGATATAAAATACGGTCCACGTTATGGAAAAATAATATATTTAATAAAATTAAAACATACGATAACAAGCAAAAAGAAGATTCCGATTAGAAACAACAGTTAAACTATAAAAAACCTGAATAACATAACGCCGTAGGAAAATTGAAAAATAAAAAATGCGCATTTATTAACTGGAAAAATAATTAGAACAGTAATGACATATTATCAAATAATTACGAAATCAAATAAATAATTTAGGAAAACGCATGCGATAATTTAAATAATACCTAAAAAAAGGAAACCATTTATAAAAAAGTCCTAAAAAGGCGAAACTAAAAGAAGATAAAAAGAACTCTCAAAAAATGCGTTAGCAGCAATAAAGGCTAACGATAACCCTATTATTTTGAAAATACGAATTGGAATATATTAATATACCGTTATAGTGAATAGCGGAACTTTAAAAGGTAATTATATTACACCTAAAATAAATAACCGACTTAAATTATTATGAAAATATAAAAAAAACCCTTATATCGCGAATACCGCCGAAGATCAACCATTCCTTTACGATAACGGAAAAGTTACGCGCGAAATTAATTACCTTAACATTTTTGCCTTAAGAAAATATATAACAATTAATTTCGACATCGTACCGTTAAGGAATTACGACATAATTTTAAGAAAAACATGGTTACGCTACTACAACCCCTTAATCGAGTAGGAAACTAGCTAAACAAAGTCTTTTTCATAACTCAGCAATAAATATGAAATAAAACGATAAAGATTTTGACGTTCGATCGAAGATAACAACGAATACCGGCATAAGAATATAACAGAAACCTTACTAATAGGAACAAAACATATGAAAAAAAACGGGGATTATAAAAAAATACGACGTATTATTACTACCATCAAAATAAAACTATAGCAATTAAATAACGATTTACAGCAATAGCCCAAAAAGTTAAAAAAATTAATTAATATATTACCATAATATTATAAGTATAAGCGCTTATTTCGGAAAAAGCTCGGAACGAAGTTACCAGAATATAACGAATAAAACTACGAAATTATCTTAAAAAAAGCATTTACTAAATTTTATCCCATTTACAACCTTAACGAAATAAAATTATATGTACTTAGAAAATACCTAAAAAATCGACTTAAAAAAGGATAAATTTAACTATCCAAATCGCTAGCCGGATATCCTATATTCTTCGTACTTAAAAAAAAACAAAAAATTACGACTAATTATGGATTTTTAATAACTTAATAGCGTTACCGTCAAAGATCGAATGCCATTACCCCTAATTAATAAAATAAAAAATCGTTTCCATGGAGTATAATAATTCACCGCTCTGGATTTTAAAAACGGATATAATTTAATTCGGATCAAAAAAGGCCATAAAAAAAACGGTATTCCGGATTAAGTATAGCCTTTACGAATACCTTATTACCTTTATAGGATTTACCAATATGCCTGCTACTTTTCAACGTATGGTTAACCACGTTTTTCGAAAACATCTCGATATTTTTGTGGTTTGCCACCTCGACGACATTCTTATTTTTTCAGAAATTAAGAAATAGTACGAGAAATACGTTTATAAGATATTACAATTACTTCAAAACGTTAACCTATTAATTAACGCAAAAAAAAAAAAAAAGCTAGTTCCATATATAAAAAGTTAAATATCTAAGTTATATTATTACTTTCGGACATATCAAAATAAACCTTAAAAAAATCGCTGTAGTACGAAGTTAAGTAACACTTATTATAATTAAAAAAATACAAGCTTTCTTCGCATTCGTTAATTATTATCGAAAGTTTATTAGGAACTTCAGCCGGATAGTAATATCTTTAAAAAAACTTACTTACAAAAAGAAAAAATTCTAATAAACGCCAAAAACGGAAAATATATTCTAATAAGTAAAACAAGTAATTACAAATCAGCTAATATTAATTATGTACGATCCTAATCGCTTAAGTAAGCCAAAAACCGATAGGTTAAATGACGCTCTAAGAGTAATAATCGGATAACGAAATGATTAAAACGTACTGCATCTTATTACTTTTTTCTTTTATAAATAATAAGGACTTAAATTACGTTATGCTATTCTTAACAAAAAGTTTTTAGTTATTGTTAAAATATTCCACAAGTTTGAGTACTTCCTTAAAGGTAACTAGTATCAGGTTAAGGTTTATACGGATTATAAAAATCTTACCCGGTTTATTACGAGCAAAAAAAATTTATAGCACGATAATTTTGTTACGTAGAAAAATTAACGGAATATAACTTCGTTATTATTTATCGCAAGGGCTTAAACAATGTCGAAATAGACGCTTTTAGCAGACGACCCGATGTTAGAGAAAAACCGGTTAAAATTAAATATGCAGTTTTCGATATTACCATAAAAAGATGGTTACGCCTGTAATAAATAACAATAATACGAACAATAACCCCAGATATATACTAGAAAATCAAGGTATATAATAATAACCTACTAAGAAAGTTAAATAAATTATAGGACCCAAAAAAATGTTAAAAAGATTTAGTACGAAAAATATATAAACACTTATTATATGGATACCTAGGGATCCATAAAACCCTAAAACGCTTACAACGCGCATATTACTTTCCTAAAATGAAAAAAATAATACAAAAAATCCGACAACAATACGACGTTTGCAATAAAGCAAAACTACGACGATATAAACCTTATAAAAAATTACAATTATTACTAATTACAGAACGACCATGGGATTTTATTACGGTAGATTTTACCATCAAACTTCCTTTATTAAAAAACCTAGCTATAGGCATATATTACGATAGCATTTTCGTAATCGTCGACCGATTTACAAAATTTTCTTATTTCCTACTTTATAAAAAAAAATACCGAGTAAATAGCATATATCTTTTTCCGAAACATTTTTAGCATATACGGATTACCATACGAAATCGTTTCGGATAAAAGCGTAACATTTGCCTCTAAATTTTAGCAAGGTTTAATAATATAAATCGGCTTAAACCGCAAATTCTCTAATATATTCCGACCCTAAATAAACGGATAAACAAAACGACAGAATTAAATATTCGAAACGTACTTACGATATTATATTAATTATAAGCAAAATAACTAGGTTAAAAGTTACTAATAGCCTAAATAACTTATAATACTAATTACCATAAAAGTATTAAAACAATTCCGTTTATAACTAACTTCGAGTTTATTTCAGAAGTTTATAGGAAAATACGGGAAGGAAATTTATTTACTGTTAAAGCTATTTTTACGTTAGAATAATTTAAGCAATTATATTAAAAGATAAGGATAAAACTTAAGTTCGTACGTAATTTAATAAAAAAATATTATAACCAAAAACAGTGAGAAAAATTAACGTTTTCAAAAAGGGAAATGGTTTATTTAGCTACCAAAAATATCTAGATAAAACGCCTAAGTTAAAAGCTTGATTTTAAATATATCAGCCCGTACAAAATTATTAAAAAATTCTCAAAAAATAATTACTAATTAGAATTATTATTTAAGATTAAGCTTTACTTAATGTTTTATGTATTTTTATTTAAGTTAGCAGTAAATACGATCAAATTGTATATTAAATAAAACGATGCGAAAATAAAGGACGAACAAAAATATAAGGTAGAAAAAATTCTTGACATTCGAAAAATTAACGGACTTACCTAATACCTAGTTAAATAAAAAAACTACCCAAACTTTGAAACGTCTTGGAAACCCGCGGGAAATTTTATAAACGCCTAACGTTTATTAAAGGATGTTTACTAATAACGGTACCACGCAAAAAAAATTCTTAATCAAATTTAAGGGAAAACTCGTCGGAAAAGGACTAATTAGGGTTAGGAACGGACAAAGATATTTCGAGGCGCTATCGTTTAGCCTTCAAACGTTCGATTTTTTCTTATTTTTTAGCTCGTTTAAAAACTGAAGGCCCCGGTTAACTATTTTAACCCCGCTTTTATGAAAAAACTCCTGCTGGGTACGTAAACGGTCTAGATGAAATAAGGTCTTATCTAAGCGACGCGAAATAACCTCTAATTCCTTTCGAATATCGCGCAACTGTTAACGAACGAACGATTTTTTTAACTTTAAATGTTTCATTTCTTTATTGATATTATTTAGCGAAAATAAGAGAACGCCGGAATTATCGCAATGTCGTTTTTTGAAAATGCAGTTGTTGCAACGAAACACATTTTCGGATATGGTGCATTTGTCGCCAGTACGGAAATAAAAAGTATAAGGCATAACTTCGAAAGCAAAGTTAATGACGAACCGAGTTAGCGCTTTTTTTAATTGCGCTTTGATGTCGTTTTTTCCTTTCGGATGTAATATTTACGAGGTTTACTAATGCGACCAGATATGATGGAATGAGGAATATTCACTTTAAGCAAAAAGATTTTCGGGGCAAAAATTTGAAAGAAGAAAAATCGTGTTATAAATTAACCAGTAAAAACCTTGGAAACGGTTATGTTAGGACCGAAACAGGATTTAAATGGATTAATTACGGGAATAGTATGTAATTAAACGTAAGGATCCGAACTGTTTCGTTAGAGCAAATAGGAGTAATATGCAATTAAACATAAGGATTTAAGTTATTCCGTCGGAGCGGATAAGAGCAGCAATAATATATATACACTCGGACGATCTATAATTAAATAACGACAGTTTGCAATATAACTTCGTTACCCAAGATACCTTTAGTATTACGAGACGTAACTAAGTTACTTTATTGCTAAAATTCTCATAGTACTTTGCCAACATAAACCCGTCGACTTAGATTTAATAGTTGGTTAATTAGCCTAACCGTCACATGTAAGGCTTGTTATGGAGCGCGCCGTAGGGCCCGTCGGAGGGCGCGTTGCGGTATTATAGGACTTATCGGAGCAACAATTCGATTTTACGTATTAAAATAAAAGATTTTAATTAATAACAACACTTATTATATACGATGAACAAGTTTTTTTTAACCGTTAATGAAGGTGGTGGTAGTGGAAACGTTATTAACAATTGTTAAAAATAATTGGTCGCATATGGGTTGGCAGGAGGGAAGAGCAATATAGGTCCGTAACAAGCCTTATATAATACGTGCACTTGATAAGGAGCTGTAGATATAATCAGCGAAAAAGAATACCGTCGATTTGGATTAATTGGAGCTGTTGTAGTTAAGTTTTTTGGATTTGTTATTACAGAGTGTTAAAAAGTGGCCGATTCGCTTATATGGCCCACTCGCTTGTGTGATAAATTATAATAAATAAGCGCGTTTTAATACGGAAAATAAAATACGTCGAAAGGTTAAAACTGATAAAGAATGAGCAGGTATATAAAATGTGGTAATAATGTTAGTTTATAATAATTTTCGAATTTGATTAAATCATAACTTTCGTGACCGTCGAAAATATAAAAAATATTCTAAACCTTTAGTACGTATTTTACTATTATAGTTAAAATATTTAATTGATTTTAAATTCAATTGAGTTATCGTTTAATCGTTTTCGCGTATAATAATCTTTTAATCGAGTAAGAATAAATTATTAATAAATTAACGAAAAAAGTAATTGTGCTTATTAAATATAATAAATAAAATAAGCACTAACCTTTGGAGTTAACAGCTTATATTATTATAAATTATTTTTTTATTAATTTTATTTAAGTTCTTAGGTTTTTTAATTCTAGTAATAATTATATCGGTTATTATAAAAGACTTTAACGTTCTACATAAGCGAGTCGGCTACATAAGTAAATTGGCTACTTTTTAACACTTTTTAATAACAAATTTAAAAAAAATAACTATAACGTAATAAATTAATTTAAACTAATTGAATTTTTTATCTTTAGACGCCTCTATATCCTCCTTATAAGTACGCGTATTATGTCCGGGTTTGCCGCAAACGTTATATTTCCGTTTTTTCGCTTAAATCTTTTTACGATAATTATTTTCGGCCGTTATTAATTACGATTATTTTTTTTCCGTAATTATGAAAGTTAGTGTTGCTTTTTAGGAAGTATGTTTTTTTAAAAACGTTTATTTTAGTTTTTCGGCGTTTATTAAAAATATAGTTCGTTTCGCATAGTAAGCCATATTCTTTCTGAAAAAAAGCGTTTTTGTATAATAGCATTAAGTTATCTTTCGTTAAAAAAGTAACCGATTTAATTATTTTTGTTAGAGGGTTACCTTAATAATTTTAAATTTTTTTTTTAGGTAAATAACGTCCTTATCGGGTCGTTTCGGTAATATTTTTAAAAACCTTTATAAATAGAGAAATAACGGAGTTAATAAAGATAAATGGAAAAACGGTCGGTATAAGCATAATTAAAATTTATAATTCGGAAAAAACGCGATTAAGATTAAATAAATAAGTTTTATTTTTACGAATTCCAATTTAATATTATTAATCGTTATAGTAGCTTTAAACGCGTTGTAAAAACCGGCGATAAAATCTTTTTTGTTAATATAAGTAACGTAATATCGCATAAAATTTTTAATATATAACAAATGAATACGTTGTAACGGAAAAAATAAAATACGTCGAAAAGTTAAAGTAATTAAGAAAAATAAGAGGGTATATAAAATATAGTAATATCGTAGTTAGCGTAATATTTTTTAAATTTTATTAAATAGTAACTTTCGTAGTTATTAAAGATTAAAAAAAGCTTCGATTTTTTCGTACGCGTTCGAATATATTAATCGAAATATTAAACTTTTTTAAATTTACTTTATTTATTATCCAGCCGTTATCGTTTGTAGTAATTTTTTAATCGGTTAAAAATGGATTATCGTCGAATTAGCGAAAAAGATAATTTTTTAAAGTAAAAATAAAAAATAAAGATAGGGCTTAATTTTAAAATTTATAACTTATATTATTATAAATTATTTTCGTTTTTCTTATTAAGTTTAATTAAATTTTTTACGTTTTTTAATATTAATAATAATTATACCGGTTGCTATATAAAATCTTATTAAAAATTCTATTTCGTTAAAATTATAATTATTCTTTTTTGTAATATCGTATTTTACGATTATAACTCGAATAAGTTTAAACTATTTACAAAGTACCTTTAAATTTTCACATAACATTTTTTAATAATTTATTTTTCGATTTGAACGCGTTTTAAGTTTTTTTACTGTTTAATAAAATTAATTACTTAATTAACTTTAACGCGTTTGGTAGTTCGTTATATGAGTAATAATTCGCTATATTTTTACTATGTTAACGTTAGATAAAAAACGTTTACGTATTTAGGTTAAGCATTTGTTTGATAATCGATTTTTTTTCAATTGGCGTTAGTTTTTACGAATTGGAGATAATATCGGTTCGGGAGGATATATCGTAGTATCGGTTTTTTAAAGTAAATAAAGCGATATTATAAATAGAATAAAGCCTTTTATAATTAAGTTTTAGGTTTCGTTTTTTAATATGGATGGTTGAATTTATCCTAATTTCTTTTGTAAGACGTTTTATAACGCTAATGTTAAAAAATAAATCTTGAAAGTTAGGAGGTGAAAAAGTTAAGAAAATTGGCCGACTCGCTTATGTGGCCGACTCGCTTGTATGAGACGTTATTAAAAACTTTATTTTATCAAAGTTATAAATATCTTTTTTTGCGATACCGTATTTTGCGATTAGAATTTAAACAAATTTAAATTATTAATATTGTCGGCAGATGTGTTGCACTTGATCTCTGGGTTTGGTGTCTTGATTCCTGGTTGACTACTCATATGCAATCTGAGTGGAAGAGCAGCCACATATAGCTGCTTCCTGCTTTGTTCCTGCAATCCTAGGGCCACAAACAAAGCCCTTTCAGAAAATCACCTCAACTGCTCACAAATACAATATATTTAAATTGTCGCATAAAACTGTTTAATAATTTATTATTTAGTTTAAAGCCGTTTTAAGCTTTTATTACTGTTTAACACATTTTGACGCTTAGTTATTTCTAATATATTCCGTAACGCGTTATGTAAGTGGTAATTCGTCATATTTTTAACGTATTAAAGCCGGACAGAAAATGCTCGCGCATTTAGATTAAAAATCTGTTCGCTATTCGATTTCTTTTCGGTCGGCGTCAATTTTCGCAAATTAGGTATAATAATAGCTCGTGCGCTTTTCTTGTAATATCGAACGCCAGAGGTAATGTTAATAATATTATATATCAAACTAAACGTTTATAAGTAAGTTCTAAAACTTATTTTTAACCTAAATAATTAATATTATGTTAAATTCTTTTATAAAACGTTTTATTAAATTAGTGTTATATAGTAGATAAATAAATTTAAATTGTTTTAAAGTGCTAAACTTTGCGCCGTTCGCTTATATACGCCGTTCTCTTATGTGGTACGTTACGTTAAAGGCGTTTTGTAATATTTTTATTTTATTTTTCTTATAAATAAAATAATAAAGTCGTGTATAATAAATTGCGTAAAGTTTATTATAGCAATTTGCTTCTCCGAGTAGGATTGTTTCCCTTTATCTTTAATAGTTTATAATTATTTTTTAGTTATCTAGATTATTTCTTACTATGTTTGTTTTTATTATACTTAAGAAACTGTATTTTTAACTAAGTTTTCCCTCATCTTTATAGTTTTATAATTATTGTTATAAGCTTACTTATCGCTTTTATTATTTCTATACTCTTATCTAAGATAGCTTCTTCGCTTTTTTATTTATTTTTGTTATATTTCCGCGTATAAGGGTTTTCCGTGCTGAATTGGGACGAGGAGATTCAGTCCTGATCAGTGCGAATTTTCTGAGTATGTCACTATCCGGGTAAAGGTTAATGGGAAAAGTCAACGAATATATTTATGGTGTTGAACCTAACAATTGATGAGTCTGAACGCGTGATGATTAGTAATGTTCTGTGGTTGAATTCATAGAGAAAAAATGTTCTAATATACATATGAGATCCGGATTAACTGATCAGCCGAATCCGAGTACAGGCGTATCACCCTGCCTAATTTCAGTGCCTCTTTTTGTTATATTATGAAAAAGTTTTTCTGTCTTAACTATTTTAGCGTAGTTTTATAGGTATTAAAGTTTAACGCTTATTTTATCGAAATTTTTAAGCTTTTTATATTAAAGTATTTTATGGCCTCTTATTTTATAACTCGAGTATTTAATACAAGGCGTATCTCATTGTTAAATATTTTCGATTTCTATAGGTCCGGGTTCCGTTTTATAAGATGTGTTGTTTTTTAAGGAGTACCGGTATTTGCCGAATATTAAGCTTATTGTAGTTCTAAATGATTAGTTCTAGAGCAATCGTCCGTACTATTTTTGGCGTTATTTATATTTATCGGTTATTACTTTTAATAACCTTTATAACGTAGCGGTTTAAGATAATTAGTAGTTGGATATAACTTATTTCGTTTTTAACGTTATTATACAATCTTTTATAAAATGTATTGATTAAGTCTTTTTTTCTTTATTTTATTATTCGGCCTTAGCGACTAAAACTTTGAAAGTAGTAGCGTTTTAGACGTAAACCCTTTTTGTTTAAAATTGAATATCTTTAAGTTATTAATCTTTTTTCATTTGAATTATCGAACTTAAAGCGAATTTTGTTTTCGAAAATATTATATAAGGCAAAGATTTTATTAGTTAAATTTTTACGGTTATCCTTAACTATTTCTAGATAGTTTTCTATGATATGTTTAAACTAGTAAACTGTGTTTCTAATAAGGCATGTTTTAACCGTAAGAATTTAATTCGGTATCTTATTAATAATTAAAAAGGGTAAGTAAATACATGCTTATATAAAAAGAGTTTACGAATTTCCTTTTCCGTAATAAGGTTCCCTTTTTTGAGTGATATTTTAGTGGTAATAGTTAATATAGGTAGGATACTTCTTTTTTGCTTAATAGATTGTTGGATTTTTATTTTTGATTTTCGGATCCGAGCTTAAAATTATTAGGTAACGGTTTTTTAAAAATTAATAGATATTTTGATAATGCTAAATATTGCTTAAGGTTTAACGATATTACTAAACAACAACTTGTAACGTTTAGTAGCTAATATAGTTAACTAATTATTATATCATTTATATAATAAAATAACTTAATTACGTTTCGTAATATTAAGGGTATTTTAGGTAATAAAGTTTTATTCTAAGTTGTCATTATTTATCTATAAATACGAATGTGATTATATATACTATTATAGTTATTATTATCTTTTAAATTTCGTAAGTTTCGTAAGATCTTAATAGTCCAGTATCCCGTAAATCTCGTAAAATTTTAATAATTTAATATTTCATAAATTTCGCAAAATCTAAATAATTTAATTACGTAACCGTATACTCCACTCGTCTCGATCATTCCTAGACGCGCTAAGCGTATTAGGTTATAATAATACCTTTACCATAAGTGTAATATTAATAATATCGAAGTAATAAAAGATATTATCGTTTTATTCGTTTTTTATAAATTTTTTAAAAATGCTTTATTCTTTTAAAAGATATTTTTATATTTTTATAAATATTAATTATAGTTTATATTAAGGTAAAGAGGTAAGTTTTTTCCTATTCTTTATATTTAATAACGTTAACGTACAATCATAATAACTTTGGAATAGGAAGGACAATCGTATATACATTAATATTTTACGACGTTTTTAAATGGTTAAATTAATACTAATATTAGATATAACTAGTTATGAAAAAGACTTATTGTATATTAAGCCTATTAATTTTTAAAAAGTTTTGGCCTTAACGGTTATAAAACGAATAAAAGGTTAACTGATTCTAAAACTTAAAAAATACGGATTATATTAATAGTTATTATAACGAAGCTGGAGGCTTGTTGCATGCGCTCTTATAAGGTGGATTTGGGTGTCCAAACCTCAATTGGGGTTTCAAATTCCTGACCTTTGGTATTATGGCTAGCATCGCACCCTCGTTATCTCACAGTTATATGGTAAATATTAAATAAAAAGCTTTGTTTATTTATTAATAGTAAGAAGTACTCACGCTATTAAGTTTTACTATAAACTATTAATATATAACTTACGAAAATAAATAAATATATATATAAGCACCTAGGTTTTCGGCTTATTTGTTGTAATTATTTTTATTTTTCATTAATCTACGTTATTTTACATTAGTTATAATTTACCACTTTGCTTTATTATTACTTTTTACTATTTATTTAGTTTTTATATAAATAGTTTCCTAATTCCGTAAAGCTTTTTAGTTACTTTTAACGCGTTATAACCCTTTTTTAAATTCGCGGAATTTGAGTTATAGTAAAATATTCTTTTCCTACGATTTTTATATAAAGACTTATTTTATAGGTTTTTTTATATCGCTAGTGAATATTTTTCTTTTTCCTTTTTCTTTATAATAATTTCCGGGGTTTATAAACGTCGTATATTATATTTTATTTATATTCTGTATTGTGAGCAGATACGGTGGATTTGTTGTTAGAAACAAAGGGCTTGGAGTGGCCCTAGGATTGCAAGGAACAAAGCAGGAAGCAGCTATATGTGGCTGCTCTTCCACCCAGATTGCAGATAAGAAAAGTCAACCAGGAATCAAGACATCAACCCAGACATCAAGTGCAACACATCTGCCGACATGTATAATATTATTTTGAGCTCTAGGTGGAGGTAGCTAGGAAGCTCTCTATATCCCAGGGGCACACCGGAATCAGATTATTCCGGTGTGCTGGGAGCTTGCTGACTAACAGAGACACCCCTATTCTACGACATTATGGCTCTCAACTCTGCTCGGCGGCGGTCCTGCTCGGCGCATATGCGATCGAGCGACGAAGCCCGCCATGGTTTGCTCAATGGATTTACCTTGACTCAATTCCACCTGGATCAGTAGCCGAGGTGCTGAAGACCCGGCAATGGACTCCAACAATGGGATGAAGCGTTCGTAGTCTCTTCCCATTCGTTCAGTTTGCGCACCGGCGCTAATCATGGCCTTCCACGCATCGCTTGATTCCATTGACTCCCGCTCTCGCTGTTCTCCGACACTCAGTTGCACGTCGTTCCAGAATGTTTTGATTAAGAGAACCTTCTTAAAGTATTCATTACCGAGAAGATTCTTAAATGCTGAGAGCATCTGGCGACTTGAGCTCTGGAGTCTATTGTGAGTGATCGGATGTAAGAAGAGGACCCCGGCCAGATTGAGCCCGTTAGCGGCACTTTTCTGCACCCAATCGACGAGCTGCTCGATGATCTCAAAATCAGCTCTTTCGGTGTCGTCGAAGCCCGGCATATCGACCAGGCTGATGGTTCCGGATGGAATCCGAAGCCTAAAAGTCTGAATCTCCCACGTCTCTGGAGCGTTGAGTTAGCTTCTTCCAACCCAGTATCGGACACGTCTTGTATGACGGTAAAACAAACCCGATCTCAAACCGAAGCCCACTTTGGCGCTCCCACTCCCCGTTATCCCTCTGATAAAGCTACTCTTCCCCGAGCCGGTGACGCCCATTACGGCTATGGCGCTATCCGCGGGAAGTGGCATTTTGATATCGCGGCGCCCGTTGTTGTCCGGCCGCATTAGCGCGCCACTCAGCCTCAGCCACGTCTCATTCAAAGAGTGCCAGTGTTAAGTCTCTAGGTACCCGTTGGGACATCTGAGACGGCCGAAGGCAATCAATAAGCGCTGTTAACGATTTCCGCGGGAGAGATGTACCTGCGGTCGTAACTTAATGAGTATCTTCCCTCCGTCGCCGGAGACGTGTGTTGTCGGTGCTTCTGGACTTATATCTAGGAGTCAGAACCCCGCACTCGCCTCGACAGCAATTCACTCTTCAAGCTCGTCCGATCGTTACTTGCGATACGCGCTTTCTGTCCAGTCTGATCCTGCACTCCGATCTGATCTCTGATCATGGCTTCAACTGCTATCAAGCGGGCAAGCATGCCCGGCACGGGAAACCCGGCCCAAACCTATCTGTACGGTTGAGTAGCTCGCCCATCCCGCCGCCGAAAGTGCTAACTGTCTTTGAGTCCATCTGACACCTTCATCGCGGTAATGGGTGTGACGGGCGCTGGGAAAAGCACCTTCATCTCCAGGTGCTGCCCCTCTGCCGTCGGATCGGCTTCTGACGGAATGAAGTCATGTTAGTCCCGGTGTTTGCCATTACGAGTCTAAGGCGCAGCTTCTCACCCACCTATTAGGTACGCAGGATGTCAGAACGTACACCTTCCATCACAGTGGCAAGACTATACACCTCATCGACACGCCGGGCTTTGACGACACCTATCGCACTGATAGCGATGTGTTGCGAGACCTCGCATACTATCTCACGTCGTCCTATGGCAGTGGCTATAAACTTAGCGGCATCATCTACCTCCACCCCATCACTCACAACCGGTTGACGGGCACGGCGTTCAAAAACCTGCGGACATTTCGCAAGCTATGCGGAGCGCAAAGCATGTCCTCAATCGTTCTGGCAACGACCATGTGGTCCGAGGTGACTCCAGAGGTCGGAGATGCCAGGGAGGTTGAGCTCAAAGAAACAGCGGAGTTCTGGGGCGACATGATCCGCGAAGGCTCGACTGTGTACCGGCACACCGACGACCACAACTCGGCCATAAACATCATCTCCTTCTTGGCGGACCGCGACACCAAAACAGTCCTGGGCCTACAGGCCGAGATGGTCGACCAGAAGAGGTCGCTGGAGGACACCGAGGCCGGACGGGAGGTGGACAAGGAGATGAGCCAGCAGCGTGAGATGTTCGAGAAGCGGCTCGAGCTTACTCGGCAGGAGCTTGAAGAAGCCATCGCAGCCAAGGATGACCAACACGCCAGAGAGATTATGCAGGAGCAAGAAAGGTTTGAGAGCAAACTCGCTGCCATTCAGCAAGGCAGGGAAGAGCTCCGCATCAGCATGGAGGCGTTGATCGCGGAGAAGGAAAAGAGACATAAGGAGGAGCTGGCCAAGATGAACGAGCAACTGGAGACGGGTGCGGCACTCGCTGGGGCGGCGATGGCGGGCGGTTGCACCGTTACGTGAAACCTCAACGGCACTTGTTGGAGAACTGCGGCCCGTCATAATACCTAGTCCATGGGTGAAAGAGTTAAGGAGTGCCTGCTGCAAAACGCAGTTGACGTGTACTACAGCCGTAGCGGTGACACAAAGATGTCAATCCCAGGCCTTGGCTGTAGCAGTTACCGCCATACCGTTAAAAGGGCATGATGGAGGCGCCCAAAGAGGAAATCCGGAGGTTGGTCAGTTGCAAAGTGCAAGTCAAAATAAACTTGTGCGACGTCAATAGTTCTGCAGCTAGGACGTTTGAAGGTTTTCTTGCCAGTGTACATATCCGCCGGAGGGCCACAGTGCGTTGGTTGTCAGATATAAGGGACATCAGATGTTGTATTGGATGACTAGCTCGGGCGTGGCGCCCACGGAAGCCCCGGGAACGATGCTGCCGTCCGGCTTGATCTCGGAGGCCTCGACGACCACCATGTCGATGTTCCGGTTAGGCCGGTCCTTCGTGTAAAATCCCTGGCGGCCGTCAGTAACCGCTTCCCGGGGTCACGGCCGTGGGGGGGGGACGGCTTACGTAAACCAAGTCCACCGGGAACGTCGATAAGTGCTTATCGAAAAACTTAATCCGCCCCTCGTTAATGCCTTTCGCGATCGCCTTGCCGACCTGGTAAAGGCTCTGCCGCTCGATCATGTCCAAAGCGGCCTACCGGTTTTCCGTCTCGGCACCGAAGGAAGCACCAACGAACAGGCTGTACCTCAGCTTTCTTTGCAAGTTGTTCTTCTCGACATGGTCCGCCAAGAAGGTTGGCAATTTCCTGAGCCGCCTGTCAACGCACGGTGCCCTTCCGCGGGGAGGGGTTCATGACTATGCACTTCGGATAACCGACGCCGGTAAAACCGGACCAGCCAACGTAGACGCCGTTTGGGAAGTGGTGCAGCAGGTCTTCCGGCCTGCATAGCTTCTTCAGCAGGGACGGCCGCTGGACGCGAGCCTTCAGTGCCGCCGAAGCGACCGGCGACGCCATGATGTCACAACTCGAAAGCAGGATTTTCTCGATCCGAGACAGGTGCTCTAGAGCGCACACTGCACTTTAATATATTCTAGCCACGGAACATATATTTTCCGATCAGAGGGAATTTTTCGGTATATGGGGTGCTAACGTACCCCTTACTAACTGACGTACTCGCTTAACGTCTTAAAGCAATTACGGCATTAACCGTTACTTTTTATTACTTCTTAAAGCTGCAATTATCTATTTTATTTTTCCTTTAAAATTATTTATAAGATACTTTTTTTATCGATCGAACTTTTCCGTAATATTTATGAATTCTAATTACTTTTTAAAATGTTTAAAAGCTTCGTATAATAAGTTTTTTAAAAATTTATGAATTAATATATCGCTCGTAGGCGTATATTTATTTTTATTAAATCTTTCTTTAATAGTTTTTCGAGGTAATAATTATATATAATATTATATTGTTATTTTATTTATAATAAGGTAATATCGGCGCTAATTGATTGTAAAGATTATTAATTATTATATTATATACTTTATAGTTTTACACTTATAGTAATTCCTTTTTTAATAAAGTAAAAATTAAATAAAGCCTTTTTAACTTTTATAACGTACTATACTAGCGAGCGAGACACTTTTTATCGGCAACTTTTAATTCCAGTTTAAATTTCCGGTATTAAGCGGCTATACGCTATAACTGTTCGGAATTGAAACTAAAAACTTTACGATTAGGTTGGTTATTATTAACGCAAAAAAATAAAGGAAAAGTTTTCCTTTAACAGTTTAAAGTTAAGCTTTCGACGCTTATAGTACGAATAAAACGCTATTTAACGAAAATCAGCTAATAAAATAATAATTACTAAAAGTTGCGTTAAACGGTTTTAACTTTGTAAAAAAATTAAATATATTCTTTAACACGAGAAGTTATCTTATAAATAGAATATTTATAAGGTATTTTTTAAAATAAAAATCCTAAAAAAAAGAAGATCGTATTATAATCTAATACGCTTAACGTTTTAAAAAGAGTTAAAATAATTAAAGAATAAAATTACGTAACTGGATTATTAAGATTTTACGAAATTTGCGAAATCTTAAATCGTTAGAATTTGACGAGATCTACAAGATTTAGAACAACGTAATAATCGCTATATTATATAAAATCATAAGGTTATAAGTAAATAGGTAGCGATAGTTGATAATATATTTTCGTTACTTAAAACACTTTTAGTATTACGAAACGTAATTAAATTATCTTTTATTACCCCAATTTTCCACGGTACTCCTGTTAACATAAACTCGTACGTTTAGGTTTAGTAGTTGGTTAACTAGCCTAGCCGTCACAGATATGTAGAACATTTTAAATAGAAGTTTGGAAAGGGAGAAGAATGTTGGGCGTTACCTTGTAGTATAGAAAGTTATATACAAAGGTTATTAGATTAGCATTTTATAGACCATCGCCGACCCACTTGGAGCTGCTAGAACCTTCGACGACACGTGTCGTCGAGCACCTTGCAGCTAGCTAGCTAGCACCTTGCAGCTTAGCTATCTAACACCAACTCTATTTCAATATTAAATTACATTTAAGAAGTTAGAAATCTGTAATCTTAATAGCCGTAGATAATGAATTGATATAAAGCTTTACAACTTTTAAATAATGTTATTCCGTCTATTGCTACCTAGTAGAAAAAGAGGGGGGGGAGCGCTTTTTACGATATTAATCTTTTTTTTAACTTCCCTTAGTTAGCTCATGCCTTTACTGGCTCGTTTTTATTTTGGGTGTATTTTTATATAGTGCGCCGAGGCGCTAAAGATTAACCAACCTAGTAGCGTATCCCCGTAACGAGCTTATGAGGTTTAAGTTTAAGCTGTAAAAAAACGGTTCCGTTGTATAATGATTTTAATAAAGAAATTAAAGATTTTTTATTTTTATAGTTAATTTAAATTTAATAAATTTAATATTTTATAAAAACTTTTAATACAAGCTTTTACGCGTATAAAAATTTCATTTAATAGTTCAAATAAGAATGACAATTGATATAGTTAAATTAAAATACGGCAACATTCTTAGTCGTAACTTATTTTGGCTGTGATAATGTAAATATTGCGTATATTATTTTATTATAAACCGTTTAAAGGTCATTCAGCATAAAAAAGTCGTTACGTTATATCTTTTGCCTGTACTGGTTATACTTATTTCGTCGTAATTATTAAAAACTTAAAGGTAACCTAAATCTGAAATGCTTTTATAGTTATAACACATAATTATCGGATATAATATTTTTTTTATAAAGTTTTTAAATAAATTGAAGAAAAGGAAGGCCCGTTTTATTATACTTTCGTTCGTATAGATTATAAATATTACATTATAGCTATAAAAAAGTTAAAAATAACTTAAATTCGAAATGGTTTTATTGTTATAATGAAATGAATTTAATTCGGATAAAATTAATATTAAAGGCATCTGTTAATGTACTATACAAGCGAGTCTAATATATACGCGAGCGTAATATTTTTATAGCTAGTTTACTTGTTTATCTTTTGTAGTCCATTTTTTAATACCAACATTATGGAACGCTTTAAAAAAAAAGCGAAAATAAACCTAGCTATTTAGGCTAAAAAATAAAACCCGAAGCTTAATTATAACCGGCTTAATTTTATTTATAAAATTTTATTTTTTACTATAGATTACCGTTTTAGCGGTAGATCCGCCCGAACCGATATTGCTCTTAATTTGCGGAAATTGACGCCGACCGAAGAAAAGGCTATTATCGAGGGAATCCTTAACCTAAATACGCAAACGTTTTTTTTTTTTGGCGTTACTATATTAAAGATATAGTAAATTTATTACTCGCGTAACGTATTACGAAACGCGTATTGGTTAATAAGATATTTAATTATATTAAATGGTAAAAAAAATTCGATATGCGTTTAAATCGGAAAATGAATTATTAAAATGTATTATGCGAAAATCCAGAAATATTTCGTAAATGGTTTAAGCGTACTTAAGTTATTATTATATAATACAGTACTAAAAAAAGGAGATTTATAATATTGACGAAATAAAAGTTTTGCTAAAACTTTTTATAATTAGGGGTATAATAATTATTAATACTGAATAAGGTGAAGAATTTATATAAACTTTATAAAAGAATAAAAAATAAGCTAAAATTATTTAAATTATTAATTTTTAAAATTAGATTATACTGCCATATATTATTATACTAGGGAAAAATTACCTGACGCTTTAATTTTATAATACTATATTATTAATAAATAATTAAATAACAAATGAATTAAATTTTAAATAAGTTTAATAATTTGATTAATATATTTAAACGCTTACGAAAAAATCGAAACGTTTTTCTTAACGGTTATGAAAGTTATTATTTAATAAAATTCGAAAAGTATTACGCTAATTATAATATTATTATCGTTTCTATTACCGCGCATTTTACGTATAAGCTTTTACTTTTTAACGTATTTTTTTAAAACGCGCTTATTCGTTATATATCGAAAGCTTAATACGATATTATTATACTTATATCGCCTAAAAAAATTGTTTACCAATTTTTACAACGCATTTACTGTTACTAAAACGTTCGATAATATTGAATATAAATTTACTAAAGTTAATTTCGTTTTATTTTATCTTAATACCTTTTTTTCTAAATTCGAAATTCCTTTAATTATACCTATAGTAACGGTCTCCCCGTTAATTTCCGCCGGTTTTAATCATTTCTTACCTGCGAAAACCCTTAAAAATATTAAAAAATATTGAAATAAAAGAGTTATTTATAAAAAAGAATTAAGAATTACCAAGGTAACTCGCAGATAAAATCGTTCAATCGGTTAATTTTATAATAAATAATAACTTATTATTTTCATATAAAATTACTGTTTTTCGAAAAGAAATTACATAATTACGCGAAACTAACCATATTTTAAGCAAATTTCGAAATATTAAAAATAAAGGGTTTGCTTTTTAAAAAAAAAGATAATTACTATATAAAAGAAATAAAATCATCTGGTCGAAAAAAGAAATAGTAAAAATATATAAATAATAATAGTTACAGATAATCGATATAAGAAAATCGCAACGAAAAAAACAAAAATATAGCATCTGCGACAAGCCCGGATATAATGCCCGTATTTATAATAAAGCTCTAAATACGTTTAGCGAAAAAAAATTCGTTTAATTTTAATTAATACGATATATTATTACATTATTTAAATATGTTATTATAACGTGCCAAAAAGTATTACGCTCGTTTATATATTACGCTCGCTTATGTGATACGTTAATTATAAGTCAATATATATAATAAACTTCTTAAAAAAGAATTAAAATTAATGCCAATACTTTTAAATTTTGTTTTAAAAAGTAAGTAACGGTCACTTTGTTAAAATTAAGACAATACTATTTTCGGTCGTAGTATTATGATATATATTTTCTTAAATTGTTCTAATATAATTAAAATCTGGTTAATAATGTTTTTAGCTATATAGGTTGTAATTATTATGTTATAATTATAAAAAAGTCTCGGATTTAATTAATTAGAACGCCCTTTTTATTGCGAGCTAACAATTACCGGTTGTAATTTTTCTTTATAAATCTTTTAAATGTCTTTTAATATGGGAGTAACCCGTCTAGTTATAATTTTAGCCGTACGGATTATAATTTCTACGTCTTAATTATAAAGGCGATCTGGATAAAAATTTTACAGAAAACGGAAATGTTATTTTCAATCTTAAATATTTGCGCTAAATTAACCTAAATTATAAAAGTTTGATATACGGCTACAAGGCTCTTTTAAAGCTACATATATATATATTTTAGTTATTTTTTTTTAATAATCTTTCTTATTATTATATTTGTGATTATTTATAAACGGCTTTTATAAGTTTATATAAAATTGTAAAAGGTGGAACTGAAAAAATATAACTTAATATTAAGCCTAAAGTAAAAGTTCTCGTAATTTTTGTAAGTTCTATACTAATTAAGTTAACGTAATATATTGTTACGACCTAACAGGAGGGAGGCCTCAGAAACGGTCTAGTTAGACCAAAACAGGATTCAAATAAGTTAAGTCACATAATTAGTACTTAGTGCTAATCAACTAAGTATTACCAGTCTTAACTAAACATAACTAATTATTGCTCAGTAATTATCAGTTAAGTAACGATAAACTAGTAATAAGAAATAAACATATATATATTCGTTATGCTAGAATTTAAATAACGCCAGCTTACAATATAAGTTCGTTACTCAAGATATCCTTGGTATTATGAAACGTAACTAAGTTATCCCGATACTTTCGTTACTTAGTTTCCTACGGTACTTTTACTAACATAAACCCGTACGCTTAGGTTTAATAGTTGGTTAACTAGCTTAGTCGTTATACGTTACAAACTTTTATTTAATAATACCGTTAGACTTTAAGCAATACTCCGATAATATGTTTACCAGCAAGCAGCCTGCCTATAAAGTCTCTAAGGATAACAATATAAACTCGGACGAGAAAAAGCAGTCGCTTTCCCTAACCAAGGAAAAAGTTCTCCAACGATTGGACCTTATAAATTAACGCATCGGTTAACTTAAGCGAGATAATTTAGAACTTATTTCGATTTTATAGGCTACTGGAAAACTTCTCAAAAAACAAATACGATAAATATCTAAAAAAAACCCGTTAACATAGGTTAGTTTACCCAAATAACATCTAGCAAGAAACCCGGAAAAAAGTTAAAACCCCCTAAACCTAAGTTATTCAATGGAATTTCTATTAAGTTATAGCTATTTCTAACCTAATACCGATTATATTTTGGCTATTCTCTAATACGACTTATTACATTAATTACGCGAATTAAGTTTGTAACCGGACGACTTTTAAGTTATGCCATTACATAGCTTAAATCTATAATAAGGGAATATGTTACAATTCCCTTAAAGTAATAAAATCCGGAAGTAGTATAAAGTGTATAGCGATTATGAAAAATTCGAACAGCTTTTCCTAAAGGCATTTAAAATAGTAGATAAAAAAACGAAAGCGGATATTAAAATTTAACAGTTACGATAAAGAAGATTTACTTCCAGCTATGGCAACGAACTAATTTAACTATTTTCGAAACTTAATTGGGGATAAGAAACATTAATAGCTCGATTTTTCGACGGCTTAAAAAAGGAAATTTAAGAAAAATTGTTCAAAATAAATCGACTCGGATACTTAATTAATTACATTGTGATAATAGTAAAAATTGATAATCGATAATACGTCTAACGTATTCGTAACATTAGAAGGAAAAATAATAATAAGCCGTATTAAAGCGTTAATACCAGTTCGCTACGATACTAAAATACCTTTTACGGAACCGTTACAGGATTAATAAAAATCGAGACAGTTCAACGACAGAATACGTAATATATCTAATGTTGAAATTGCGGCAAGATAGGTTATAAGATACTATAATATAAATCACCTAAAAAATCAAGATAAGATAAACTCTAAACCTTAATACTTACGGGACTATTATTTAACAATTAAGAAAAAAAGACTTTTACTGTAATATAATAAGGGAAAAGCATTTTAGAACCTACAAGTTAGGAGATATAACAAGAATAAAAAGAGGCTAAAAAATTATTACAAAAAGCCGTTCAAACACGACAAAAATAACAAAAGTTTTTATAGTAATAGTTATAGAATTACGAAAAATAAGAAAACTCGCCCGAAGAACAGTTACTATTTAAAAAATAATAAAAAAATTACTAACGATAATTAATATAGATATTTAAAAAATGGTTGCAAAGTTATTAGGAGCAGACTAAGGCTGTAATACCTGGAAGGATTAACCCGCATAATTAAATTAACGCTATATTTTATAAAAAACCCTAATATTTACTTCATAAAAAAAATAGTATATTACTTGGCGCTTATTACGTATATGGCAATAAGAATTCGATTTTGCCAGATAACGAAAAACCGATCCCCGAAACCAACGCTAGTATAATTATTTGTACCGAAAGATTAGTAAAGAAAGGGTAGATAAGATTACAGTAATCCAAATATAGTCGAAAGTATAAGAATGTCCAAAAAAAGACCTTTTTTACTTTTATCACATATGCAAATATCTATAAAAAAAGAAAAAGCAGTACAAAAAGGATGTAATTTAGTAATACGAGAATTAATCATTAAGTTACACCTTAAATTAGCGATAACTACAAACCTTACCAAAAGGAAAGAAATCTTAGCGGATTTCGTACAACTCGCTAAGAACTTATAAGGCGAAAATAAAAATGCTCCAACGTGAAATACGTTACGAAAAATAAACAAAAAAAATATATATGAGGAAAAAAAATTAAAAAGTAAAAAAAAAAAAAAAAAACGCCTTACGTTACTCGAAGAAAATGTTCGGCTATTACAACATAAAAATCGATACCGCAGCGCAGAAATCAAGAATTTAACGGATCGATAATAGGCTAGTATTAAATAATTATGGTAAAATAATAACAAGAATACGCGAACAAATTAATAAGCTACAAAATAAAATAAAATAATAATGGAATATATTAAGAAGCAACAAAAAAATCGATAAACCATACATACGAATACAGTAATAAGACCCAAAAAACGCAGGCCATCTATAGGAAAACCGCAAAATAGCGATACCTAAAGGAGATAACAAAAACTTCTAAAAAAGGCTTTAGTAATAATAAGAGATAATGATAACCTCATTATCTTAAAAGTACGAATTAAGATATATTAATATACCGCTATGGTAGACAACGGAGCTTTAAAAGGTAACTACATTACGTTTAAAGTAATTAACCGACTTAGATTACTATAGAAACATAAAAAGGACCTTTATATTACGAATACCGCTAAAAGTTAAGCATTTCTTTATGATATCAGCAAAACTATACGCGAAATTAATTACCTTAACAGTTTTATTCTAAGAAAAAACATAATAGTTAATTTCGATATTATATAATTAAAAAGTTACGACGTAATTTTAAGAAAAACATAATTACGCTAATATAAGATTTTAATCGATTAGATTATTAGTTAGTTAAAGTTGTTTTTATAACTTAACGATAAGCATAAAAAAGGACAAAAATCTTAA
Source organism: Monosporascus sp. GIB2 (assembly GCA_004155935.1). Lineage (NCBI taxonomy): Eukaryota > Fungi > Ascomycota > Sordariomycetes > Xylariales > Monosporascus > Monosporascus sp. GIB2. The sequence goes on from QJNV01000019.1 coordinate 227,596, forward strand.
CATTGAATTAAAAATAATAACAACTATAGGCGTAAGGATAGAATAAAAATCTTACTACCCATTAAAATATAATATAAATAAAATAGGCATTATAAAAAAATACGACGCGTTATTGTTACCATTAAAACAAAACTATAATAATTAAATAACGATTTACAATAACCGCCTAATAAGTTAAAAGGTTTAATTAATATATTACCGTAATATTATAAATTTAAGCGCTTGTTTCGGAAAAAGCTCGGAATAAAATTATCGGAACATAACAAATTGGACCATAAAATTATCCTAAAAGAAAAATCATCGACTAAATTTTACCCCATTTATAACCTTAATGAAATAAAGTTATACGTACTCTAAGAATACCTAGAGGATCAACTTAAAAAAAGATGGATTCGACCGTTAAAATCACCAGTTAAATACCTAATATTTTTTATACCTAAAGAAAACGGAAAACTGCAATTAGTTATAGATTACCGGCAAATTAATAATATTATTATTAAAAATTGAATATTATTACCTTTAATTAATAAAATAAAAAATCGCTTTTACGGAACTTAATGATTTACTACTTTCGACTTTCAAAACGGATATAATTTGATTCGAGTTAAAAAAGACTATAAATAAAAAATAATATTCCGGACTAAGTACGGCCAATATAAGTATTTCGTTATTCCTATAAGATTTGCTAACGTATCTATTACTTTTTAACGTATGGTTAATTACGTCCTTAAAAAACATTTCGACGTTTTCGTAATATGTTACTTTAACGATATTCTTATTTTTTCAAAAATTAAGAAGCAACACGAAAAATACGTTTAGAAGGTAGTACAATTATTATAAAATACCAATTTACTAGTTAACGTAGAAAAAGGTTAAATACTTAGACCATATTATTATTTCCGAATATATTAAAATAAACCTGAAGAAAATGGCTACAGTATAAGATTAGGTAACGTTTATTACAATTAAAAAAGTATAAGCTTTTTACGGATTTACCAAATATTATCAAAAGTTTATTAAAAATTTCAGCCAGATAGTAATATCCTTAAATAAACTGATTAGGAAAGGGGAGAAATTTTAATAAACGTCAGAAATAGGAAAAGCCTTTTAACGGATTAAAAAATTTATTATATGTTGACTAATATTAATTGTATACGATTTAAATCGCCTAGTAAAGTTAGAGACCGACGCGTTAAATTACGCCTTAGGCGTAATAATCGCATAATGAAATAATTAAGAAATATTATATCCTATTACTTTTTTTTATAAGTTATAAGGATTTAAATTACGATACGTTATTTTTAATAAGAAGTTTTTAGTTATTGTTAAAACATTTTGCGAATTTAAATATTTTTTTAAAAGTAACTAATATTAAGTTAAGGTTTATACGGATTACAAAAATCTTACCCGATTTACTACGACCAAAAAACTTATAATACGATAATTTCGTTATATAAAAAAACTAGCGGAGTATAACTTTGTTATCATCTATAAGAAAAAATCGGAGAACGATAAGGCCGACGCCCTTAGCAGACAACCAGACTTCGAAGAAAAAATAGTTAAGATTAATCACGCAATCTTCGACACCATTACAGAAAAATAGCTACGACCACGATAAGTCGCCGTTATACAAAAAACACCCAATATACATTAAAAAATCAAAGCATATAACAATTATCTGCAAAAATAAACAGATAAAATATAAATCCTAGAAAAATGTCAAAAAGATTTAACACGAGAAATACATTAATACCAATTACATAAACACCCAGGAATCCGCAAAACCCTAAAACGCCTTTAACGCATTTATTACTTTCCTAAAATGGAAAATATAATACAAAAAATCTTACGTTAATGCGATATCTACGCCAAAGCGAAAATACGACGATATAAGCCATACGGAAAATTATAACCGTTACCAGTCGTAAAGCGACTATAGAACTTTATCATAATGGATTTTATTATTAAATTTCCTTTATCAAAAAACCTAGCTATAACTATATATTATAACAGCATTTTCGTAATCGCTAACCGATTTATAAAGTTTTCTTACTCTCTACCCCATAACAAAAATTCAAACACCGAACAAATAGCGTATATCTTCTTCAAAAACATTTTCAGCATATACGAACTACCGCACGAAATTATTTTAGATAAAGGTATAACATTTACTTTTAAATTCTGGCAAAACCTAATAACATAAATCGGCCTAAATTATAAATTATTTAATGCATGTCGACTTTAAACAAACGGAAAAATAAAGCGATAAAATTAAACGCTCGAAATATACCTACGATATTACATTAACTATAAACAAAATAATTAGGTTAAGAAATTACAAATAACTTAAATAACTTACAATACCAATTACTATAAAAGTATTAAAATAACCCCGTTTATAGCCAACTTTAATTTTATCCTAAAAGCTTATAAAAAAATCCGCTTAATGTTAAAGCAATCCTTACGTTAAAATAACTTAAATAGCTGTATTAGAAAATAAAGATAAAACTCGAATTAGTATGTAATCAAATAAGAAAATATTATAATCAAAAACGGTTAAAAGGACTAACTTTTTCAAAAGGAGAAATAGTTTACCTAACTACCAAAACTATCTAAATAAAACGCCTAAATAAAAAGCTCGACTTTAAGTATATCGGTTCTTATACAATCGTTAAAAAAAACCTCGGAAAACAATTACCAGTTAGAATTACCATTTAAGATAAAACTCCATTCCATTTTCCATATATCCTTACTTAAGTTAACAATAAATATTATTAAAGTACCTATTAAATAAAACGATATAAAGGTAGAAGATAAACAAATATACGAAGCAGAAAAAGTCATGGACACACGAAAAGTTAACGGACTTACTTAATATCTAGTTAAATAAAAAAAATTACCCCGACTTCGAAAATACCTAGAAGCCCGCAAAAAATCTTATAAGCGCTTAACGCCTATTAAAGAACTTTTACCAGCGACGTTCGGACTATTAAGGATAAGAAAAAGGCCCCAGAAACGGTTTAGTTAGACCAAAACAAAATCCAAGTAAGTTAAGTTACGTAATTAGTGCTTAATATTAATTAACTAAATATTACCAATTTTAATTAAGCATAACTAATTATTGCTTAATAAATATTAATTAAGCAAAAATAAGCTAGCAATAGGAGATAAAAATATATACATTCGTTATGCCATAATTTAGATAACGCCAGCTTGCAATATAAGTTCGTTACTTAAAACATTTTTAGAATTACGAAACGTAACTAAATTATTCCGATACCTTCATTGCTCAGTTTCCCACGGTACTCCTGCCAACATAAACCCGTACGTTTAGGTTTAATAGTTTGTTAACTAGCCTAGCCGTCACATATATAAAGTTACTTAACTACAGCTACGCCTACGGCGTAGCCGTAACCTTTATAATAAGACTTAATTTTAATCAGGTAATTTTTAACAAGTTACAATAAAATATGTAGTCAAAAATTTAAGAAGTAGGTAAATTTAAGGAATCGGTTCACCCCTTTTATGATTACGTACATTTAACTAGTTATATTAAGATATGTGCGGTAGCTGAAGGAATTTTGGGTCTAGGGGGTTCCCTAAGACAACGGGGTTGTGGGCGCGATAGCCCCACCATATGTATCTAGCTAGCTACTCCCACACTACTCCCACCTAGCCACAACAAACAACCAAATCAGAAAATCGTCACTTTGCGCCCGTTTCCTCAAAAGTTACTTATTAAGTTCCAGTAGGTTTATGGCCGGGGCTTTGTACTCACAAATTTCAAGGGAAGAAAGAGGGGTGGGGGGGGGGAGGGACAGAGTCGAAAGCTAAAGGGAGTGGAGAGCCAAACACCGAGGTTCCTACCTACTTAGGTATGCAGATTGCTGACAGGAAGGTGTGGTCACCCCAATCTAGGCCAACATTTCATGCATCAGTCGCATTAATGGATGTGACATGAACTTTACTTGGATCTACCTGCGACGGAAATTGCCGTCGTTGCGGTGCGAGTTCGTCTGATGGTGGGTCTCACTGCTTTGTCGCACCCATGCGGGAATCTTACCACATACCAACTCGAACAAATTATGTTGTAACTAGTACCGGTATGCCTAGCCTGAGCCTCGCCTTGGCTGAAATCCTTCCGAAGAATCGCCACAAGGTACTTTCCCCTAGAGATAACCAGTAGAGCTTGGAGCCGCTCTGCGGTTCATTCATGTAACCTTATGCTCCTGTGACCTTCAGACCTTCTCAACTGAGTCGTGCTCGAATGGGTACCTAGATAGGTATACGGTTCCATTGGACTGCACGGCAGCCGCCTCTAATATAATCCAATGCAGGCAATCTGCAGGCTACGGTCCTTCAGCTGCTGGATAAATCAACATACGGAACAGATGATTAAGCTGCTCCCATGTCTTCCTGCGCCTCTCCACACAATGTGAGGTTCACTGTAAACGAAACGCCGAACTCACAAGTCCTTCAGCAACTCACTGTCCAAAGCGTTTTGTGATTACAGACTTCCCGTCAAATTTCATAATTCTTTTCACACTTGCTCAAACGGATTCCTGTGTGCTCCAACGCCGCTTACTTCTTCCGATTGAGATCTCTAATTTCTTCTCAACACCCGTTTGGACTGACAGCGTCGCTCCTAGCTCGTCATGTCAAGCAAACCCGATATGGACAATCTACCGGCTGGCTCATACGATAATCGAGCCCCTCCTCTTCGAATCCTCATTATCGCCATGATGGTCCTGATTACCACATGCCTAGTCTTGCGATTCTGGTCACGATTGATGAGTAGATCACGAGGAGTTAATGTGATGCTTATCAGTGGGATTTGGTGGGATGACTGGGCGGCCTTCGCATCTACGGTAAGGCTTGCTTCACTCTCGGGCTAGATGTGAGATTCGCTCGATCCACAAGCTGATATTAAACTACTAGGCTGTCATGATGGCACAACTAGCTATGAGTCTTGTAATGGCTGAATCAGCAACTGGCCGCCACATCTGGATGGTAGCCCCTGAAAGCCTGGCCGTGTTCCTCAAAATGTTCTGGGCTATTAATTTTATCTACGATGTCGCTCTAGCCCTAGCGAGAGAATCCGCTTTACTGTTTCTGAGTCGCGTTTTCCCGTCGAATACGACACAACGATGGTTCAAGACGGCAATCATTGTCGTCCACGGAATGAATATGGCTTGGTTGGTTGGTATTGTACTTTTTTGCATTTTCCAATGTAATCCGATCAGCAAGAATTGGGATCCTTTGACTCCCGGGCACTGCATAGATACGAGTTCCCTTCTCATCGCAAGCGCCGTAACTAGTGTGGTTATTGATCTGGCAATTCTGTTCTTGCCAATGCCGGCGCTATGGACCTTGAACATGAGCCGCGCAAAGAGACTTACCGTCATGGGGATATTTCTACTAGGATATTGGTAACGATCCCCGTTGTGTTGATTTTATCAACTGAAGGCTAAAAGATATTGCAGTGTCATTGTCGTATCCCTGGGGCGCCTTGTTACTGCGCTCAAGTCTGGCGAGGCTATAAATCGAGACCTAACCTGTAAGTACCTAGGTTACTTATCGAACAAGCTAGTGCGGATGTTGATAATGGATTAGATGAAGGAACTCCTGCTGCCTATTGGTTTACTCTTGAGACCCCTATTATTCTTCTCAGCGTCTGTCTCCCAGCCATGATGTCGCTAGGTCGGTTCTTGGGAACCACGTATTTTCAGCCCCTTGCGAACAAAGTTTCGACGATATTTTCCCAGAGCCTCAGGAGTAAGTCCAAAGACTCTACAGAACATGATGACGGAACTATGTCCAGATCAGGAAGATCTGGGGGCAAGCGTGCAGCATACGGCGCTGAGCTTGACTCACGCGTTTCAATCGATAGTCGGCGTCAGGTTTTAGAGTTGAGGCCCCCTCAAGGAAGCTACTCAGCTGAAGCAGGCAGTTGGGAAATGCATGATCCTCGACCAGCCGTGCTGCCGAACGACTCTATTCGCGTGCGCAGCGAGGTGGAAGTCAGATCCCAATACCAGTATTAGACTCTCGAGCCCCGGCCTCGCGTCTCAGAGCCTAGGCACCTAGGTGTGGGTGACTTAAATAACTGGACTCGATCATGTAACGGCATGCGTATCGGTAGACTCAAACTTTACCCTCGTGCAGGCCAGCGTCTAGTTATTAGCATCTTGGGCACATATTGAAGAGTGAATGGGTTTGTACAGACTAGAAACCGGTTCTACTAGGTAACAAAAACTGAAGGTAATGCATGATATGATATTTGGCCACACATGACGTGCGACAATTTCCAACGGCCTAGGAACTTAAGCATTTGTAGCTGTTCGACACTTTAGGGGCACTTTTGCTTTTTATTTTGCATGTTAATGTAGTGTGATATCCAGGGTAGTCTGCATGGTTCAGCTTCGACTATCCTCGGGAATTCTTAGATAGTCCAAGCATGTGAGTTCATAATCGACTAGGTATTCACAAGACTAGGTGGATCATCATCGAAACCAAGATGAATCTTTCCTGGTGGTTATTGGCTGCTCTCAATGACTTTGAGCAGCTACCTTGCTATCTAGTATTTATCGGGCTGGTAGCTAGAGAAGGATTAAGGTCGATTGCGCCGCAGCATCGCTACAACCTCTGTGATCCGAGCCACTTGCCATCTTAGCAACGCTCTTTTTCTGCAGCGGTCAGCCGCGCCCATTGGTATTAAACGTGGTTGACCATTAATTTGGAATAATACTACAAGTATCGCAGCTTTATGTGGCCTTCATTCCGTCAGGCAGCCAGAACATAAGTTCCCTACATGCACAGGAATATCAGTTACAACTCAACCAATATACAGCCTGCTATAGAGCGACCACCCCATAAGCGGGCTTACCTCAGCTAGCTCAGGCCTCCCTAGCTCGTTCTCCATTATTCCCGATGTACTAATGTAAGATGACCCCCCCACCAACGAGCCACCCCATCAACGCGCCGCCATTTCTCATACAAAAATCAACGAAATCGCATATTTATAATTAATTAACGAAAATAGATAGTAAAAAGCGATCAGCGGGATAATACTTTAATACTTTAAATAAAACAAAATATAAAGCGACATTTAAAAATATTACCCTTTTTTTAAGAAAATAAAGGTTGAAGTAAGGAAACTTAAGCTTTAACAATATCCCATACAAATTGTATAGGAATTTATTACAATCGAACGTTCTTACTTATTTATAAACAACCCTACAACGGAGAAAGGTAAAATTATAGGTTAAATTTTAAAAATAATAATACCTACCTTTATTAAACGTTATAAAATTTATTAGTTTTATGTATTTAAAAATTGTTATATTATTAATGTTTTAAAAAGGAATATCGATTTTTCTATATAAAACTTTCTCCACTTTTTCTTAATATCTTATATCTTGTTATTTAATTATAATATGTAAAAATTCTCGGTTTACGAATTTAGTATATTTATACAAATAATTAACTGTAAATTTATTTCTTATATCTTTACTTTTTATAAAGTTATAAACGTTTTTCTTTATTCGTTTAAACAAATAGAAAATATATAGAAAAACATGTTATTGAATATATGAGAATGAAAAAGTTAATTACATAATTATAACGATTTTCTAAATTTTTATATTATATAAAGACTTTAAAAAATAAGAAGAATCCTAAAAAGTGTTTATTTTTATAATATTTATTAGAATTTTAAGATGTTTTTGAACATGTAGCGATTTTGACGATTTGTATGGGGAAACGCTGGCGCGTTGAGGGGGCGACTTGGTGGGGGGGTCATCTTACTTTGTTTAATTGATTAAATGCCGTATCCCCGTAACGAGCTAACGAGGCCTAAGTTTAAACTGCAGAAAAGTAACCTTGTACTATATATCCCCTGCCCCGGAGGTTTTAATTTTATTAACCAAAATTATTCGAAAAAAGTAATTAACGTAATTAATTTTATTTTGATAAGTTTAACATCTTATATACCCGTCCGGTATAAGATAATACCTATATCATAGTTTTTCCGAATTCGTTTCAATAAAGCATTAGGCATATACCGTTAACTTTAGGCTTATGACATAGGTAATTATAACGTCCTTACGGCTGCGATAGTATAACTAACGGTATATTATCGTATACCGGGTTTGTTTTAATATTCACTCTATAAAAACAATTTATTTAATAATTTTCAAAAACGTAGGAGTTATCATTATTCTGTCATAATTATACAAATATTAAAATTGACAATATCCGAAGAGCTATTATTATTACGATATAATAATTATAAGCTATATAGGTAACTCCACTCTTAAACGAGTATTTTCTATATAAATTATTTTTGAGAACTTAAGGGAAAGTATTATAAAGAGTAATAAGATTATTATACTTTTAAAGACCTTATACCTCGATAATATTTAGAAAATAACAATTTTATTTTATCTTTTTAGCATTTTATTATATTAATTTTAATTAAAACGTGATATTTATAAATTAACAGCCTCTTTTACCCTATGTAAACAGTTTTAATATTGATTTAATTTTATATTATTAATATTAATATATATAAAAGCTAGAAACTGTAATTAACTTAGATTTACTTTAACGTATATTATAACTATTCAACTTTAATTATGTATTCTATACTACTTAAAATATAACACGTCTTATTAAGCTAAGCGTAACTGTGTAAAAGAAAAAACGTATTTCGAATTTCAATTAAAAAAGTTTAATATAATGTAATGTATCACAGAAGCGAGCGCTAAACTTTTTAGCACTTTATAAAACAAATTTAATAAACTTAATAACAATATATCGTATTAATTAATATCAATCGAGTTTTTTATCGTTATTTATATTTAAAGCTTTATCATAACTACGCGCATTGTGTCCGAGCTTGTCGTAGATATCACATTTCTCTTCTTTCGTCGTAACTCTCCTACGACGATTACTTTTAATTATTATTACCTGTATTTTGTTACTCCGCTTTCTCTTGTTGGTCAAGAAAGCTTATTCTTTTTATATAATAAGTATCTCTTCTTTTTAAAAACGTTTATTTTTAATATAATTCGTTTTACCTAATTAAGTAACTTTTTTTCGAAAATAATAACTTCGTATAAAATAATACGTTATTTTTTATTAAAACATTAACCTATTTAACGATTTCATTGGTAAGTTACCTTAATAATGTTTATTTCTTATAAGTAATACCTTTATTTTGTAATTTTTGTTAATATTTTTAAAAGATTTTACAGGCGGAGAACGAATAAAACTGGCAAAGGTTAAGGAGGAGACAATTAATATAAGCATAACTAAAGAAATTTCGAGCTCGAAAAAAACGATATTAGGATTAAGTAAAAGAAAATCAGCTTTTGCAAATTCTAATTTTATATTATCGAACGTTATAACCACTTTAAACGCGCTATAAAAACCGATATAAAGTTCTTTAACGATGTGAGTACAATAATGTCGTATTAAACCTTTAATAAATAATAAATAAACGCGTTTTAAAGAAAAGAAATACGTTAAATAGTTAACACTTATGCGGCAAATACGTAGATATATGTAAGATACTAACAAGTTCAAGTCATATTTTCCAGGCTGAGCCAAATATACGAAAATTATTATACGATATAATCGCACGATAAATACTATATTTAATATCTTAAAACACGATAACTATTCGGTAACATTTACGATTTAGGATAAATTATATTTCTGAATCCCGTAATACCTTGCTTTTTATTGGAGCCTCGAAAGTACGAACTTGTTCGATTAATATTAACTTAAAATATTTATAAACGCAATTACCGGCAAGCTTCGACTTTGATAAATTCTATACCCGTTAGCTCGACGGTTCGATATGGTTATATAATATAACTCAAAAGGCGTAAAGCTTGACGCGGTAAATCTTAAAGATAAATCTTTAGTACGTATAAAAATTTTTACGAATTTTCGCTAATTTCACGGCTTGATCGTTTTACAGTTTTCGAATTACCATTACCATTACAATTTAACATGCGATAAAATTCGTACATAATATCGGTAATTCGTACCAGCAAAATCTTTAACGAAACCGTTTTGTTTAAAATAATTAAAATTTATAAAGTTATCAAACGAACGAAAAATATTAATAATTTTATTAACCTATAAAATATCTGTTAACAACATCGCATTTAATTATTAATTTTCGAATACGAATTAATTTTCGAAAGTAATAAAATCTAATCGTTTTTCAAAGTTATGCCGAATAATATAATAATTATAAAGGAACTATTAAAAATTTAAAAAAGAAAAAAAACGGCAAACGAATATTAAACTTCAAATTTTAGAACGTTGTAAAAAGTATAACCGATAATTTGCCGGCTACTCCGAGTAACGAAATCACTTTAAAACACCGATACGAATCGATGTGAATAGGAGCTGCTACGAAAAGGATCGGTTTAATAAGGCCTAGGAATTAAGGTACCAATCTATCATTTTATCCAATTTTGTCAACACGGTTACGTCTTAAGAGAGAACGTGGATATATAAAATATAAAACTATTGTAATTAACAGAATATTTTTCGGATTTAATCTAATAATAGCTTTTGTAACCATCGAAAATATAAATGATTTCGAATTTTTTATACGCGTTTAAATATATTAATCGAATATTAAACTTATTATAAACATAGTTCGTTTTTTTCTTACCTATTATTATTAAATAAATTTCTTTAATCGGTTATTAGTAATAAACTTTTACGATAATAAAAATTAGGGGAATTTTTATTTTATAAAATAATGTATAATAATGTAACCAAACTTTAAAAATTAATAACCTAAAAAATTGTAACTTATTCTTTATTTCCTTATTAAGCTTATATAAGTTTTTAATATTTTTCAGTATAAATGATTACCATATTTGTTATGACCTCACAGTCTTGGCCTTTTCCTAAACGGTTAGAGCGATAAGGGAATCAGCTTCGACCTAGGCCAAGAGGCTACGTAATCGGCTTAAGAGACTTAAGGAATTTAGCGCCTGAAGCCGTTTAAGCTAAAAGATGGCTTAAAAGATTAAAAAAACTTAATAGCTTAAATTCGTTAAATATATTAAATTAATATTAAGATGTATATATTTGTTAAATCTTATAATTAAATAACGACAGCTTATGATATAATTTAGTTACTTAAATTATTTTTATTATTATTTAAGTGATACGTTAGTTTTATTAATATAAACCCGTACGTTGAGGTTTAATAATTAGTTAATTACTTTAAACATTATATAGTATAAGTTGTTATTTAATAATATCGTTAGATTTTAAGTAATATCTTTAGTTAAAATACTAACTAGTACTTAAAATACGAGCATTAAATAACTTTAAGTTAAGATATAAGTCTTAAAGGTGTAAATTAAATAAATAATAGCGAAAACTTTAGCTATTAATATTTAAATTAATATAGTAATTATTAAGATTAAAAAGCCGGAACTATATAATAAAAAGGGAAATGCTTAAAGCGTTATTTCCTAAATACGTTTTAACTTAGGTTTTTAAGTATTTAATAACCTTACGGACTAAATTTTAATTATATTAATTTTCTTTAACGGAAAAACTTTATATTAACTTAAACTCATTTTTAAGGATTATGTGAAGAATATTAAATATAATCGAAAAAAGAAATTCGTAAATATTTTCGACCCATCTGAATGTCGAAGATAATATTGAAGCTAATTTCGAAACCTTAAAGTATGAACGTACAGTAGAAGAGAAAATTTTAAAACTTGAATTAAGAAAATACTATCGAAATAGCTTATAGCTTTTAAAACCCTTATAGCTACGGCCGTATAAACCGAAGAAAAAGTGAATAACCTAATTAATATAATTTTAAAACAATTAAAAAATAACGTTATTCATAAAGTTAATATATTTTCACGGCTTAGTACGTTCGATAAATATATTATAAAAATAGTAAAAATCGATAATCGTTAATATAAACGACAATAAAAATAATACGGACAATTTGTCCTAAAAGTTATTACCCGGAGTAATAATAAGTTTAAGTTTTTAGTAAATATTAATACTTTTTAAAAGGGTAATATATTTTATCAGACAGATATTAGATTTATAATAATCGCCGAGAATTAATAATAAAATACGCGTTATGTTAAAGGTTAAAACTATAGTAAGGCGAGCCATTAATTATCTCACTATATAGAATTTTAAAAATTCGATAAAATGTATTTCAGCTTTAATCCCTACGAGATAGTTCTAAATAATTAAGGCAAAAAGGTTTTTGTACGCAGAAATATAACAAGGATAAAAGGAAATTAAAAGGTTATTTTAAACGAAAGTGTAAAAGTAACAGGAATGATAAGAAATTTTATAATAATAATTACAAAAGTGCGACAGTTAGAAAAGGTTTATGAAGGAAAGGAATACTCTCCCGAAGATAATAAAAACAACTACAACGACGAATAGCTTCAGTAATTAAGGAATGGTTACAGGATTACTAAATATATGAAAAACCTATTTTACTTTAAAGTTAATTATTATAGTAAATTTTACGTAATCTATTATATGCGATCATAGTGCCGTACTTCGGAAAAAGATAAAAAATATATGACTAAACGTTTTTCACATAAGGTATCATACAAGCTCGCGACTCGTTTTTATCTATATCCTAACTACCTAACTTTGATTCTATATTATTTATTACCTATAATATAGAGCGTCTTATAAAAAATCGAGAAGAAATTTAGTTATTTAAGCGAAAGAAAGTACCCCAAAATTTATTTATAAAAGCTTAGTTCGATATATATTATTATTGAAACGACCTTAAGAGATTAATATTACAGCAAACGCGCCCGAGCCGATGTTATCCTCAATTTGCGAAGATTAACGCCGACCGAAAAGAAATTAATTGTTAAACGAATCCTTAACTTAAATACGCGATTATTTCCTATCCGGCGTTAGCATGTTGAAAATATGGCGAATTTGTTATTTGTGCAACGCGTTACGAGACATATCGGGGTTAATTAGATATTTAATTTAGGTAAATAGTAACAAAAATGCGAAATGCGTTTAGGTCGAAAAATAAATTATTAAATGGTTTTATACGAAAATTCAAACATATTTCGTAAATAATTCAATTTTATTTAAACTATAATTGCTAAATACGGTATTGCAGAAAAGGATATTTATACCTTCGACGAACTAAAGTTTTTAATGAGGCGTTTTACAGTAATCGGTCTAGTTAGTATTAATGTTAAAAAAGGAAAGAATCTAAATAAAATTAACAAAGAAATCGAAAATAATTTATAATAATATAAACTATTAACTTTTAAAGTCAGGCCTTATTATTAGTTTTTATCCTTGCCGGGAAAAAGCACCTTTTTCACTGGTTCGCTGATAACCCACTCCCATGTAACTAAAGAGTTGTTATAAGCGAAAACGGCTAAACGATAAATAAATTTAACATTTCGATTAATATATTTAAATGAGTACGAAACGTTATTATAATTTTATCGGCTATAAAAGTTATTATTTAATAAGATTTAAAAAATATTACACTAATTACAATATTATTAAGTTTTGCATACCCGCCACTTCCCTTTATTTACTTTAGTTTTTTAACATATTTTATTTTTTTTCATTAAAACGCGCTTATTCGTTTTATATTAAATGTTTTATACAACGTTACATTATTTATATTATTAGAAATACTTTATCCCCGGTTTTAACAAAACGTTTGAAGTTACTTTAACGACTGACAATATTAAATCGGAATTCATAAACGCTAGATTTATTTTATTTAATTTTAATCGCGTATTTTCCGGGTTAAAAATTCTGGTTATATTTACACTAACCGTTTCGTTATTCTTCTTTGCTAATTCCGTTATTTTCCCTTTTATGAAGACTTTTAAAAATTTTGTTGAAATATTTCAATAAGTGTATTTTTTGTAAAAGAAAAGATTAAAAAATATTAAAATCTCTCGGCAATAAAAAAATTAAATTAATTAATTTTTTAATAAAGAAAATTTAGTTCGATTATTCGAAATTTTTTTTAAGAAATGCGGTTTATTACACGGAACGAACTATATCATTAATAAACGTTACAAAATTAAAAATAAATATTTTTTTTAAAAAAAGAGACATTTATTAAAAAAGAAATATAAGTTTCTATAATTACGAAAAAAACGTAGTAGTAAATAATCGCGGCTAGTAGCAGCCGAAAGAAATTATTATAAAAAAGTTTAAGCGAAAAAAGTGAAATATAACATTTACGGCAAGACTAGATATAATACGCGAATTTATAAAAAGGATATAAAGGCGTTTAATAATAAAAATTCCGATTAGTTTAAATTAATTTAATATGTTATAATTGTTTAATTCGAATATGTTATCGCGATATGCTAAAAAACGAGTTACGAGCTTGTGTAAGTTGCGAGCTTATATGATACGTTATATAAAGATAAAATTTTAATTTTAAGAAAAATAATAAAGAATTTATTTTAAAAATTAACAATAGTATAATTATTTATACGGGAAAAGGAATAAAGAAAAAGTAGACGAAATCGTAACGGCGAAAAGGTGGCCAGAAAGATAAAAATGCTTATAAAGAATTTTATTTTTATTTTTATAAAACGTATGCAAGATATATGTGCTATTTGAGGTATCTCTAGCTAAATGCTAACCTAGGATCACTATATACATATACTTCGGGTTGTGTCAGATATAAGGGACATTAGTTGTTTGTGTATTTATGACTAGCTGCAGGTGCTCTAGAACGCGCACTGCACTTTAAGGTGATCTAGTCGCGGAATATATATGTTCCGATTAGAGGGAATCTTCCGTATATGGGGTGCTAAAGCACCCCCTGCTAGCTGACATACCCCCTTAACACTATGAAGCATTTACGGTGTTGATTGTCACATCTCCTAGAGCCATAGCTGTCCATTCCACCTTTCCTCCGGTGATTGAATCCTCCTGATCAGCTAATTTCTCCTTTGAAATCGCTCGTAAGGCGTTCCTCCGTTAATCAAAGGCTTCCAAGATATCCACCAGTCCTAGTTGCTTTTTGAAGTGCCGAAAGGGCTCGCGTAACAGGGCTTTAATTAGTCCGTTAGCTAGCATGTCGCCCGTAGGTATATAATCCATTTTGATCAAGTCCTTTTTTACGGTTTGCCGTAGCTAGTGGTTATGTATATCCATATGCCGCAGTTTCGTTATTAATAGGGCGATATCGGCGGTAATAAGCCGTATGGTTTGTTAATTGTCGTATTACATATTTAACGGTTTAATATCTAAAATAACTCCCAATTTTTTGTTTAATCGAAAACTAAATAAGGTTTTTTTTATAACTTGCGTAAAAAATAATAACTTCGCTTTTGTTGTAAAAATAATTATTATGTTTTGCTTATTCGCCCGTTATCTTATTACTTCTCCGAACAGTTTTATAACGTAAGCTTAAAAGTTTTTTCGGTCGATCGTATTGTCCGCGAAAAAAACGTCGCTCCAAGTATTGAATAAGTTCTTATCCCCAAATTACAACGCTAGCGTTTTAATTCCGATTAGGTATAATATAATTCGGTCAGCAGTTTTGTGATATACGTCGTTAAAGTTCAGGTTAAATCGGGCAAGTTGGAATACCGCAAATAATATATCGGGACGCGTATTAACTGTTACGAAAAAAATAGAACCGATTTTTTTCTGGTATTTGTTAACAAAACCTAAATAAGTTAGATTAGAATTTGGTAATAACTTAATATCAATTATAAGTATTTTTGGAAAGTTATTTAGATTTTTTTTAAGTATTAAATTAACCAGCTTATTTATAAAGTCGGATTAGGATAAACAAATTTTCCTATTAAATTTATTTCGGATTATTTCGATACCGAGGAATTACTGTAAATCCCTACCCCTTATTAGGATATACCGTTCTTATATTTATTAAATTAACTAATCGAAAAAGGTTTAATTTTTTTCGCGATATATTATAATAATATCGTTTATAAAAAAAAAATAAGTACCTTTTAACGAATAAAGTAATAAGGTTCGTAAAGAACGGGGTTAAATCCTAAATTTTTAAACGTTTTAATAAAATCTTTCTACTATAGCAAAAGTAATTCCCTTAGTCCATATAAAACCTTTTTAATTAGGAAAATTTTGCTACGTTACGGATATCCTAAGAGCGTTTTTATATATATTTCGTAAGATAAGTTGGTATTTACAAAAACGTTTATAACGTTATACTATTTATGCTTTAAGTCGAACCGAGTCGTAATAACGATCAAAATTCGAAACGATTTTTTAGCAAATATAATTACGTATATATCGCCATAAGCGTTTTTAAGTTATTAATTACTTCGTACGACGAAACGGGCTTTACATTTTTAGAGCTAGCCGTATTTGTTAAATTTGTAAACGTACATTTATATATACCTTAAAACTTATTTCCCTTTAGCAGAAAATTAATTAACGGCTTCCCAGGATCGCATTTTCTTATAACTTTATAAGTAAATTTTTTCGGTTTTACGGAATATCTTTTTTAACGGGTATATATTTAGCTTTTTATAATTTCGCAGCGGTAGTAATAAATTACGCCTATATACCCGGTTTTACGAGCTAAATGTTTTTTTATGTGTTAAGGTATTGTTATTTTTCCGATTATAATAACGCGTATTTCGTATAAGTAATTTCCCTAAATTTCCGCAATTTACCGGCCGGCTATCGTACGTATTTATAAAAAGAGTTAAACGTTTAATATTAAATACGGTTTCCTACATTTTGTACGCGTTTCGGATAATACTTTTTTGGTACGGAATATATAGGGAGCTTACGTTTATAACTTATAAAGTATTTTCGTTTTTTACCGTTATTTTAAGTTAAATAATATAACAGGAATTTAAGGTTACCTTTATTATTTCCGTCGGCGTAATAATCGTAATAATTATTAAACCAAACGTTAATGGCGGTAATGGTCCAGGGGACGAAAATAGTTCGAATATAACGGTTATATAAAGATAATTAATCCTTTGCGAACAGGTTTGTTCTTTTTTATTCCGTACGTATTTTACGTTAGAACCTTTTTAAAATTATTTCTCCTACTTAGCCGGTAACTAGATTATTCCGCTTAGGTTTTTATCTTTTTTTTATATATGAATTAAATAGTTATGGTTTTAATTAAGTATTTTTACCTGTCGGAATAATTTCTATAACTTTTTTTTTGTAATATGTTAAAAGTCGTTTTTTCAATTTTTGATATTACTTAAAAAAGTGGTTTTTTCGTTAAATTATACGTTTTTAATAATAATAATTTTATTAATTAATAGGTTTTAGATTTCGTAAATATTCGTAAATTAATAATTAACGAAATAATTAATTTACGCTTTAGGGTTTAACTTTTAAAATTTTTATTTTTTTTTATGGCGGTAATTATTATAACGTAGGCCATATAGCTATATGTTTGTAGATAAGTTTGTTAAGGTTTTTAATTAAGTATTACAACGCCGTTTTTGTACGCTAAATAAGTATAATAAATTTCGTATGGGCTTTGCTAAAAGAGTGCGTATTTGGGGGTATAGTTATATAGATACATTGCCGCTTTAAGGATATGTACGATTAAGAACGAGGGTAACTTAGCGCCACTCCGTATCGTAGTCATTTTTTTCTTGATTATACCCTTTAAGCGTTTTGCACCTCCGTTCTGGGCTTGGGTATATAATGCTGAGGGCTTAAGTTTGATGCTGAAAGAAGGCGATTAAAGCGTATCTCGAAATTAATAATTTTTTAAAATTTCGTTATCGTATTCGATTATTTATGGGAAAATTTTATTTTAGTTTTTTAGGATTCCTAAAAGGTGTTAAAACGTTATAATTGGTATATCCTGCTTTTGATTTTTAACGTAAATATCCTAAATAAAGCTTAAATATTTGTTAATGGCAAATATGACATATTTATATTTTTTAAGGTTTTTTTTCGAAATTTATAAAATCGATAGCGATTTTTTGTCCTAATCGGGATACTTTTTTTTTTTAGCTCGCGGCGTATTAGCCTTTTAACCTTCGTTTTGCCATATACTTGGCATTTAACTGTTATGGGCCCTTTTAGGCGGACTCCTTTCGTATAGAACTGTAATTAAGCGATTATTTCGGGACCTGGATAACTTAGTTTTAGGTATTACATAGTACCGTTACCGGTCCGTGGTGGTTTCGTTATTTTTAAATTAACGTTTCGTTTGTAGGTAATTAAGGTTATATAAGATATTATTGTGTTAATATTTTCGATAACGAACTAATTAAACTTATTTATTAACGTAATAATTATTTGATTATATTTATTTCGAATGTAATTATTAATTTCCTTATTGTTTTATTAATATCCTTTTTTTCGGAATTACCGGAATAATACCAAATTGCATGCGAAATCCTCGTAATAAGCTACGTCGTACAAACGTAACGTTTTCGTACCGCTAGGGCTTTGAAGGATTATATTAACCTTTCCGTACCCTTTAATCGGGACGAAGCTGTTGCCTGCGTACACCCCGTCACCCTGTACGGTAGGTTTGAAATTTAGAAATTTGCTGATAAGGTTAAAGATGTGTATCGTAAACCCTAAGTCCAGAATAGCTAAATTCCTTAAGGGGTAAAACAAAGTATTTATGGCGCTGCGTTAATCAGTAATTAGGAGGTATGCTAGTACTTGTCGTACCCCCTCTAGGAGTTAGTCTGTTTTTTTTATAGTAGGTTTTTTTATAGCTTTTGATAGGCGGTCGATTTTTTCCTTTAGGGATTGATCGGCGGAAATTCGTCCTTGGATAAATGCTGTAATCTTTTTATTAGGACGGAAGCTTTCTAAGGCTTTTTTAAGGAATGCATAGAAGTAATTAGGTAATGTATGGTAACCAGTTAAGTACGTTTTATAACGGGTACCCTGTACGTCTAATTCCTAACACTTTCGCTTATTACCGCTTTGGTCCGCGTAAGAACCTTTACGGTTATTACGTTTCGGCCTACGGCTTAAGGTTTTTTCTCGTTATTGAGGGTTAGTATTTTTAGGATTTTCTTAATTAGGATCGTCCTGATTCGGGGTATTTGCAGGTATCCCGTAAGACGTTGGAAACGTTACTTTGACGTTTTTTGACGATTGCTATAAATTTGTTATGATCTAGTAATTTAGTAGGGTTATCGTTATTTCCTAATAACTAATCGTGCTATTGTCGATTTCGGCCTTTTTTACTATTTGGAAGGTAGTCGTCCAAGTTTTTACAATAGGGGCTAATGCTATATACAGGTCGTTAACTTATATAATCGTCGTTTTCGTCTCCGGAATACCGTGTCGTTATCTTTGGGCCATAATTTTTTGCCACTTTATAATTTACTTATTTAGCTTTTTTATTAATTTTAAGGCTCGTTTTAACCGTTTGCGGTACTCCCGTTAGGTGTTAATTAGGAGCCTGCTGTCGTATATTTTGCCGGATTCGCCCAGGCTGGCGTATTACTTTCGTATGTTTTTTCCTGGGAAAAAGTTAATTTTTTTAATCGCTAGAGATACCGATTTTAAAACTTATTTTGTAAAGTCGTTAATGTTTCTGCGGAAAATGTCGTATTTCCGATTTTTATATATATATGCTATAAAGTTCTGATTATAGGTTTATCTGCTTTCGGTCGTTATTTTAAAGGTATTCGTTAGGTAATTGGTATAATCGATTTTTTCGGTAATTCCTCCAGAGGATATAAATATAGTTAAGGAACCGTTCGGGGTATTAGTACGTGTCGTATAACGGATTCGTCTTTTTGGATAGAAGGTTATATTGAGTTTTATAGGTTTAATAGGCCACTGAGGGTTTTGATTAGGATTAATATAATCCCAAATATTAAGCGCGTATACTTTAAATTGGAATTCGCCCTTGAAGCGATTCCAATTTTTAGGTTTTTTGTAGATAACGGAGAACGTTAATGGTACGGTCGCTATTATTATTATTAGCGTATTTCGATAATTACAACTGATATATAACTTATATCGTTTTAGCATTAACTGATTAATAAATATATGCCCTAATTAAATAAATGAGATTTTTAATTATCAGATATAAAGGATATTAGTTATTTATGTATTCATAACTAGCTGCAGGTGCTTTAGAACGCGCACTGCACTTTAAGGTGATTTAGTCGCGGAACATATATGTTCCGATCAGAGGGAATCTTCCGTATATGGGGTGCTAAAGCACCCCCTGCTAGCTGACAGGTTGCGCGGCGTGGCCCGCAAAGCACTTCCGGAAAAAACTGTACCCATAGGCGGGTCGGATGAAAAAACCATATAAGGAACCATATAATACGGTGATAAATCAATTACGTACACGATATTTCTGATTGGTTCAAACGTCCCCAACCAGCTCCAATTGTCGCCGATACGGATACGGAAGCCGAAGCTCCCCTAATGGTCCGTGCACTGAGGTTGGCGCAACGCCCAGAACACGTCGTCCTAAGTTGGATTCGAACCAGCTGCTTTTCGCAAGCTGCTGGTTGCCCAGGCCAGACAACAAGCGAAACGAGACACCTAAGCTCACGACCACTGAGCCATTAGGACTTTATAAAACGTATAAATACCCTTAATAAGAAAAGGAAATCCAGGAAAAGTTTAATATAGCTCTACGATAGTTGATTACAAATTTATATATTTAAGTAATAGTTAATACCGATTTATAAAAAAAAGAAATATAATAAAGCCTTTAACAAGATATTTAAGATTTATAAGGAAACCATATTACTATATAGAGCATTATTTAAAATATAGAATAATATATTACTTAATAGTATTATGAATTATGGTATAAAGCCGACAAGATATTAATAATAGAAATATAAGAAGAATGATAAAAAGAACGTATTATTAAAGTAGAAAACCAGTTAAAATAATAGTTAATAGTGATTAAGTAATTAAGGCAAAAAAATAATTAAATAGGCGAGTAAATTCGACAGCTTTAATAAAGCCCCAAAAAATGAAAGTTACCTATAGAAAAGCCGTAAAATGGCAAAACACCGAAAAGTAAAAAGGAACTTTGAAAAAAAGCTTTAATAGAAACGATAAACAATAATAGTAACCTTAGTAGTTTAAAAATACAGCTTAGAATATATTGATATACTGTTGTAATACATAACGGAATTTTAAAAAGAAATTATAGTATGCTTAAAGTAAATAGTTGACTTAGATTATACTCAAATTTAAAAAATATTTTTATTTTACGGAAATAAATAAAGTTTAACTATTTTATTTTAGATAACGAAGGGAGTTCCTACGAAATGAATTTTTGCGACATTATTGCGTTAAAGAATAATAATAATTTATTTTGATATTATTGAGATAATAAATTACTATATACTTGTAAGAACAATATAATTACCTTAATATAATTCTTTTATAGATTAGACAATTAGCTAAATAAAGTTTATTTTATCACATAGCGATAAATATAAAAAAACGATAAAAAATTTAATATTAGATAGAAGATCCCGATAAGTATAGATATAAATATATAATAAAAACCTTACTATTTAAAGAAAGGCGATATAAAAAACAATTATTACAGAAAAAGATAAAGTATTATTGTTATTATTAATGTAAAGATTTAATAATTCAATAACGGTTTAACGGAATTATAACTTAGAAAGTTAACAATTACATTTAAGACATTACTATAATATTATAATGATAAACGCTTACTAGGAAAAAAGCTCGAAACAAAGTTACCCGAATATAACGAATAGAATTATGGAATTATTTTTAAAAAGGAACATTGATTAAGTTTTACTATATTTATAACTTTAATAAAGTAGAATTTATATATTTAAAAATTACTATAAAAAAGATTTACAGAAGGAATAAATGTAATTTTTAAAATTACTCGTAAGATACGTTATAATTCTCGGCCTTAAATATAAAGAATTATAACAAGTTGTAAATTATTAAATATTTAATAATATTGTGTTAATAAATCAAATACTACTACCCCAGATTAATAAAATAAGAAATCTTTTTTATAAAGTTTAGAGGTTTACCGTTCTCTATTATAAAAATGAGTAAAAGCTTATTATAATTAAAAAAGGCTACGAATGGAAAATCACTTCTAAAATTAAGTATAGACTAAACGAATATTTGATTACCTCTATAAGATTTATCAACACGTTTATTACCTCTAAACGGATAATTAATAATTTGTTTAAAAATATTTAAATATTTTTATAATAGGTTATTTTTAAGATAGTCTTATTTTCTTAAAAAAGGAAAAACTATATAAGGTGGGCGCTTTTAAGGTGCTATAAACGTAATAAACCGTAAATCTATTAATTAATATAAAGAAAAGCTAATTATATATATATAAAGTTAAATAACTAAGCTATATTTTTACTTCTAGGTATATTTAAATAAATTTAAAAAAATATAATAATACGGCAATAAGTAGTAATTATTATAACTTAATGAGTACAACCCTTTTTTATATTCGTTAATTATTGTTAAAAATTTATGAAAAGCTTTAACCGGATAAATATATTTTTAAGAAATCTTCTATTAAAAAGAAAGAGTTTTAATAAACGCTATAAATAAAGTATACTTTCTACTAAATTAAAGAACTTATTACGAGCTAGTTATTCTTAATTATGCATAATTTAAGTTATTTAATTACTTAAAAACCGATATGTTAAATTATACTTTAGACGTAATAATCGAATAATAAAATAATAAAGTAAGTTATAGTTTATCGCTTATTATATCTATAAGTTATAAAATATCAAATTCCGTTACGTTATTCTAAATACTATATTTATAATTATTGTTAATATATTTCGCAAGTTTAAGCGTTTTTCTGGAGGTAATTACTACTAAAATAAAACTTATACAAATGATAAAAATCTTACCTAATTAATTACGACTAAAAGATTTATAATACGATAATATTCTTATGTAAAGAAATTAGTAAAACACGATTTGTGAATATATATTAGAAGTGCTCGGGAAACGGTAAAGCTGACATTATTATAAATGCCCGCATTTCGAAAAGAAATTTATTAATATTAGCTATATAATATTCAACAAAATACTAAAAAAAATACTTACGCGTATAATAAGTTGTTATAACACGGGTAATACCATTAAACCAATACCAAATAATTAAAATATATAACGAAATTTTATTAGAAAACAAAAGGATAGGTAAGATATAGGTCCTAAAAAAGTATTAATAAGATTTAGTAACGTATCACACGGGTAAACAGGACACACGGGTGAGCGGGACACTTTTTTAATCATTCTAACTCCTTATCTTTAATCGTTTATTCCTTAACACCAACATTATAGAACGCCTTATTAAAAAAGCGAGGATAAACCTAGCCGTTTAGGCTAAAAAACGAGATCCGAAACTTAGTTATAAAAAGCTTAGTTTTATCTATAATGTCCCCCATTCTACCTTAGGGTCGCGATATAACGGTAGACGCGCCCGAACTAATACTATTCCTTCTTCGCAAAAATTGACGTAAACCGAAAAGAAATCGATTGTCGACCGAATGCTCGACCTAAATACGCGAGCGTTTCCTGTCCGGCTTCAGCATGTTAAAGATATGGCCAATTTACTACTTGCTTAACGGGTCGTAAAACGCGTCGGGGTTAATTGGGCGTCAAGCTTTGTTAAACGGTAAAAAAATTTAAAATACGTTTAAATCGAAAAATCGATTATTAACAAGTATTATGGGAAAATCCAGAGATATTTCGCAAGTGGTTCGAGCTTGTTCGGGCTACTATCGTAAAATACGGTATCATAAAAGAGGATATTTATAATTTCGACGAAATTAGATTTTTGATAGGGTTTTTTCTTGTAACGGGCATAGTAATTACTAATGTTGAAAAACGTAGAAAACCTAGATAAGCCTAATAAGGGGATAAAGAATAGGTTATAATTATTTAAGCTATTAATTTCTAAGGTTAAGCTGTACCGTTATTTATTATTATGGCGGGGAAAAATTGCTTTAGGAACTGGTTCCGTAATAACTTACCGTTAGCAGCCGATTAGAAAATCGCAATAAGTAATAATAGTTAGATAACGAACGAATTAAATGTAAAATAGGTTTAACATTTCGATTAACATATTTGAACGCGTATGAAAAGATCGAAACGTTTTTTTATTTTCGACGGCTACGAAAGTTATTATTCGATAAAATTCGAAAAATATTACGTTAACCACAATATTATTACACTTTGTATACCTGCGTATTTTTCGCATTGGTTTTAACTTTTTAACGTATCTTGCTTTTTTCCTTTAAAACGCGTTTATTCGTTGTATATCGAGAGCTTAATGCGACGTTATCATACCCATATCGCTAAAGAAGATTTCCTTAATAGCTTTTACAACGCGTTTAAAGCTACTATGACGTCCGATAACATCAAATCCGGATTCGCCGTAACTGGTCTCGTTCCATTCGATCCTAATACCGTACTTTCCAAGCTCCTAATTTTTCCAGTTATACCTACGCCGACCGTCTCCCCGTTAATCTCCGCCGGTTTTATTTCCCCGCCTGCGAAAACCCCTAAGAATATTAAGGAAACGACAAAATAAGGTCGTTATTTATAAAAAAGGATTAAAAATTACCAAAGTAACTCGCCGATAAAAATTGTTAAATTAGTTAATTTTTTAACTAAAAATCAGCTAGTGCTTTAGTATAAAGTTACCCTTCTTAAACAGGAAACTGCCCAATTGCGCGAAACTAACCACATCTTAAGCAAACGTCGAAGGACCAAAAACAAACGTCTCCAAAAAGGGGGAACACTTACTATACGAAAGGGACAAGCTCTCCTGGCCCAAAAGGAAAAAGGTGGTGGAAAAATGCAGCCAAAAGCGGCTGAAGGTAATCGTCGCACGAGGGTTAAAACGAAGGAATGGAAATGTAGCGTTTGCAGCAAGCCCGGACATAATGCGCGCACTTATAAAAAAGCTATAAAGACGTTTAACGAAAAAAAATTCCGATTAATTTTAATTAATTTAATATGTTATGATTAATTAATTCGAATTTGTTGTCGAAAGGTGTTAAAAAATGTCCCGCTCACCCGTATATCCCGTTCACCCGTATATCCCGTTCACCCGTATATCCCGTTCACCCGTATATCCCGTTCACCCGTATAATACGTTACGAGATAAATACGAATATTAATTATACGAATATGTGACGGCTAGGCTAATTAACCAACTATTAAACCTAAGTCGGCGGGTTTATGTTGGCAGAGTACTGTGGGAATTTAAGCAATAAAGTAATAAGATAACTTAGTTACGTTTCGTAATACCAAGGGTGCTTTGGGTAACGAAGTTGTATTGCAAGTTATAGTTATTTAACTTATGGATTTAACGAGTGTATATATATTCGTTTATTAAATTGTGATGGATTTCTTAATCCCAGGAAATCCATATTAGGGATTGTGATGGATTTCCTAATCCTAGGAAATTCATATTACGTGATTTAACTTATTTAAGTTTTGTTTCAGTTTTTTTTTTGCCAAAAGACCGTTTCCCGAGGTCCACCTGCGTTATGTTATAATACGATTTCTTTTTTTTAAAATTTTCGCCCCGAAGATTTCTTTTGTAAGTATGGTTTTTACCTTTACTATGTTGGGTTATGTAGCTAACCGTAAACCGCGTTACCGTCCTAATTAGAAAGAAAGTATCGTTTTTTTTTGTTAATTTTATTATTAAATTTGGTTTCGAAGTTATGGCGTGTATTTTTTGTTCCGAAAAAAGTTTTCGCTGTATTATGATTAAAGACTTTAAGCGTTATGAATAATGCGTTCGTTATCCGTATTGTCGTTGTAATGGTTTGGTAATTTTTTTTAACTTTTTAAAAAATATCGGTTATATTAAGGATCGATTTGATTGTAAACGTTAATTTACATAAAAGCGTTTCCTTTAGCTTCGGGAGGATTTTACGAATAAGATATTTAAAATTTCCGAACAAATTATTCGTTTTTTTCGTATCGAAAAATAATAGGTGCTTTTTCGGGATAAGGGGGTAAAATTAATTCGTGAAAGGGTAAAGCGTTTAGATGTGTTAGCGGAATAAGAAAAGGCCGAAGAACGGAAACGTTTAAAGATAGAACTTAAAGCCGTTATATCCGTGGGCTTACTTTCGGATAATTGCTTCGGGTATTTTTCCATTAGTGGTTTAGATTGGGACGTAATTTTTGGTATTTTCTCCGCTAGTGGAAGTTTTTTAACAGCTGTTAGGTATGTATGAGATTTTTTGCAGGTTTTTAGGAAGTTTTAAAGTCGGAATATCTTTTTTATTTAATTAGATATTGTATAAGTTTTTTAGTTTTTCGTATCTTTAAGATTTTTTCTACCTTATATTTTCGTTCGTTTTCTATTTCTATATCGTTTTGTTTAATGTGTACCTCGATAGTGTTTGCGGTTAATTTAAGTAGGGATATATGGAAAATTAGATGGAGTTTAATTTTGGGTGGTAGATTTAATTGGTAATTATTATTTAAGATTTTCCGGATAATTTTATAAGGGCGGATGTATTTGAAATCAAGTTTTTTGCTTAATCGTTTGGTTTGGATGTTTTTGGTAATTAGATAAACTATATTTCCTTTTGAAAAGGTTGATTTTTAACCGTTTTTAGTTGTAATATTTTTTTATTTGATTGTGTACAAATTTAAGATTTGTTTTTATTTTTTGATGTAGTTGCTTAAGTTGTTTTAATATAAAGATTGCTTTAACATTAAGTAGCTTTTTTTTTACGATTTTCGGTAAATTTTTGGAGTAAATTAAAGTTGGTTATAGATGGTATTATTTTAATACTTTCGTAATAACTGGTATTATAGGTTATTTAAGTTATTAGTAATTTTTTAACTTAATTATTTTGTTTATAATTAATATAGTATCGCAAGTATGTTTTTAATATTTGGTTTTGTCGTTTTATTTATTTATTTATTTATGGTCGAAATGCGTTAGATAATTTATAGTTTAAGCCTATTTATCTTATTAGGTTTTGCCAAAATTTAAAGGTGAATGTGGTTTTTTTATTTGAAATAATTTTATATGGTAATCCGTATATGCTAAAAATGTTTCGAAAAAAGATATATGCTATTTGCTCGGCATTTATGTTTTCGTTATAAGGTAAAAAGTAGGAAAACTTTATAAATCGATTAACGATTACAAAAATACTGTCGTAATATATGTCCGTGGTAGGGTTTTTTGATAAAGGAAGTTTGGTAATAAAATTTATCGTAATGAAGTTTTATAATTGTTTTGCGATTAGGAGCGGTTGTAATTTTCTATAGGGTTTATACCGTCGTGCCTTTATTTTGGCGTATATGCCGTATTATTCTATTACTTTTTGTATTGTTTTTTTTATATGTGGAAAGCGGTAAAATCCTTGTAACTTTTTTATTGTTTTCTTAATACCCGGATGCCCGTATAAGGCGTATTCGTATATTTTTCGTATAAGGTGCTTTTTATATTTTTTAAGTATTTATGTAAATAACAAATCGTTTGTGTTTTATATATGTGCATTAAAATTTCTTATTACTTTATGTATATTAGGGGGTATAATTATGATTATAAGAATTTATCGTAGGCGTAAGTATTTTTTTTTTTTTAGTAATTTTAAAAACGGCGTAATTGATTTTGATTAATTCTTTTTCGAAATTAAATCGCTTATTAAGTATATCGGTTTTGCCATTTTTTAAGCCCTTGCGATAAATAATAACAAAATCGTATTTTGTTAACTTTTCGGCATAACGGAATTGTTATATTATAAGTTCCTTTGTTGTAGTAAACCGGGTAAAATTTTCATAATCCGTATAAATTTTAACCTGATATTGGTTACATTTAAAGAAATGTTTAAATTTGCGAAATGCTTTAATAATGGCCAAAAGATTTTTATTAGGAATAACGTATTGTAGTTTTGGTTTTTGCAATTTGTAAGAAAAGAAAGTAATAAGATGTAAAATACCTTAATTATTCCGTTGTCCGATTATTACGCCTAAAGCGTAATTTGACGCGTCGGTTTTTAGTTTTACTAGGCGGTTTGGATCGTATATAATTAGTATTGGTTAATTTGTAATTATTTTCTTAAATTGTTAAAACGTTTTTTCCGTTTTCGGCGTTTATTAAATTTTTTTTTTTCATGTAAATATATTAAGGGGTATAATTATCCGGCTAAAGTTTTTAATAAATTTTCGATAATAATTAACGAATTCGAAAAAGGTTTGTATTTCCTTAATTGTAGTAAGTTGTATTTAGTGAAGTATTATAGCGATTTTTTTAGGGTTTATTTTAATATGTCCGGAAGTGATGATGTGGCCTAAATATTTTATTTTTTGTATATGGAATTAGCTTTTTTTTACGTTAATTAGTAAATTAACGTTTTGTAGTAGTTATAATATTTTATAAATATATTTTTCGTATTGTTTTTTAGTTTCCGAGAAAATGAGAATGTTGTTAAGGTAATATACCACAAAAATATCGAAATGTTTTCGAAAAATATGATTTATTATGCGTTAAAAGGTAACAGGTGCGTTAGTAAGTTTTATGGGGGTAACGAAATATTCGTGAAGGCCGTATTTCGTTCGAAACGTTATTTTTTATTCGTAATTTTCCTTAATTCGAATTAAGTTATATTTATCCTTAAGGTTGAAAGTAATAAATTATTATGCTTTATGGAAATGGTTTTTTATTTCGTTAATTAGGGGTAATAGTATTCGATTTTTGATAGTAATGCTGTTAACTTAGCGGTAATTTATAATTAATCGTAGCTTGCCGTTTTCTTTAGGTATAAAGAATATAGGGTAACCGGTTGGTAACTTGGATAGTCGAATTTATCCTTTTTTAAGTCGGTTTTTTAGGTATTTTTGGAATGTTCGTAGTTTTATTTTATTAAGGTTGTAAATAGGGTAAAACTTAGTTAACGTTCCTTTTTTTAGGATAATTTTATAATCTTATTTATTAAGTTTAAGTAATTTCGTTTTAAATTCCTTATCAAATAACTTTTTATATTTGTGGTATTATGGTAATACGTTGGTTAATTTTTTTAATTTTAGTGCTGGTTATAGTAGGTCGTTATTTAGTTGCCGTAATTTGGTTTTGATAATGGCAATAATGTGTCGAATTTACTTATAATGCCTTTTTTCTTTTTTGTATCGTTTTTTTGTAGGTGGTAAGGTTTTTATCGTATCCTTATATTTACATTTGTTGTTATTTTCGATCGAATGTTAAGATTTCGGTTTTGCTTTTTGATATTTATTATTAGGCCGTGAAGGAAATTTTACTTCGTTAATTGTTTAGTCGATTAAGGGGTTATATTGGCGTAATTATATTGTTTTTAAAATTATGTCGTAATTCCTTAACGGTATAATGTCGAAATTAATGGTTATATGTCGTTTTAATGTAACGGTATCGAGGTGATTAATTTCGCGTATAATTTTTTTATTATCGTAAAGAAAGGGTTAACCTTCGACGGTATTCGTAATATAAGGGTTTTTTTTATATTTGTATGGTAATTTGAGTCGGTTAATTATTTTAGGCGTGATGTAGTTACCTTTTAAAGTTCCGTTATTTACTATAACGATATACTAATATGTTTTAATTCGTATTTTCAAAATGATGAGATTTTCGTCGTTTCTTATTACTGCTAGAGCCCTTTTTGGGAGTTTTTTTGAGCCTTTTTAGGTTTCGCCTTCCCGCGGTTTTTTTATAAGAGGCTTGGTTTTTTTGGGGGTTGTTTCAACCATTATGTTCGTTTTCAGAGATTATCGATTTGATCCCGTAATTATTTGATAAATTGTCGTTGCTGTTTAATTTGTGGTTTTAACTTATTAATACGTGTTACATATTTTTTGGTATCCTGATAAAGTTATATGTTCCGAATTTTCTGTATTTTTATTATTTTTTTTAGTTGGAGTATTTGTTTTGCTTGTTATCGTATTTTTTAATTTTATTAGGTAAACTGCTTTTTTATGGCGTAGGTTATTTCCCAAGTAGGAATATTTTTATTTGTCCCTTATAGATTTTTGGTAGTTTGCTTTAAATTAACCATAATTCCTTTTTTTATGAATCCATGGTAGTGGATAACCGAAAGTAAAGGTCCGCGATTAGTTGTTGTATAATTAGATCGCGTCCATTTAAAGTTTTTTTTTTTTTTACGATAGGTATTTGCATTTTTCGAAGTAGTAGAATAAATTATTACGGGGATATTATTTTTCTGGAGGTTAGCTGTAAAATGTTATTTTTTGATCGATTTTTTTCTGGGAGCGCATAGTACGAAAGTGGCGGTATTATCGCTTATTTTGCTTGTTTCGGCCGGTTTGGCTTGGAAAATCGAATCCTTTTTCCGTTATACGTATATTACGTAGGTAGATGGATTATTTTTATTTTTTATAGTCGGGGTATTGTTGTTGTTGGCAATAGAAGGGGTGCTTTTTAGCGTATCGATTAAAAGTGCTAGGGTAAACCGTTTCTGTTTATTTCTAATATTTTTGTAGTTACTTTTTTGTTTCGTCCAAAGGTTTAATAATAAAAGGTTGATGGCGTATTATGGTAATTGTCTTTCCTTTCGTATTATTTGAAGGTTGTTTAGTTGGTATTGGAGTTTATGGTTTGTTTTGTTAAGGTTTTTTAGGTGACCTGTAATTTTTAGCTTTATGGCCTATTTTGCCGCAATTCCAGTACTTAATACGTTGTTTCCTTTGAATAGCGCCAATTTTTATGGGTCCTGGTTCGGTTCCGTATGCGGTATTTTGTCGTTTGGGTGCGTTGGTGTTGGCGTTATGCTGCGACTTGTTGTCGTTTTTGTTTTTGGTATTGCGAGTTTGCTAGGCGTATTGCCGATCGTCGATTTTTACAGCTATTACGATGTAATTAGTTAGGTATTCCGGTCGATCCTTTTTGAATAATTTCTTTTAGTTTTGCGTTTGAGGTTATTAAAGAATTAAGTTATTAAGGTTTTTTGTCTTTAATTAAGTTTTAAAGAGAGCTGGATTATTTCGTTGCCGTATTTGGAGGCGGATCTTTTTTGTCGTAATTGTTAGATTTTTATTTTTGTTTTGATTTTTTCGTTTACTATTCTAAAGGTTTTTTGAAGGGCTTGTTCGAACGTTTCGTAGTTGCTGTAAATTCGTACTATTTCAGGATTTTGTTATTTTAAAGGAATCATAATATGTTTTCGTATAACGGGTTTAAATTAAGTAATTACGTATTCCGAGAGTCGTTTTTCTGCGAATTCGATTCGTGTAGTTGGGGTGGTAAGTCGTATTGCAAAATATCCGAAATATGTTCGATATTGGGTAAGGAATAATTGTAATTTAGTGGATGTTTTATTAAAGGGTTTAGGTTTAAGGGGTTTTAACACTTTTCTTAGTTTTTTGTTAGACGTTTGTTGGATTGGCATTTTTTTAAGGGTTTATTATGTTTGTTTTAAAAGAGTTCGAGTAACTTGAAGTATCGTGGTAAGTTTCGCGTTGTTTCGTTCGAGTTGATTAATGCGTCAATTTATAAGATCCAAACGTCGAAAAATTTCTTTCTTGGTTAAAGCAGGGGTTTGCTTTTTTTCGTCCCAGTTTATATTGTTATTTTTAAAGGCTTAATAGGTGGGTTGCTTGCTGGTAAATATATTGTCGAAATATTACTTAAAATTTAACGGTATTATTAAATAAAAGCTTGTAACGTATAGCGGTTAAGTTAATTAACTAATTATTAAACCTAAGTCGGCGGGTTTATATTGGTAAAGTATTATGGGAATTTAAGTAATAAAGTAATAAGATAATTTAGTTACGTTTCGTAATATTAAGGGTATTTTAAGTAACGAAGTTGTATTGTAAGTTATAGCTATTTAATTTATGGATTTAACGAGTATATATATATTCGTTTATTGCATTATAATAAATTTCCCAATTTTAGGAAATCTACATTAGGGATTGTGATGGATTTCTTAATCCTAGGAAATCTACATCAGGGATTGTGATAGATTTCCTAATCCCAGGAAATCCACATTACGTGACTTGACTTACTTGAGTCCTGTTTCGGTCTTTTCTTACCAAGAGACCGTTTCCCGAGGTCCACCTGCGTTGTATCATAACAGAATACCTAGGAATTTATAAATCTTAAAACGTTTTTAACGAACTTATTATTATGTTAAAATCAAAAATAGAATATAAAAAGCTATACGTTAATACGATATTTACGTTAAAGTAATAATAGAATAATATAAGGTATGTAAAACTTTATAAGTATTACTAATTTTAGAACAACTATAGGATTTTATTATAATATATTTTATTATTAAAATGTTTTTATTAAAAATTTTTAATTCTAAGTATATATTATAATAATATTTTATAATCGTTCATCGATTTATGATATTTATTTATTTATTTTATCTTATAATAAAAATACAAATACCGAGCAAATAACTTATCTCTTTAAAAAAGATTTTTAATAAATCCGGGTTATTATACGAAAATATTTTTAGATAAAGGTACGACGTTAACTTTTAAATTTTAATAAAGCTTAATAATATAAATCGTCTTAAATTATAAGTTATTTGAGTACGTTTTAAATATAAACCGAGTAATAAACAGAATTATATAAAAGTTGTTATAACCGTATTTATAATATTATATTCATTATTATAAAGATATTAAGACAATTTCATATAAAACTAATTCCAGTTTAACTTTAAGAAATTATAAAGCAATATGAAATAAGGCCCGGTTAACGTTAAAACTATTGAGAGAGAAAAATAATTCAAGTAATTATACGATAAGACAAAGGTAAAATTCGAAGTCGTACATAATTAAATTAAAAAGACTTATAAATAAAAACTATTAAAGAATTTATCTTTTTCGGAAACGAAAATGGTTTATTTATTTATCAACAAGAGTAAAATATAACGCTGAAGTCAAAAATGCGATTTTAAACATATCGGTTCGTATAAAAATATTCAAAAAAATCTAGAAAATAATTATTAGTTAAATTATTATCTAAGATTAACTCTACCTAATTTTACAAATATTTTTATTTAAACTAACAGTAGATGTTATGACAGTACTCATTAAATGAGATAACGTAGAAATGTAAAGTAAATAAGTATATAAAATAGAAAATATTCGTAATATAAAAAAGATTAAAGAATCTACCTAGTATTCAGTTTAGTAGAAAAATTACTCAAATTCCGAAAATATTTGGGATCCCGGAAGAAATTTTATAAATACTTAACAGTTATTACAAAGTTTTTATTAATAATATCGAGCGTGCCTTAAGTAATGGTTGATTAATCGGTAGTGTCGATACTAGCCTAAATAAAACAATTGGTTTTTTATGATAACGTGGCCGTAACGGCAATATATAAATGTTTAAATTCTTTTATCGTTTTCCTATCTTGGGTATTTCGACGAAATATTTAGATATTTCGAGAATGAGGAAGGCGTTTTTATTTTTGCAGAGGGTTTAATTTGTTTTTGTAACTCGTAGCGTTTTCAGGGCCTACTTTCTTTTTCCTTTTGAACGATTCTCTTTGTCGAGAAATTTTTAAGGTTTAATTTTTAAAGAATTAAAGACGTTGGAAGGACCCTCGGGTTTAATATACTGTGTATATTTTAAAAACTCTCCGACTGATTTTAAAAGCTATATTTTCCTTTTATTACTGAGAAAAAGAAAGTATAATAAAATCAAGACGTTTAATACGTTTTAAGAAAGTTAAAGCGTTACTACGCTATGAAAACGAAATTTTTTAATACGGCCGATTTAATGAATATAGAAAAGGAGAGCTACTTGTCAAAATTATTAAATAAATAATTGAATTTTTGGGGATAAAAGTTCTAGAAGAGGGAAGATCGGATTATAACTTAATAGTCTTTAGCCTTTTTCTAAACGGTCGAAATGATGAAAAAAATAATTTTATTTAGGCTAAAGGGTTACATAACAGGCTTAAGAGAGTTAAAGAGTTTATCGTTTTAAGCCGTTTAAGTTAGAAAATGGCTTACTGTAAGAAATTTAAAAGGCTTAAAACCTTAAACCGGCTAAATACTTGAAGCTAAAATTAAGATATATATATTTGTTAAATTCTATAGATAGGTACAGATAGCTTGCAGTATTATTTTATTACTTAAGTTACTTTCTAATATTATAAGACGTAATTAAGTTAATTTTTTATCACTTAAATAATACGTTATATCTGCTAATATAAACCCGTACGTTTAAATTTATTATTAATTAACTAACTTAGCCGTTATAATAGCTGTTTTATAATACCGTATTTTACGATAATAACTTAGAGGGGCGCACGTACCAATCCACACCCCCTCCATTTGCACACCCCGAATTTTAAAACCTTTATAATTTAAACTTTAATAACTTTATAACCGCTATATTATATTTTAAGTGACGGCTATTATATTATAAAGCGAAAAGCGAAGTTTAATATAAAATTAACATATAAATACAATATAGCACTGTTTAAATCAATTTCTTCAAGTGTAATACAATGTACGATATTTATATAAAATTAGTTATAAAATGTAATAAAATCTGAGATTAAAAAGGAAAACCGAAAAATGATTTTCTAAACGCTGGTTCTTTACTTAAAAAGCATTATTAATGAATAATATATGTAAACGGTAAAATATAAGATTAATAATATTGTAAAAAATGATACTATAGAATAAAATTATAAAATAAAGTTATAATAAAGAAAATTGAATAAATTCCTATATTTTATAATAAAGTACATTAAGTTAATCATAAAACAACAAAAATATTTATTACATTATATATGGTATAAATAATATAATATGAAATTTTAAGCTTTATTTTATTATAAATATAGCTCTTTATAACTTTCTCTGTTTTTTCTAATTATTTTTAATTATTTTTTTTACCTCGCAATATCAGATATTGTTTATTTATGAAGTAATATATATTATATACTATAGACTCCTACATTTACACATCTCAAATGTGGTCAGTATGCTTATAATTACTTGGAATTATAAGATCTATTTTTGAATTTTTTTTGATTTAATACACTTTTGATAGGTTTATTACTATATAATTACAAAGGTATATATTAGTATCTTTGTATTTATACTATATTATATAGGTTCTATATTATTTGTAATTTTCTAATAAGTATTATTATAACTTATTTTAAATATATATCTTTTTTATTCTTCTTAGTAGGATTAATTACTGTATACTTATTAATTAATATAATATGGTTATAAAATTCCTTTATATTATATCACTAATATAGGATTTGAAAACTGTTTTATATAATTATATCAGTTACTTTTTATTTGTCATGGTAGTTATTAAGTTATTAGAGTTTAAAAACTAAAGGTTTTAAAATTCGGGGTATGCAAATGGGGGGGTGTGCATTAGTACGTGCGGCCCTCTAAATAAGTTCGAATTATTAGCGAAGTATCTCTAGATTTTCGCATAATATTTTTTAATAATTAATTTTTAATTTAAATACGTTTTAAGTTTCTTTTATCGTTTAATAAAATTAAATACTTAATTAACCCCGATACGCTCTATAACGCGTTTTGTAAATAGTAAATTCGCTATATTTTCAACATATTAACACCGGACAGGAAACATTCGCGCAGTTAAATTAAATATTTAGTTAATAATAGATTTTTCTTCGGTCGGCATTAATTTCTACGAATTAAGAGCAATATCGATTCGGGCGTATTTACTATTAAAACGGTAAGTTATAGTAAAAGATAAGATGTTATAAATAAAACTAAGCCTTTTGTAACTAAGTTTTAAGTTTCGTTTTCATCCTGAATAGCTAAGTTTATTTTCATATTTTTTGTAAGGCGTTATATAAAATTTGTAATAAGAAATAAAGGATTAAAAATAAATAAGTAAAATAACTAAAAAGAATGTTGCACTAGTTTATGTGTTATATTCGCTTATATAGTACGTTACAATATTACTGAATTAATCTTAAAAGTCCGATAATATAAAACCCGCGCCCCAGCTGATAGTATCCGAAACTTAGAAAATTAATAATAAATTTAAAAAAAATCGATTATAAAATTAGCTTAAAGTGATTTAATCTTAATCAGTGCGAATATTCAATATATATTACTATATAGGTAAGGGTTAATAAGATGGAAAAACGTAAACGACTATATTTATATTATTGAACTTAGGTAATTAGTAAGTTTAAATTATATGTATACAAGAAATATATTGCCTAACGGGTTAATAAAAGCCTTATTATGTAAACTTTTTAAATATATTAAAAAATAATAAAGATTGATAAATTTTTGAAAGCCTTTAATCGGCGGAAAAATACCTTTTAAGTAATTTTAAAGAAGGAAATAACTAACCAAAAAGTTTCATTATTAAAGAAAAAGTAAAGTAAAAAGATATCACGTTAAGAAGTAAGAATATAACTATTAACGCCGTAAATGCTTTAAGGTTTTAAAAAGTAGTATTAACTAATAAAAGTACGCTAGTAGCTTATATATAGAAAATTTCCTGTAGTCGGAATAACAATTAAGATAATAACAACTAATGTCCCTTATACCTAATAATATAAAGAATTTTATTAACAACTTAGAATTTGCTAAATTGATAATTCTAATGTTAATATTACCGTTAACGATCTTGTTTTCATAACCTAATTACTATTAAAATACTAACGACCTAAATTATTAACCATCTTATAACTAGCAGCTTTAACATTTAAAGTAACAGTTAAAACGGGTATAAAATACTTAATATTAAAAAGTCTAAGCAGTATAATAACGAGCAAAAAGAAAGGTTTCGATTACATAGTATAGATTAAATAAGGTATTAAAATTTATACTATTTTAAAAAATGCTTTAAGCTATACCCTTAGCAGTATAAAATTTACTAAGTTTTAGCTAGCTTATGTATTATTTCCTTGCTCGGCAATATCCACATATTTATTACTATATTATTATTATCTAAAACATTTAACACCTTTTAATATATTATTATTTACGTATAAAACGCTTAGTTTATTATTAAGTTTTATAATACTATTTATTTTAAGTTAATTAATAATTTTCAAGAGTTTTAGAATAATAAAGTTCTATTATAAATAGTATAACTACGTTTAACTTCGTTTTTATTTTAATACTTAGTTCATACGCTTTTAAATCTGGCTATACTCTAAATTAAACAGGTATACATTAATATAACCGCCGTAATACGATATAAGCTCCATTGACATAGCTTTAATTCGGAATTAGTTAACCAGGAACGCCAAGAATATGTATGCGTAATAGGGGCGGCATCATGTATCCGTAAAGTCAATACAGCAAAAGCTTCCATTTGTATGGAGATTAGCGTTGGTGTGGCCTTAAGGACGTGAGGCTACCGCGTCGCCACGGCAAGCACAATATGCCTCGTTTTAATGGCGGGTATCCAGGGCGCACGGAGCGCATGGTGCGCTTACCTTTACTTTTCTATTTAGGCGAGCCAAGATCCAAATGCGGAAAAGCGGGCGTGGGTTCTAAGGGAAACGGATTTTCCGACACAATAACCTCGTCCACTCCGTTCGCAAGCTCACTACGTTAGAACGAGGGCAACGAGGGCACTGCCTGGCAGTAGTTTTTTGGTTTAGCCTTTTGCTTAGTGCGGATGGGCAGAAGTTTAGGAGACGAGTCTGTGCGCACTAGCCGCCTGGTGCGCTTTGCCTTTACCCTATCATTTTGGACACCTTAAAATTCAAATCCAGCAATAGCACTGCTGGGGAAGCGGATAAGCGACACAATAACCCTTTGTGCCTCAGTGCATTTTATAGAGCTTAACGTGGTTTGGCAGCTTGGATGGCCGAGGTTATGCAAAGTTCACTTTCCGGCAAGCTATTGTTTGTCGTATAGTGATGTACGGGCGAAGTTCCTACTAGCGGTATTAGACGTGCGCTAAACCCCTTAAACCCTGAGTAGAGGGAGTGCATCATAGTAGTGGCGCAAAGCCCTCATTTGGTTGGCAATGGGTATAGCGACTGGTGGCTGAAGCAGTCGCCATTGCGAGTCAGGTTCACGTTAGGAGAAGCGAAACTTGGGGCAAGCCCGTTGCCAGGAATTTTCTGTTGGTGTTCCGCATGTGACTGAGAAAAAGCCGCCTTTGTCCAAGGCCATGAAACTTCTAGACGTTTGCATCTTCTCTCCTCCGAGCTCGCTGCACCCTTCTCTCGATTCACTTTCACACCTACCTTGCCTACCTTTCGGAATGGCTGGTGACTCTTCCTCCGTGTACGATGGCTCCGTCGGCAAGAATGAGTCTCTGCAGCTAAATTTACAAGAGGACTTGGGACCGAAAACGAATTTTGTTGTCTGGTTCTTGGTAATTCTATCCCTTGTCTTTATCGTTGGCAGAATATTCTGCAAGTATCGGTCGCGGGCAAAACTGGGGTGGGATGATGGGGTGCTTATCGCATCTTGGGTGAGGCTGCCTTGTGTCCCCCAGGCCGCCTTGGATTCTTCTGTGCGACCGCTTAAGTTAATGCGCATCACAGATTATGCTGTTGATTAGCGCCAGCCTCACTAGCTGGATCATCACGCTCGGTTACGGCAAACATATTCAGGCTATCAACCCGTCGGCACTTACCATGATCGGACTTGGGGGATATCTTTCGGGAGCCCCTGCGGTCTTTGCTATCGTCTGGAGCAAGACGTCTTTCGCCATTACGTTGCTGTTTTTAGTCGAACGTCCGCTGAAGTATTTCGTCTGGTTTATCATCGTCTCCATGAACGTTTTCATGACTCTGTCGGTGATAAACATTTGGGTTTCTTGCAAACCCGTTGAGAAAGTGTATAACCCTGGCGTCCCAGGCTCCTGCTGGCCCATCGGCGTTATCGTTGGCTATGCCACCTTCTCTGGCTGTAGGTTCTCGCTGATTCTGACCGCTCTTGCGTGGAAATCGGGAGGACGCTAACAGATCCCGTCCGTTCTCGAAAGCATACTCCGCAGCAATGGACTTCCTCCTCGCGCTGCTTCCATGGAAGGTCATACTGAACCTAAACATGAGGAAGACGGAGAAGATCGGAGTTGCTTTGGCCATGAGCATGGGAATATTGTAAGCGCCCTACATGCTCCCACTCGGTCAACGGCATGTGGAATGGGCTCAGGCTGACATCGTTTTTACCAGCGCTGGTGCCGCTGCTATTGTGAAGGTCATACAGTTCCGCTCTATGTCAGGCGGGGATTTCACCTGTTAGTCGACTCTTGCACCGCCCGTTCTTCTCTTCTCTCTGTCCCAGCCTAGTCATGTTTTCCTACACCGCAACACAGACTAACACCGCGATGACAGATGACGGCACTTCACTTGTAATTTGGGGCATCACTGAGGCGGCAGTGACGATAGCTGCCGCATCAATTCCTCAGCTTCGTGTCCTGGTCCGGCAAGTCAACTCGTCCATATCGCTCAAGCACGGGTCACAGCAGCAGACCAACGTAACCCCATCCCACGATGGTAGCAGGGGCACATTCACCTCCGTCACGGCGACACAAAGCAAATGTCGAAACGAACTTATCAGAGACGATAATAGTCAGAGGGGCATCCTCCATGATGGGATTTTGCGGACGGAAACCGTTCGCGTTAGCTTCCACGGTGCAAATAGTGGGAATAACAGTGAATATGAGATGGACAATGTATAATAATTCACAGGTCGAGGAGGTTGAGGAAGAACTACATCCTCCGCAGCTACGAACAATGGACAGAAAGGAGTCCGCGGCAACTTCCAGAGGACTGTCAATTATCCTCGACCTGCGCCTAGGAACGAGCGGCAAAAATCGACATAATCCATGGCATTAGGTGCAGTCCGGAAACTTTCAGAATCAGCGGCTTATTCCGAAGGTGCTTAGGTTTTTGCGATAATGTATTATGAGGTTTGTACCCCAGCTTTTCCCCAAATATTGAAACTCTCGCCGGTGGACACCATCCCCATTTTTTGGCGATGCACCTAATCCAAATTAATTCCTTTTTTTTAAGTTTTACTAAACGCACGGAAATAATAAGCTTTCAGCTACTAAATAGGTACTGAAAGGATTGTAGGTCGGCGGCTGGTTTATTTTGGTTTGTCGAAATTCCCGACCCTTGTAATATTGCCGTCAAAAAGGTTATTAAGTAAGCCTTTTTGAAAATTTCTGGACAGCCCTTTAATGATCTAGACTATCGCAATAACTCTCGAAATTGATCCAAAGCTAATGTAGGCACAGGAGGCCACTGGCTCGCTTCCCTATGCAGAATAAACTTTCCACTTTTTTTATTCGCTGAGTTATTTTCATTAGCTGACCCACTTTATCTAAATATAGAGCCACCCTATTCCGGCTATACTGATTTTTCCTAGGCACCTTGCCAGCTGTCAGCTTCCGAGTCGCTTATAAGTTACCCACTTATACCCCTTAATGCTTATAACAATTCCGCACACTTAATATTTATATGTATTTTGGAACGCTTTTAATTAATACTAATATTATAATGTGACGGCTAGGTTAGTTAACCAACTATTAAACCTAAACGTACGGGTTTATGATAGCAGGAGTACCGTGGGAAACTAGGCAATCAAAGACAACGTAGTCACGTCTCGTAATACCAAGGTGTCTTGGGTAACGAAGTTGTATTGCAAGCTGTCGCTATCTTCCTATGTGCTAACGAATGTATATATAATCCTTCGGCTCCCCAGCGCTCCCTTGGAGCCTCTCGGAGCCGTACTACTTAATTGCATACGCTCCTACGCGCTCCCTTGGAGCCTCTCGGAGCGCATCACGTGTTTCGACCAACTTGGGCCCTGTTTTCGGTCTGTCTGGAGACCGTTTCCTGAATCCTTACTGGTTGAGTCGTAACATATAGCAACATATTTGTTTCGCTTTAATATTACATAAAATGTAACGTATTATAAAAATTTATAAACAAAATACATTAATCCTCCGTTAAGTTAAGTAATTCTTAACCTCCTTAACCTTTTTAACCTCTCCATATTATGGCCTAATACGCCTTGGCCTGCTAGAACGGTCGGAGGGCGCAGGAACTAGTCCCGACCCCGACCATAGATTACTGTCGGCTAGCAGGGGTGTGTTAGCACCCCATATATTGAAGAATCCCTCTGATCGGAACATATATATTCCGAGATTAAATTACTTTAAAATATAGTGCGCGTTTTAAAGTACTTACGACTAGTTACTAAATATAATAATAATTAATATCGTTTATATCAGATAATTAAAATTTTTATTCGTTTAATTAGAATATATATTAATTAATCAGTTATTATTAAGACGATATAAGTTGTACGTTAATTAAAATTATCGAAATACCTTAAATAATAATAGTGACCGTACCGCCGACGTTCTCTGTTATTTATAAAGGACCTAAAAATTGGGATCGCTTTAAAGGCGAATTTTAGTTTAAAGCTTACGCACTTAATATTTAGGATTATATCGATTTTAATTAAATTTTTTCGTAACTTGTTAAACTTACAAAACCCGATATAACTTTTTACCCAAAAAGAAAAATTCGTTATACAACGCGAATTAATACTTTATGCTTATTTATATTTATATTTTCAGGAGAAATTATCTAAAAAAATCGATTTAATAAGATATTTAACAAATATCTTTAAGATAATAACCGAAAACAAATAAGTTTATAACTAGGATTTTATAGGGTATATTTATAAAAATCGGAAATACGATATTTTCCGTAAAAATATTAACGACCTTACGAAATAAGTCTTAAAGTTAATATCTTTAGCGATTAAAAACATAAGCGTTTTTCTGAAAAAGAACTTACGAAAAGAATATGTTAATTTAGGTGAATTCGGTAAAGTATACGATAGTAAGCTTTTAATTAACATTTAATAGAAATACTGCGAACGGTTAAAACAAGATTCGAAATTAGCAAAAAAGTTAAACGAATAAATTTTAAAATAATAGGAAATTATAGCTTAAGGATAACGATACGGTATTCCGAAAACGAACTACGATTATATAGGTTAACGACTTATATATAGCATTAGCCCTTATTATCAGAAATTAAACGACTACTTTTTAAATAGTAAAAAAGGCCGAAATCGATAACAATACGATTAACTATTAAGAAATAACGGTAACCTTATGAAATTGTTAAATTATAACGAATTTACCTTAATTATTCAAAAACGTTAAGGTAACGTTTTTAACGTTGTATAAGATACCCGTAAATTCTTTTAATTAAGACGATATTAATTAATTTTTAACTGTAAGAAAAAACTTTAAACCGTAAGCCGAAACGCGGTAACCGTAAAGGTTTTTACGCGAACTAAAACAGTAATAAGCGAAAGTGTTAAGAATTAAATATAGAAACTACCCGTTGTAAAACGTACTTTATTAATTACTATATATTATTTATTTGATATTATATATTATTTAAGAAAACTTGTAAAGGTTTCTGTTATAATGATAAGGTAATAATATATATTTTAGAACGGATTTTCGCTAATTAGTTTTTGAAAAAAGCAATGAACCGCTTATTAAAGATTATGGAAAAACGTATTATATAAAAAATAAATTAGCTTTTAAAAACGTACGACGAATATTAGCGTATTTCTTAATTCTTAATTAATATAACATTATACGCATTTTATTTT
This sequence comes from Monosporascus sp. GIB2, assembly GCA_004155935.1. Classification (NCBI taxonomy): domain Eukaryota; kingdom Fungi; phylum Ascomycota; class Sordariomycetes; order Xylariales; genus Monosporascus; species Monosporascus sp. GIB2. The sequence goes on from QJNV01000019.1 coordinate 270,229, forward strand.
GCGTTTTAAAAAATTTAACTATTTTGGATTTAGGGTTTACGATATATATTTTTAATTTAATTAGCAGGTTTTGAAACTTTAGATTGTTGTATAAGATAACGAGATATACGTAAATAATAACTCTATCCCGATTAAGGGGTACGGAAAAATTAATATAATTTTTTAAAGCTTTAACAGTACGAAAGCGTTACGTTTATACGACGTAACTTATTACGAAAATTTCGTATATAACTTAGTATTATTCCGGTAACTTCGAAAAAAAAAAGTATTAGTAAGATACTAAAGAAATTAATAAATATAGTCAAAACAAGTATAATTGAATAATTATTACGTTAATAGATAAGTTTAATTACTTTATTTCGAAAATATTAACGTAATAATATTTTATTTAATTTTAATTACTTATAAACAAAATGTTAATTTATGAATAACGAAATTATTACGGACTGGTAACGGTATTGTATAATATTTAAAACTAAGTTATTTAGGTCTCGAAAACATCGCTTAATTATAATTTTATATAAGGGGAATCCGCTTAAAAGGTTTTACAATAGTCGAATATTAAGTATGTAGTAAACGAAAATTAAAAGATAAATACGTCGTAAGCCAAGAAACAAAGCATTCCGATTAAGATAAAGAATTGCCGTCGACTTTCCAAATTTCGAAAAGGATATTAAGAAATATAAATACGTTTTATTTATTACCGATAGATATTTAGGTTTTATTTAAGATATTTACCTTAAAAATCGAAAAGAGGATATATTAATTATAACGTTTCAATATTTAGTAAAAGTTTAAACAATTAGGATAAGGTTGTCTTATAAGTAATCGAATGCGATAACGAAATTTTAAAAAATACTAATGTAGAGATAGGCTTTAATTATTTTTTTTAATAATAAATTTAAATTTTTATTACCGCATACCTAGGTTTAAAACAAAGGTATGAAACGCTGACAGGATTTAATTAAGGGAAAAACAATTGCGATATAAAATGGCGGTACGTTATTCTCGTTTATAATTATATATATTTTTAAAACAGTAATATACCTCTATAACCGCACCCCTAAACACGTAGTTTTTTTAGCAAAACCTATAGAAGATTTATTATATTTAGTTAGCGTATAAAAATAATATTATAATGCTTAATTAAAAGCCTTAATAAGTTTACTATTAAGCATACGGCTATATAGCTGACGTTATAATAATTACTGCTATAATCAAAAAACTAAAACTTTTAAAACTAAATCTTAAGATATAAACTAATGATTTTGTTGGTTATCAGCATACGAATATTTACGAAATTTAGAATTTATTAATTAACAAGGTTATTCCTATTGAAACGTATAGTTTAATGAAAAGGTTACCTTTTTAAGCAATATTAAAAATTTAAACAATAATTTTCTATATATTATAAAAAAAGAGCTATAGCAGCTATTCCAATAGGTAGAGATATTTAATTCAAATGATAATTGTTTAATTTATATATAAAAAATAGATAAAAATTTAAACAGAAAGGTTTCATTACCGGTTAAATAAAAAGAATAGCTTTAAAAAGGTATTAATGTAAAATGCGTAGGGAATAGGGAAAATTAAACCTGTTCGTAAAAATTTAATTATCCTTATATAACTGCTATATTCGAATTATTTCCCTCCCTTAAATTATTAGCGTTACCAGCGTTTATTTTAATAATTATGATATTTATTACGCTAATAAAAAGAATAAAGGTAGTTTTAAATTCCTTTTATATTATTTAACTTAAAATAACGGTAAAAAAACGAATGTACCTTAACAGTTATAAATGTAAGCTTTTTATATATTCCGTACTAAAAAAATATTATCCGAAACGAACCCAAAATATAGAAAACCGTATTTAATATAAAACGTTTAGCTTTTTTGTAAGTACGTATGATAACCGGCTAATAAATTGCAAAAATTTAGAAAAATTACTTACCCGAAATACGCTTTATTTTAATCGGAAAAGTAATAATATTTTGGTAAATAAAAAGGTATTTAGGTTATAAAAGTGAGTGTATAAGTGTAATTTACCGTTACCGTTACGAAGTTATAAAAAGTTAAGTATATACCCGTTAAAAAGAGATTTTATGAAACTACTAAGGCTTATTTATAAAGCTATAAGAAGATACGAGCTTGAGAGACCGTTAATTAATTTTTTATTAAAAAATAAATTTTAATATATATATAGGTATACGTTTATAAATTCGATAAATATGGTTAATTCTAAAAATGTAAAACCTGTTTTATCGTACGAGGCGATTAATATTTAAGAGCATTTATGGCGATATACGTAATTATACTTATTAAAAAGTTGTTTTAAGTTTTGATTATTATTACGGGTAAGTTCAACATAAAGCTTAAGTAATATAACGTTATAAACGCTTTTAGGATATCCGTAACGTGGTAAAGTTTTCCTAACTAGGAAAATATTATATAAACTAAAGGAGTTACTTTTGTTATAATAGAAAGATTTTATTAAAACGTTTAAAAAGTTAGAACTGAGCCCTATTTCTTACGAACTATATTATCTTATTTATTAGGAGGTGTTCATTTTTTTATAGACATTATTACTATAATCTCTTGCGAAAACGATTAAATTCTTATCGATTAATTAATTTAATAAATGTGGGAACAATATACCTTTATAAGAGGTAAGGATTTGTAATAATTCTTTAGTATTAAAGTGATTAAATGTAGATTTAATTGGAAAATCTAGTTATTTTAATCGAACTCTATAAATAAACTAGTTAATTTAATCCTTAAAAAGTTTAAATAACTTTTTAAAAACCCTTATAACTAGCGTTAAATTACTGCCGAATCCTAATTTAACCCATGCAGATTTTGTTAACAAATACTAAACAAAAATCGGTTTTATTTTATTCGTAAGAGTTAATATTATGACACAGTTGGTTAGACCTCGGAAAAACGGTCTCTTGGCAGAACCGTAAAACAGGACCCAAGTGGGCTAGTCACGTAACATGGATTTACGAGGATTTAATAAATCCATTTAAAATCGTAACATGGATTTACGAAAATTTAATAAATCTATTTAAAGTTACAACAAGATATATACGTTCGTTATAACTTAGCTAGAAAGCGACAGCTTGCAATATAACTTCGTTACCTAAGGTACCTTTAGTATTACGACATGTAACTAAGTTATTTTATTACTTTATTGCTTAAACTCTTACAGTATTTTGCTAATATAAACCCGTCGACTTAAGTTTAATAATTGGTTAATTAGCTTAACCGTTATACGTTGCAAGCTTTTATTTAGTAATACCGTTAGATTTTAAGCAATATTCCGATAATATGTTTACCAGCAAGCAGCCCGCTTACGAGGTCCCCAAAGATAACGATATGGATTCGGATAAAAAGGACCAAACTCCCGCCCTAACCAAGGAAGAAATCCTTCGACGTCTGGACCTTGTAAATTAACGCATTAGTTAACTCGAACGAGATAATACGGAACTTACCTTAACTTTTTAAACCACCCGGACCCTTTTGGAATAAGCGTAATAAGTTCCCGGAGGGATACCAGTTTAATTAACTTTAGGAAAGGAATTAGGAAAAGTTTTAAAACCTCTTAAGCCTAAATCTTTCGATGGAACGTTTATTAAATTATAGTCATTCATTTAATGTCGAGCATATTTCGGATATTTCCCAATACGGCTTACTACTTTAACTATACGAGTTGAGTTTGCAGCAGGACGATTTTCGGGATATGTAGTTATTTGGTTTGAATCCGCCATACGAGAACATATTACCATACCTTTGGAACAGCAAAATATGGAAATGGTACGTATTTATAATGATTATAAGGTGTTTGAACAAATATTGCAAAAGGTTTTTGGGGTGGTAAATAAGAAAAATAAAGCGGAAATAAGCATCCAGCAGTTACGACAAAAAGGATCGCCCTTTCGATATGGCATTAAGTTTATTTAGCTTTCCTTAAAACTTAATTGGGGCCAAAAGGTATTAATGGTTTGATTTTTCGATGGCCTTAAAAAGGAAGTCCAAGAAAAATTGTTTAAAGAAAACCGACCATAGTATTTAACGGATTATATTGCCAAGGCCGTTAAAATCGACGATCGACAATATACCTGGCGAACCCGTAATGCGAAAGGAAAAAACGATAACAAGTTGCGGCACCATGCTAATACCAATATACCAAGACGACAGAATATAGCATACGGAACTAAACCTGGACCTATGGAGATCGGCGCTGTCCAAAAACAAGATAAGTCACGTATCGAATACTGGAACTGTGGCAAAATTGGTCATCGGGCCAAAAAATGCAGATCGCTCAAAAAACAGCAAAACAAACCCTGGACCCCCGTACCTATAGGGTAACCCTCTAACAACAAAAGAAAAACCATTGCCATGATACGATATTAACCTATTACCATCGAACCCCTTAATGAAACAAAAAAATGGCTACAGGAATATTAAGGATGGACAGAAGCGGTTTGTCCTGGTACCCCTAATCGTTATGCACGAAAGTATCCTTTTTATTGTCAGCGGCAACAATGCCCTAACTATAAGGAATGGAAACAATTTATTTACCTACGCATTACGCGTATGGCAGAAGAAGGATTTGACTTTCCCGGCCAGACTGGACGAAACAAACAGGATAAGCGATGGTATCGTTACTTGCGTACTATGCGCTCCCAAAAAGAGATCAACCAAAGGGTGGCATCTTATAGCTGGCCCCCAAATTTACAATACCCTCAAAAAGACCCCTTCTACTTCTTCGAAAAATGTGATCATTGGTCGCAGGCAGAAAAAGAGGGTATGGAAGGACGCAACCTGTCCACACGACAACTAATTGCGAACCTGCATCTCCAATTGTCTACTACTATAGATCCTCAAGAAAGGAAGGAAATCCTGGCTGATTTAGAGCAAGCCACCAAAGATCTATAAGGAACAGACGAAAATACCCCTACTTGGGAAACCACTTATGCTATAGAGAAATAATTCGTCTAATGGGATTAAGAAATACGATAACAAGTAGAAAAAATACTTTAGCTAAAAAGAAGAATTAAAAAACAAAAATATAACAATATATAATTACTGGAAGCTATAAAACGTTATGCAGCACGTATTAATGCATTGGAACCATAAGTCGAGCGACAATATTATCTTATTAAATAATTACGAAACCAAGTTAAGGACCTTAAAAGACGAGCATATCGGCTTAAATAACCCCCAAAAGAACCAAGCCCCCTATAGGAGAGCCGCGGGGAGGCGAGATCCAAAAAAGTTAGCAAGAACTTCCAAAAAAAGCTTTAGTAGTAATAAAAGGTAAAGAAAACCTTATCGTATTGAAAATACGGATTGGGACATATTGGTGTACCGCTATGGTAGATAGCGGAGTTTTAGAAGGTAATTATATTATACCTGAAGTAGTTAATCGATTCAGATTGCTATGGAGATACAAAAAAAACCCTTATATCGCGAATACCGCCGAAGGTTAACCGTTTTTTTACGACAACGGAAAAATTACATGCGAAATTAATTATCTCGATACCGTCGCTTTAGGACGATATATAACCATTAATTTCAACATCGTACCGTTAGGGAATTACGACATAATCTTAGGAATAATATGGTTACGCTAGTATAACCCCTTAATCGATTAGATAATTAGCTAGGTGAAGTTTCTTTTACGATCTAACGATAAGTAGCAAAAAAAAAAAAAGATTTTAATATTCGATCGAAAATAACGACGAATATCGGCATAAGGATACGACAAAAACCTTACCACTTATAGGAAAACGACATAAAAAAGAAAAAGGACATTATAGAAAAATTCGACGCATTATTACTATTATTAGAACAAAACTGCGGTAACTAAATAACGATTTACAATAATTAGTCCCAAAACCAAAAAAATTAACCAACGTATTACCATAATACTATAAGTATAAAAAATTGTTCAGCAAAAAGCTTAAAACGAAGCTACTAAAATATAACGAATAAAACCATAAAATTATCCTTAAGGAAAAAGTATTAACCCAATTTTACCCCATTTACAACCTTAATAAAATAAAGCTACAAACACTACGAAAATATTTGGAAAATTAACTTAAAAAAGGATAAATTCGTTTATCCAAGTTACCAACCGGTTACTCCATATTTTTTATCCTTAAAAAAAACGGCAAATTACGATTAATTGTGGATTACCAATAACTTAACAGTATTACTATTAAAATCGAATGTTATTACCCTTAATTAGCGAAATGAAAAATCGCTTTTATGGAGCATAATAATTTACTGCTCTCGACCTTAAAAATGGATACAATTTAATTCGAATTAAAGAAGGCCACGAATAGAAAACAGCATTCCGAATTAAGTATGGCCTTTACGAATACCTTATTACGCCTATAAGATTTACCAACGTACCTGCTACTTTTTAGCGTATAGTTAACTACGTTCTCCAAAAACATCTCGACATTTTCGTTATATATTACCTCGACGATATTCTTATTTTTTTAGAAACCAAAAAGTAATACGAAAAATACGTTCATGAGGTGCTTCGATTATTTCAGAATGCCAACCTGCTAGTTAACGCGGAAAAAAGCCAATTTCATACATAAGAGGTGGAGTACCTAGGCCATATTATCACTTTTGGACATATTAAAATGGACCTTAAGAAAATCGCTGCAGTGCTTAATTGGGTACAGCCCATTATAATCAAAAAAGTACAAACCTTTTTTGGGTTTGTTAATTATTATCGAAAGTTTATTAGCAATTTTAGCCGGATAACCATATCCTTTAATATCCTTATACGAAAAAAATAAAAGTTTTAATAAACGCTAAAAACGGAAAAAGCCTTTTAATAGCTTAAGAAAGTAATTACGAATTAACCAGTGTTGATTATGTACGATCTAAGCCGCCCAGTGGAGCTAAAAATTGATACGTTAAATTACGTTTTAGGCGTAATAATCGGATAACGAAATAATTAAGATATATTACACCCTGTTGCCTTCTTTTTATATAAGTTGCAAGGACTTGAATTACAATACGCCATCTCTAACAAAGAATTTCTAGCCATTGTCAAAGCATTTCGCGAGTTTAAGCACTTCCTTAAAGGTAACCGACATTAGGTAAAGGTTTATACGGATCATAAGAATCTCACCCGATTTACTACAACCAGAGAACTTACAGTACGACAGCTCCGCTATACCGAAAAGTTAGCCGAATATGATTTTATTATCATTTATCGTAAAGGCTTAAAAAATGGGAAAGCCGATGCACTTAGTAAACGACTAAACCTTAAAGAAAAGATGATCAAAATAAATTACGCAGTTTTCGATATTATAATAAAAGGATACCTACGCCTACGTTAAATTGCAACAATACGAATAATACCGGACATACATCAAAAACTTAGGCAGTATAATGATAATTTAAAAGAAAAAACTGATAAAATACAAGTTCTAAAAGAATGTCAAGAAGATTTAGTGCGAGAAATGCATGAATATCCTTTATACGGACATCCAGGAATTTACAAAACCCTTGAACGTTTTCGACGTATATACTGCTTTCCTAAAATAAGAAATATAGTACAGAAAATTCGACAGCAGTACAACATTTGTAATAAGGCGAAGGCACGACGGCATAAACCGTATGGAAATTTACAACTATTACCAGTCGCAAAACGACCATGGGATTCCATCATTATGAACTTTATCACCAAATTTCTTTTATTAAAAAACCTTATTACGGGCATATATTATAACAGTATATTTGTAATCGTTCGATTTATAAAGTTCTTTTACTTTTTACCTTATAATGAGGAAATAAACGCTAAATAAATGGCATATATCTTTTTCCGAAACATTTTTAACGTATATAGGTTGCTATATAAGATTGTTTCAAATAAAGGAACGACGTTTACCTCCAAGTTTTGGCAAAGCTTAATAACCTAAATTAGCCTAAACCATAAATTATTTAGCGCGTTCCAATTATAAACGGATGGACAAATAAAGCGACAAAACCAAATATTAGAGATATACTTACGATATTATATTAACTATGAATAAAATAATTAGGTTAAAAAGTTACTAGCGGCATAAATAGCATATAACACCAGCTACCATGAAAGCATTAAAACAACCCCGGTTACGGCCAATTTCGGGTTTATTCCGGAAGTTTACCGGGATTTACAAAAAGAAGGATTACTTAATATTAAAGCAATTCTTACATTAGAACAGCTTAAACACTTATATTAAGAAATAAAGATAAAACTCGAGTTCGTACGAAATTAAATGAAAAAATACTATAACCAAAAACGGTTGGAAAAACCAACCTTTTCGAAAGGAAAAATGGTTTACCTAGCTACCAAAAATATCCAGATAAAACGACCAAATAAAAAACTCGACTTCAAATATATCGGCCCTTACAAAATTATTAAGAAAATCTCTAAAAATAACTACTAGTTGGATTTGCTACCCAAGGTACGGCTTTATCCAATTTTCCATATGTCCTTATTCGAGTTAGCAGCGGATATTATTAAGGTCCGTACCAGACAGGACGACGTAAAGGTAAAAAAAGGGCAAAAATACGAAGCAAAGAAAATCATGGACATACGAAAAGTCGAGGGACTTACTTAATATCTGGTCAAATAAAAAGGATACCCTGACGCGGAGACCTTTTGGGAACCTGCTAAAAACCTTGTTGGAGCCTAACGATTGCTAAGGAATTTTCACTAACAGCGTTTAAGATAACATCCTAGTTAATACCACTGATAAAGGTATACCCCAAACTGTCATTATCGGGAAAACCCTACGTAACGGTAATCTTAAGCTTGGCGGCGATACGATTTTCCTCCTTCTCGCACTTACGATTTTTAAGCTTATCCAAATTTTCCATACCCTGGCGAATTAATTTAACGCCTTTTTCCCGTAAAAAAACTTGTTGTTTGTTGATACGGATAAAACGCGCAATTTGTTCAGAAATTTCGGATGTTTTATTTATGAAATTTTTGCGAAGTTTAACAAAACGTTTCGTAACTATCTGCTTTTTTTGGTTTAAACGATCTTTAACGCGACTGATATTATTCAAGGAGGAAAAAGGGATCGTTAAACCATTATAACGACGGTTATAATGCCGAACGCACTATTCGTAACGTTTAAAATCTTCGATCATAACGTACCGCGTTCCTTCCTTAAAGTAAGGAATATAAGGCATAACGTTAAAACCAAATTTGAAAATATAAGAAGCAAAGGAAATAACGCTTTCCTTTTAGTTAGGACGACTACGAGGTTTACGGTTAAAAATACGACCCGATATAATGGAAGGAAAAAACACTTATTAAAGAAAAAATTTTCGAGGCGAAAATTTGGAGAAAAGGGAATCGTATTATAACATAGTTAGTTGGACCTCGGAAAAACGATCTCTTGGCAAAACCGTAAAACAGGACCCAAATGGGCCAATCACGTAACATAAATTCACGAAAATTTCATAAATCCATTTAAAGTCGTGACATAGATTTACGAGGATTTAATAAATCCATTTAAAGTTATAATAAAATATATACGCTCGTTACAACTTAGTTAGAAAGCGATAACTTACAATATAACTTCGTTACCCAAGGTACCCTTGGTATTACGAGACGTGATTAAGTTGTCTTGTTACTCTATTGCTCAGACTCTCACAGTACTCTGCTAACATAAACCCGTCGACTTAGGTTTAATAGTTGGTTAATTAGCCTAGCCGTCACAGTTAATACGTAACTAAATATATATTTTACAGTATCCCGATTTACCTAATTTAACCTAAACTTTAGCGACGTATAGTATAAAGCTGCTGATCGAGATATATTATACTTAATCGGAATTAAAACGTTAACGTTATAATTCGGGGGTAAAGATTTATTAAATATTTAAAGTAATATTTTTTTCGCGAATAATACGACCGATCGAAAAAACTTTTAAACTTATGTTATAAAATTATTCAGAGGAGTGATAAGATAACGAGCGAATAAATAAGATATAATAATTGTTTTTGTAATAAAAACAGAGATGTTATTTTTTACGTGAACTATAAAACAACTATATTTAGCTTTTAACTAATGAAAAAAATTAAAGATTACTTTAATATAAAACTGTTAAATATATAATACGATAATTCATAAACTATAGTGCTTATTAACGCCGATATCACCTTATTAATAACGAAATTACGGTATGTAAATATATAAAACTATTAAAAATGACAAGCCGTAAAAAAAAATTTTATTCAAAATAAATTATACGCTTATAAGCGATATGTTAGCTAACGAACTAATTAAAGTCTTACCACGCGAATCTTTTAAATATTTTAAAAAATAATTAAAACTAATGGATGTTATTAAAGTTTCCGGTTAATAAAAAACGTTATACGAGTAATTTTAACAGAGAAATTCGCTAATTAAAAACTTTTGATCCCCGGAAAAAAGGTGGAATAAAAAGTTGTGGCTTTAAGGATTATAACGATTAACGCCGTAAATGCTTTAAGGCGTTAAGAGGGTATATCAGTTAGCAGGGGTATATTAACATCTCATATACTAAAGAATCCCTTTAATCGGAATATATATATTCCGAGACTAGATCACTTTAAAGTGCATTACGCGTTCTAAAGCACCTATAACTAGTTACTAAATATAACAATATCTGATATCCTGTATATCGGACAGTTACGTAAGAAGTTTAAATAACTTAATATATTTAATTAGCTTAGTACGTACTAAACGTCCTAAGTTAGTTAAGCTAATTTATAACTTAAAAAGATTTAAAAGGTTTAAAGGTAATTTGTTAATATGTTAAAAATTAAGCCAGGTTAAGCCTATTAACCTAGATTAAGGATATATATAATTATTAAATTCCATAATTCAATAGCGATAGCTTGTAATATAATTTCGTTATCTAAGTTACCCCTTAGTATTACGAAACGTAATTAAAATATTAATTACTTAAATTCTTATAGTACTCGTTTACATAAACCCGTACGTTTAAGTTTAATACTTAGTTATCTAACCTAGCCGTTATAGATTATAAACTTTTATTTAATAATTCTGTTAAACTTTAAGCAATACCTTTCGAAAGAAATATTAACCCGTAATTCGAAAACCTCTACTTAATAGCTTTAAGCTCGTATTTGAAAACTAAAGAGAAGTTTTTAACAACTTATGAAATTGGTAAAAGCCGTTTTACTAGCGGTAATTATTATTACTGTTAAAATAAAACTCAAAAAACTAGAACTTTATAATGGAAAAAGGAACTTACAAATTTTTCTTATTTAAGTACGCGTTTGCTTACGCTTATAAAGTATTAATAACATACCAGACTAAATTCTTAAAGTAGAGGCATATTTTACTAGAGACGCGGCTAATTAATTTAAACTAATTATGTAAAATTACCTCGAAAATATTAAAAAAATAAAAATAAAAAAGTTCCATCAACGAGATTTATTTTTATATATTAATTTCGGCTATAATATCCGTTCTAATTTCAGTAATTTAAATAAAAAAAGATTAGCAGCCTAGAAAAATTTCGATTTTAAATAAAAAAACCTACATTTATTTATGCTATCGATTTCAAAACCGTAATTGTTAAAGTTAGATAGGGAGATAAAAAAATAAATATCCTAATCGATAATTTTTATAATGGATTTAAAAACGATATTAAGAACGAGATAATTCGAATTAAAAAATTAATTACCTTTAACGGTTATAATATAGAAATTATTAAAATAGATAATCGTTAATTTAAAAGGCGCCTAAAACGACGCGAACGATTTACCTTAAAAATAAGTATTCGAAATTATAATAAGCTTAGATATTCGGTAAATACCAGTATCTCTAAAAGATATAATGCCTTTTATAGGACTGGACTAGGGCCTATGGAAATAGGTACAGTCCAGCGACAAAATTTATAATATATTGAATGCTGGACTTATGACAAAAGAAATCTATAAAGTACTATAATATATCGAGCTAAAGAAACTTCGATAAAATAAACCTTAGGTTTTAATACTTATCGGATAAACTTTTAACAACTCAAGAAGAAAAACTTTCGCCATAATTAAAAAAAAAGCCTTTTAAAACCTTCGTATATAAAGGTACAATAAGCCCAGAAAAAGGCCAAGCGGTTACTACAAATAGGTATGTAAAAAAATAAGGAACGATAAAGAGCTAGGTAATAAAAACTGTAAGAAAAAGGATTTAATAATAAAAAATTACTTTTATAATAATAATAAAAATAAGTTTAAGGTGGAATAACCTAGATAATTAAAAAATAGTTATAATAATATCAAAAAGAAAATAAATCTATTCAACTTACAACTTCGGATCCATATAAGGGAATGCATGTTTTATATTATAAGCGTTTATAATAAATAAAATATAAAAATTACAAAAGTTGTATTTATTAATATATTATATATATAAGTTGAAAGCAATCGATCTTCTTAATAAAACAAAATATAATAAAAATAATGAACAATAGTATTAACATTTTCAAACTATCGAACCGTAAGAAGAGATTAATCAAAAAAAGGCCGTATAAAGTTAGCTAAAAAGAAAATGATATTTCTAAAAGAATTTTCTTATTATTATACATAGTATAACTACTAAACGGAAAAAAAGCTAATTTAAAAAATAGTCGCTAAATATTATGAATAAGTTATGACGAAATTATAAATTAAGTAATATATACTACTAATCTAAAGGAACAATAAGTAACTAAGGATAATATTTGACAATATAATAACTTAAAAGATATTACGCCGGAATATTTTAATAAGGAATTGTTTAAAATATAAAACGATTACATTAGAAACTTAAAAGTATAAATTCAATAATAATAAAGCCATATATAAAAATTATAAGTAATTAATTAACAATTCAAAAAATGAATTAACGAATTAAAAGACGAAACGAAATTACTTGATTATTAAAGCAAGTATAGCAGTTTAAGTAAAATTTAAAAGGTAAAAGCTATTTATAAAAAAGCTGTAATATTGTAAAACTTAAAAAAAGGAAAAGAATTTATAAAAAAGACTTTATAATAATAGGAGATAATGACAACTTTATTACTTTAAAGATACGGATTAAAATATATTTATACACCGTTATAATAGATACTAAAAATATAAGAGAAAAATATATTATTATAAAAATATAAGTAAATTTTTTATATTGCGAATACCGCCGAAGCTTAACCTTATTTTACGATAATGGAAAAATTATACGCGAGATTAATTACCTTAATATTTTTATCCTAAGAAAAAATATAATAGTTAGCTTTAACATAGTACCGTTAAGGAATTACGATATAATCTTAAGAAAAATATAGTTACATTAGTATAACTTTTTAATCAATTAGGAAATTGACCAGGTAAAGTTCGTTTTATAATTTAGCAATAAGTATAAAAAACTATAAAAATTTTAATATTCGATCGAAAATAACGACGAATGCTGGCATAAAGATACGATAAATACCTTACAACTTATAGGAATACGATAGAAAAAAATAGGTCTTATAGAAAGATTCGACGTATTATTGCTATTATTCGAGTAAAATTATAAAAATAAAAAAACGATTTATAATAACAGCTCGAAAAGTTAAAGGATTTAATTAATGTACTACCATATTATTATAAATATAAGCGCCTATTTAAAGGGAATTCGAAACGAACTTACTAGAATATAACGAATATAATTATAAAATTATCATTAAAAAAGAACCTTTACTAAGTTTTACTTTATTTACAACCTTAACGAAATAAAGTTATACGCATTTAAAGGCATTTCAAAACCGGTTAAAAATAATAAATTGAACTTTTAGAGGTATTAGCTAAATACATTATATTTTTTATCTTTAAAAAAAATGGTAAAATTATGATTCATTATAGATTATCGACAACTTAATAATATTATTACTCTTAATTAATAAAGTATAAAATCGTCTTTATAGAATTTAATAATTTGCCGCTTTTAGCTTTAAAGATAGATATAATTTAATTCGAATTAAAGAATGGTATAAGTGAAAAATAAGGTTCAAAATGAAATACGGCTTATACGAATACCTTGTTACCTTTATAGGATTCATTAACGTATCTGTTACCTTTTAACGTATAGTTAATTATATTCTTAAACAATATTTCGATGTTTTCGTAATGTGTTACCTTGATAATATTCTTATCTATTTAAAAATTAGGAAATAATATAAAGAATACGTTTACAAAGTATTATAATCATTTTAAAACGTTAACCTACTAATTAACGCAGAAAAATATCAATTCCTTATATAAAAATTTAAATAGTTAGGATACGTTATTACGTTCGAATATATTAAAATAAACCTTAAAAAAATCATAATACTACAAAATTAACTACCGCTTATTACGGTCAAGGAACTATAAACTTTTCTCGGATTTACGAATTATTATCGAAAGTTTATTAGAAACTTTAATCGGATAATAATACCCTTAAATAAACTTATTAAAGAAAGGGAAAAGTCTTTTTAATAAATTAAGAAAGCTATTATCAGTCAAATGATATTAATTGTATACAACTTAATTAAGTTTATAACCGATACATTAAATTATACTTGTGGTGTAATAATCGGATAAAATAATTAAAATATAGTATATTTTATTACTTTTCTTTCTTTATCATAAGGATTTAAGTTATATTATATTATTTTTAATAAAAGTTTTATAGTTATTATTAAACCGTTTCACAAGGTTAAATATTTTCTTAAAGGTAATTAATACTAGGTTAAAATTTATACGAATTATTATAATCTTACTCAGTTTATTATAATTAAAAAACTTATAATACGATACTTTCGTTATATAAAAAAGTTAGCGGAGTACGATTTCGTTATTATTTATTGTAAAAGTTTAGAAAACGGCAAAACCGACGTTTTTAATAAATAATTAAATGTTAAAAAACACTTAAAGCTATTATACAGTTTTTATTATTATTATAAAAGAATAATTACGCTTATAATAAGTTGTAATAATATAGGTAATACTTGTAGATATATAGTCAAAATTAAAACATATAGCGATAATTTATTAAAACAAATAAATAAATTTTAGGTTTAAAAAACTAAAATGATTTAATGCGAAATATATACGAACATCAATTACATAGATGTTTAAAGATTTATAAAATCTTAAAACGCCTTTAACGTATTTATTCCTTCTCTAAAATGAAAAATACGGTATAAAAAGTTTTGCGTTAATACGACGTTTACGCTAAAATAAAAGTACGACGACACAAACTATATAGAAAGCTACAACCATTACCAGTCGTAAAATGACTATGGGATTTTATTATGATAGATTTTATTATTAAATTTTTTCTATCAGAAAACGTAACTACGGGTATATATTACGATAGTATCTTTATAATAGTTAACCGCTTTATAAAATTCTCTTATTTTTTATTATACTATGAAAATATAAATTCTAAACAAATAACGTACATTTTTTTCAAAATTATTTTCAGCGTACATAAATCACCGCATAATATTATTTTAGATAAAAGTACGACGTTTACCTTTCAGTTTTAACAAAGCCTAATAGTATAAATCGGCTTAAATTATAAGTCCTTTAATACGTTTCGGTTTTAAACAAACGGGCAAATAAAATGACAAAAGATAAAACTAAATATTAAAAACATACTTATAATGCTAACGTATCACACAAGCGAACCGCTCATATAAACGAACTGCTCGTTTTTTTATCATTTTAACTACCTAACTCTAATTACCTATTTCTCAATATCAATAATATAAAAAGGCTTACGAAAAAAACGCAGATGAAGGTAACCGTTTAAATTAAGCATAAAAACCTAAAACTTAATTATAAACGTTTTCATACGATATATAAAGTTTATAAATCCACTTTAAAAAGCCGATATAACGATATAACCACTCGAGCCGATACTATTTTTTATTTACAAAAATTAACGCCGACTGAAAAGAAATCGATCGTCGAACACATCCTTAACCTAAATACGCGAACGTTTCATATCCGGCGTTAGCATATTAAAGATATGGCGAATTTACTACTTATGTAACGCGGTACGGAACGTATTAGAATTAATGAAGTAACTAGCTTTATTAAATAATAAAAAAATTCCAAAGGTATTTAAATCGAAAAATGAATTATTAAAAGGTTTTATGCGGAAGTTTAAAATATTTCATAAATAGTATAATCTTATTCGAGTTATAATCGTAAAATACGGTATTACAAAAAAGTATTTACAATTTGAACGAAATAAAGTTTTAATAAGGCTTTTTATAATAACCGGCATGGTTAGTACTAATGTTAAAAAACGTAAAAAACTTAAATAAACTTAATAAATAATCGGAAATAATTTATAATAATATAAACTATTAATTCTTAAA
Source organism: Monosporascus sp. GIB2 (assembly GCA_004155935.1). Classification (NCBI taxonomy): domain Eukaryota; kingdom Fungi; phylum Ascomycota; class Sordariomycetes; order Xylariales; genus Monosporascus; species Monosporascus sp. GIB2. Next base: position 286,654 of record QJNV01000019.1, read on the forward strand.
ATTAGGCGTTACCTTTATATATTATCCTTACCGGGAAAAACTATTCGTTTCGCTAGTTCGCGAATAACCTATTTTCATTCGATTCAAAAGTTATTATAAGCGATAACGGTTAAATGATAAATAAACTAAATTTAAAATAAATCTAACATTTCGATTAAGATATTCGAACGCGTACGAAAAATTGACATATTTTTTTATCCTCAACGGCCACGAAATCTATTATTCAATAAAACCTGAAAAATATTACGCTAATTATAATATTATTACATTATAAATATCCGCGTATTTCTCTTATTTATTTTAAACTTTTAACATCTTTTATTTTTTTCTATTAAAACGCGTTTACTTGCTATATATTAAAAATTTTATACGACGTTATATTACTTATATTATTAAGAAAATTTTTATGGTTAATGTCCGCGATACATTTAAAGCTACTATAATAACCGATAATATCAAATCGGAATTCGCAAAAACGGAATTTATTCTATTCGATTTTAATCGCGTTTTTTTCGAATTAAAATTTGTAATTATGCTTATACCGACTGTTTTATTTATTTACCTCTGCTAACTTCGCTATTTCTTTACTTAATAAAACTTTTAAAAATATTACCGAAATAATTTAACTAAAACGTTATTTGTAAAAAAAAAATTAAGAATTCTGAAAGTAACTTATTGGTAAACATAATTAAATCGGTTAATTTTTTAATATAAAGTAATTTAATGCTATTATACGAAAACGCTTTTTTTTGTTAGGGGAGGGGGGGGGGGAAGACGGCCTATTACGTGAAATGAATTACATCTTTAATAAACGCCAGAAAATTAAAAATAAACTTTTTTTAACAAAAATACTTATTAAAAAAATTATAAATTTTCATAATTACGAAAGATAATAATAATAAATAATCGCAGCTAGTAATAACCGAAGATAATTTATCGTAAAAAGGTTCAGGCGAAAAAATAAAAATATAATATCCGCGATAAACCCGGATATAATGCGCGTACTTATAAAAAGAATATAAAAGCTTTTAGTGACGAAAAATCCGAGTAATTTAAATTGGTTTATGGCCTTATAGTTATTTTATTTAACTTTGTTATCGCGAAGTACCAAAAAGCGAGCGGTTTACTTATGTAAGCGGTTCACTTATATAGTACGTTATATTAATTATAAGTAAAATACCTAGGTTAAGATAATACTAATAGCTTAAATAACCTATAATATCAATTATTACGAAAGCATTAAAATAACCCCGTTAATAACTAATTTTGAGTTTATCTTAAAAATGTACAAGGACGCATAGAAAAGGAAACCGCTTAATATTAAAGTTATCTTTACGTCGGAATAACTTAAATAATTATATAAAGGAATAAAAATAAAGCTAAAGTTCGTACGTAATTAAATAAAGAAAATTATAATTAAAAACGATTAAAAGAATTAACTTTTTCAGAAGAAAAGATGGTCTACCTAGTTATCAAAAATATCGAAATAAAACGCCCGAATTTAAAGTTTAACTTTAGATATATTAGCCTTTATAAAATTATTAAGAAAATTTCTAAAAAAATAATTACTAATTAAAATTGCTATCTAAGGTTAAACTTTATCTACTTTTCTATATATCCTTACGTAAGTTAACAACGGACACGATTAAAATACGTACCAAATAAAATGATATAATGATAGAAGATAAATAGGTATATAAGGCGGAAAAAATCGTTATTAACAAAAAGATCGACGGACTTATTTAATATCTAGTTAAATGGAAAAACTACCCGAATTCAGAAAATACCTAGGAACTCGTAAAAAACCTTATAAATACTTAGCAACTATTAAAAAGTTTTTATTAATAGCGGCGGGGGCATCTCAGTTAATGGAAAACCAGTTAATAAGGTTAATGCCAGCTTAATTATTAAGGCTAGGTATCGACGTAGCGGTAACCACGGTCCTTAGACGTTTTTATTCTTTTTTAATTATTTAAATTTTTTTATTACGTTTCTCTTTTAAATACCTTTACGTAATATCTCAATATTATGCTTACGTAGCAGCTTCTTTTAGTTACGAAGACGCGTTAGACGGTTAAATAATTCGGTTATATACTATTGTAATTTAGATAGACGTTAGTGGGTCTTAAGTAAGTTTTTTTTAATAAGGCGCTTTTAAAAGTTTAATCGCTTTTTTTTAACCTTTAACCGACGGTGTTTAATTTTTGAAAGCCTAAATAAATTACACGAACCCCTGTATTCTATATAACGGGTATATTTCCTTAAGCCGGGATAAGCTTTATTAGCTTTACATTTAAATTTGTAACGAAAATAGAAAAACTCTAAGATGTTAAAAGTAAGACGGTTAATTCGCTTAAATAAAAATAAAGCGTTATTACGTTTATAAAATTGCTATTTTTTAATTCGGTTATGTTACGGCTGCACCTTAGCCATCCCGCCACCAGGGCAAAAGATCGGTAGAATGATCGCAATTCTTGGCAATCACTCGTAGTGCTATAGCTATATATGTACTGGAGCTGTCTACGGTGGACAAGGCCATAACAGGTTAGATATTACGACCAAAAAATAAAATAAAAGAAGGAATAAAGTATTTACTAAAGTTAACTAAAATTGATTTTTAGGATAAAGATCTTAGAAAAGAGGAGATCGTATTATAGCTTAATACGGCTTAGCTTACTAAAACGGTCGGAGGGCGTAGGAATTAGTCCCGATTTTGAGTATAGGTTAGGTGATAAGTTTAAATAGCTTAATATGTTTAATTAGCTTAGCACGTGCTAAACGCTTTAAGCTAGTTAAGCCGATTAATAGCTTAAAAAGATTTAAAAAGTTTAAAGGTAATCTGTTATTGTAGTAAAAATTAAGCCGGTTTAAACCTTTTAAGCCAGATTAAGAATATATATACTTATTAGATTTCATAGTTAGATAACGATAACTTGCAATATAACTTTATTAGTTAAATTTTCATAGTACTCCTGCTAACATAAACCCGTACGTTTAGGTTTAATAGTTGGTTAACTAGCCTAGCCATCATACCCCGACCTTCTTAATTTTTAATTTTTAAAGTTATTGTTAATATTATAGTAACCGTAAAGGTCGGCGTCAAGAGTTTCGTCTTGGGCTTTACTAACGCGTTGCTGTTTTGTAACGTATATTATAGGTAATTGCGATAAAAATCGCGATGTTGGAAAATGTTGATTTAATTAGATATTAAACTTGGAACCTGTACCATTTAAATGTGGGGTAACATAGGTGTGGGCAGCTGCTAAGGGTGCTAGGGAAAATAAAATATAGCCGGAATAGGGTGGCTCTAAATATAGGATAGCTTTCGGTAAAACAGCTTATCCCTTGCATTAGCCTACATTAGCTTGCATTAGCTTTTGATCAATTTCGAGAGATAGGTGCAGTTCGGAAACTTGTAGAATTAGCGGCTTATTCTAAATATACTTAGATTTTTCTAAAAGTGTATTATAGGGCTTATATCCCAGATAGAATTACTGCGCATTGAAATTTGTGCATACTCCACTTCGCGCGACGCCAACGCGGTTTTAAGCTACGCGCTCTCCAAATACCCTCATTCTTTAACCTTTAATAACTTAACAACATAACGTCTTTTAAAAAGATTAAGTAAGGCCTTAATCGGCAAAAAGAAAGATAAAAAAACCTTACTCCGGAAATTCGTACGGTAATTAAGGCTACTTATTTAAAAGGTACAGCTATAAAAAACTTTACGGAGCAATTTAAGTGCTATCGCAATACCTTCATATATACGATTAAAAGGTATTGCAAACCGAAAGATTTAACGACCGCGTCTATATTAGGGCCAAGCTGAAAATTAATATATTAAAAGGTTAATTAATCGTCAAAATCATTCGGAGGTTACCTAAAATATACATTAAAGCCTTTTTAAACGATTATTAAAAACAGAATTAACATTTCGATATACTGTAAAACATTAATCCGTTTCTTTAAAAAGTAAAGCTTGTACCATTAGAAGTTTATTCGCCGGAATTTTTTATCGACGAAATTAATAATAGAAAAAAATCGTTTTCACCGTTATTAAAGAAAAAAAAAGTAAGAATTCACAGAAGTACGTACGAATAAACTATAGGTATTAATTAGGCGTTAACATCTAATATATAGGGCTACTAGTTCGATAAATATAGCGTTATTTCTAACACTTTTAATTTGTCTAAATGGGTATAGCGTTACCCCGGAGAAAGATACAACCGCCGAATAATTAATATAACCGATTATGGACGTCCGGACATTACGTTAATAATGTATAGCTTTATTTATAAGGGTGGAAGGTCCAAGTTAGTTATTATAAAACGAAATACCATTTCCGCACGTAAAAGATACATCTCCGAAAGCTATAATTAAACTTTTAAGAAAACCTTTTTTTAATATATTAGCTTGGGAAGATTCATTAATAGGATAACGCGAAAATATATAAATCTAAGAAAATAATAACGTAATTCGAAACTTATAAAATACGGCTAATCGAATGGCCTACTTATAGCCCAGATATAAACCTTATCAAGCACGTATAAAAACATATAAAAGCGATTTTCTATAAAAGGCATCTTAACGTTTATAAGCTTAAAAACAACGCAAAGGATCGGGTTATAATAGCGGAATGGATTAAGGAAACGTAATAGGCAATCCCCTAATCTCTAATAAATCACCTAATTAATAGGATGCCAAAAAAGATCAAAACGTTACGTAAGGCAAAAGGGTGGTATATTAAGTACTAAACGCCAGATTTAAAGCTCCCTAAATCACTTTGCTAATTGTAAATAGCTTCAATATTCGAATTGTTACGAATTATCAAAGCTGGTGATCTATATGGGTGAATGGGGGCGTTATAGGGCGTGCACAAATTTCAATGCGCAGTAATTCTTTTTATCTTGAAATTTGCTAGTGGGCCACTCTCCACTTTATTGGCTATGCACCCAATTAAAATTAGTTATTTTTTTAAGTTTAATAAACGCACGAACATAAGCTTTCAGCTACGAAATCGGTACTGAAAGGATTGTGGGTCCGTAGCTGATTCATTTTGATTCGTCGAAATTTCCGACCTCTGTACTATTGCCGTCCAAAAGCTTATTAAGTAAGCCATTCTAAAAATTTCCGAACTACCCCTTAATACGGTAGCTTATCAAGTTCTAACTAACGGCTGCTGCCGCTCATCATTCGCTTCTCAAGAGTGAACCAAAAATCTCAAAGTTGCCATGGCTGGCCCCCTTGGCCTAAATTTCCGCGACGCGCCGTTTCAAGTACTAGGCAAGCTGTGCCATGGCGAATACCTCTACAGAGTACAGTATCCTATAGCGAAGATTGCTGTAGCATACGCACTATGCCCACCCCGACAGTACCAGTCCAGATACATATATGTACAGGACCTACCGAGGCGTTCAATGCAATGTTAACGATGGTTTGGAGTACCAAACGTAGGTCTGCTGACCTAACTGGCCCAATATGCTACAGTATGGCAATAGGGTGTACTGGGGCTTTGTCCACTGTATTAGTGCTAAACCCACACAGTGCTTTAGCTTGCCCGTGTTTCGCAAGCTGGTCGAAACAAACAGACGGCGGGACCAAAGCCGGATCCGATATACACAAGCTGCGTCTTTCTTCCTGAGCTTAGGTGCTTGACAGCGGTGTCGGGCTCGGGTAGAAGTATGGCCCGTAGGCGCTGTACGAATGACAAAATAGAGGATGTTCTGACCTGCTCTCGAATCGATTTTCCCACTTGAGACGTACGCATACGTACGTAGCTAAGCCAAGGTGCAGTGATTAGCTGATTCACATGATCGCTAGACTTGCGGAGTTCGTCCCAGTTAATGACTTTTTCTGGCAGCCAGAGGAGAAATCCATTTTTTTTCATCAGCCAGCAGGGCTCTGGGGCCTACAGAACGTTCGAGATTACGAGAGCTGTCATATTCATGTACGGCCGTCTCCGGAGGGCCCCTATCCGTCACTCCCACCACTTGCCTAAGCCACGAGCCCATGGAATTCCCACCGTTACAATTAAGTCTAAGTTATAAAATAAGGACGCATAAGCGTTTTTGACTTTACAAAACAAAACTTCCTGCATTGCCGAAATCCTATTGGACCTGGAAAGGTCTTTGAAGCTGTACGCATAAGCGTATACGTAATTATATACGTCATATAGTCTTTCTAGAGCCTTCCGGGCCCATATCAACAGCTATGACGCTATACCCAATACCGTTGGAATCCTTAGGTTTCGACGAATATAAATACACCCATATCTCCCAACTAGGTCTTCTAGTTAGCTAGAAATCTTTAGAATTTAACAACTGATTCCTATATACTGCTTCCTTATACTTCTGTTGTGCTACCCGTAACCTTATCACTTCCCACTGACCTCCTAGAAATCCCAGCACTCCAGTAGCAGCACCTCATACGACAGAACCGACAGAATGTGCAAAACTGAAAAAGGTTTCGGGGACGCTTTCGGCCATGATATGTTGGAATAGGGCCAAGCGCCCCAAACACTACTTGTGTATATAGATGTGTAGTCCTCCCCCAGCGAGAGGCTGGTCACTTAGCATGGAATCCAACGGGTATTCAACCTATCTTTGACATGATAAGCCTATGTAGACTTGGTGGCTACCTGTTTCAGACCAACGCCTTTAGGGACTCTAAAAAGCCAGTATATAGCCATAGCAGCAGTGACGTTAAAACCTATGTACGCCCATAGCAGCCCAAAGTTGCGCCAACGATCTGCGTAGTCGATGTTGAAGTTGGCAAGGAACTGACTAGTGCTTGACAGCGGGCAATATCTGCAAACGTCCATTGCGGTAGGGTTGAGCATTTGTCCGCCAGTGGCAGAGGCATATGGGCCCAAAAACTCGCCGCAAGTCAGATTCACAGGTGGCACCATCTGCAACTCTTCGTTGGGCGCGCAGACCACCTCGCTGCCGTGGATTGATGCCGACATGACACCGCTGACCAAGTAGGTCGCTGGGGACACGTGATACATGAAGTCGCGCCAGATGGACGGCAGGTCCGCACGTGTAACGCCCACGCTGCAACGTCGTTAGCCAACATGGCCTCCCCGCCTATCACACTGGAGCCGGAGCAGAAAATGTGACGTCAAAGATAAAAAGAGCAGACTCACCCGCAAAAGGATATGCATAGCGTCCACATCAGGCTGGCAAGAGTACCGGCCAGGTCAGGTGTGTCGAAAATGATGATAACGAGATGAGAGAAAGTGCTGGTGAAGAGAAAAAATTGCCAGAGAAATAGGAAGACGAGGAAGCCACGAATTGAGACATCATCAGCTGTGGTATTGCGTTGGAAGCCGACCGGGTAGTACCAGCAGAAGTACACCATGGCGGCCAAGATGGTATTCCAGCTCAACTCTACAACGATGTTGGACAAAACATACGCTGAAGCTTTTGTTAGTATGGGCAGTGTAGAGCTGTTTTAGGCTTGTAGTGGGACTTACTTTGCCACTTGTACATCTTGGATGACCGCTCACGGACCTCATATATGGCGCGCTGGGGCACGAAGAAGGGCATGATCTGCTCGTTTAAATTGCCGAAGAGGACCAAGAACATAAAAAACGCGTAGAGTTGGTTTTGCAAGCCCTGAAGAGTGTTGGTGGCGTTGAAGCTGAAGCCGATATACAAGGACTAGAGACTTCACTGTAAGAATTATCTCACTATGGTCGGGAAGGTACAAAGCCACTTACGGAGACAATGGCAAGTGACAGCTTTGAATAGATGTAAGTAGGGGATCGCCAGTAGTGGGTGGCAGTGCGTTTGCAGACCTCCCATGACTGAACAGTGATGGGGGCGACAAACTCGCGATGCTGAGATGCATCTACGTCCCGGGTTGACGTAGCCGCGCCAGTCCAGTGGGCTCGGTCGCGCAGTCTCTGGAGCTCGGCCTGCACCTCATTGTACTCAGGCGAAGAGCGCCAGATGGCAAACCAGTCCAACGTGCCCTCACCCGGCGCGGTGGATTCCAACATCCATTCAGCGGGGTTCGCATCGGACGGGCACTTGGGCGCCCCGTTGCGCTCCAGGTAGCCGACCAAGACAGATGCGTCCGCCCCAATATCTGCTTTGTGTATGAGTACGTTGTACCGATAAAACAAACCAAGTTTAGACAGGCTTACTTACCACCAAAGTATATAGTCTTACCACCGGGTTGTAGTAGCAAAAGACGATCAAATCGTTGAAAGAGCATCGCGGACGGCTGGTGGATGGTACAGAGAACGGCTTGCCCACTAGTAACAAGCTTTTCGATGAGGTCACATATAGCCCAGGACGTCTGTGAGTCGAGACCAGACGTCGGCTCGTCCAAGAAGACAAGAAGCTGGGGACGAGCAGCAAGCTCAACACCGATAGTTAGTCGCTTGCGCTGTTCGACATTAAGCCCGCTGCCCGGTGTACCGATAATGGCATCGGCGAACTCCCGCATGCTCAGCAATTCGATAACTTCGGTGACGTAGGCAAGCTTCTCTTCCCTGGGGATCTCGGCGGACTGGCGTAGAAGTGCGCTAAATTCCAACGCTTCTCTCACGGTCATAGTATCAAGATGTATGTCCTGTTGCTGGACATATCCAACCCGATGCTGGAAGGAGGGGTCCGTGGGTTTTCCATCGATGAGGGTATCACCAGAGACCACCCCCATGGTGACTCGCTTGGCGAGCGTGTCTAATAATGTCGTCTTCCCGGCCCCGGATGCGCCCTATCCTTCAGTCAGCCTCCGATTACTACAGATATGCTGGTCGACGGCCTGTCAACTTACCATCAGGGCAGTGGAAGTTCCGGGCTTCACCCAGCCGTCAACGTGGTCCAGGATACGGCGTGGCTGCCCTTTGATCTCAATGTCGTAACAGAGATTCTGCCAATGGAACACAGGCTTCTTCTGCTCAGGTGCATCTTGCCAAACTCCTTTACTGGCTTCCACCTTGTTGGCACCCACTGGCCTTGGGATGGGGGGCGACTCAGGGTCGTCCTGCCTTTCGCCCATGACGATGGCCGCGGGAATCTTGCCTCGGCGGAAGACGAGGACCTCCCCCTTAGTTTTGGGGGGCTTGGAGAACTCGGTGGCCACAATATAAGAAATGAAGAAAATGCCGAAGAACGCAAAGAGGATTCCAATGTTCCTAATGGGTATTCGGTCAGTATTATAACGCAGATCACTAAGGAGATTCAACTCAAACCCACCGCCACTTGTTAGACGCGTAGTAAGCGAAGCTCTGGGCTAGATACCGGTCTCCATCAACCGTAGTTGTCCCTGGAAGGGCGCCTACGGTATAGCATATTGTCGAGTCGGGTGGGAGATTTTCATATCCCGGCCCGGCTGGTACTATTCTGGCGCATGGGAATAGCCTCCCTGAGAACTCGTTTGCCATCAGGGCTTCGAACGCAAAGGCAAGTGGGTTGATATAATTCATCCACCGAGACCAGCCTGGCATATACTGAGTTGGAATGGTGAATCCAGTGTAAATCATCAAGCCTATTGTGAGGATAGCGCTTGGGACCATAGCTTGCGCCGAGGTACGAGTGACGGAAGCGATAGTTCGGTACAGAGCTGACATGGCTAGGGTGACAACGTACGTTGTCAGGCAGAAGAAAAAGAAGGCTCCGGCCTCTTGCCGAAGGCCAGCCATAAAGTAGACGATGACATTAAAGAGGAACATATTCAACGTCTTGTAAGGAATGTCAATGAGAAAACTGGAAATGGCTTCCACGGATGGGTGGTAAAGTGCGTATCGCTTATGCTTCTCGACAACTGGCCGCTGCGCATAGAGGGTTAGGACCTGGATAGCCATGAGTTAATAACTAACCTTCAAGGTATCATGGGGGAGAAAGCATAGTACCTCGAGCTGGCTGGAGAAGGCGTTGAAAAGCAAACTAAAAAACATCAAGCCGCCGCGGTAGTAGAAGCTGGACGTATCGGGCTTCAGCTTGAAAAACATGCTGCCCAGGATCAAAGACATGGTCAAGTTGAAGAGCAGCTGCGCGATAGTAAATGATGGGTCGCCTTTCAGTCTCTGAAAACTGCGCCAGAGGACCACTCTCATCTGCTCCCAGTAGGACAGAGTGTAAGGGGACTTGAGGCGTCGCAGGCTGCCCCGCTCCCCCCCGCGCGATCGGAAAAACTCGTCCAAGCGCTGCGCAGATGGGTTCTGTTGTTCGTACTCTTCGAGATCTTGCAAAAGAACCGCCCTTAGGCGGCTTTGCTTCCAGCGCTGGGCAAATTCGTCTGGGGTCCGTGGCGATAATGTCTCAAAGCCCGGCCTAATCCGCCGCTCTTCAGGGCTCGTCATCGAGGTCAAAAAATCCGGGGTAGTTTGTTTGTCAGGGCCTAGACACTTTGATGAGCGACCACACTAAAAAGAGGGGGCGATGGAAGAGAAGGCTGGGTATATCATACACTCGAATCCCAGATCCTCAAAGTACTGCTTAGCATCACCGGTCTTTCCGAAATAGATCTGCCGCCCTTCATAGAGCACCAAAACCTTATCGAACATCTTTACCTTTCAGTCAGCGCCAGCAACTCTTAAGTAGCAAGCCGTGTATGTAAACTTACGTCGTACGCTGACTGCGGAGTCTGATACATCGCCACAATGGAAGTGACATCCATCAGATCCGCTTGAACTCGCAACGCGTTGCAGAACCTGATTGCGTTTCCGCTGTCAAGGCCGCGGGTAGCGTTGTCCCAACACTGGATTTTCGCGCCGGTGAGTGTCGCCTCAGCGATGCTAACGCGCTTCCGCTCGCCGCCACTGACACCGCGCACATAGTCATCTCCCACTCGTGTATTGACGGTGTGTGAGATTCCAAAAGTGGCCATGACGACGTCACGAATCACGCGGCTGGCCTCTTTCTTTGACAACCCTGCCGGCGTATACGCAGTAGCTGCCGCGCGAGCCGCGAAAGTCAAAGTGTCGCCAACGGTGAGGTGTGGCAAGTGTGTATCGACCTCGGCATTGTAAAGCACGTCGCCACAAAACCAATTATGCATATGACGAGGATCTATGCCTTTGGTGGGCGTCAGTCTTGATCTTCAAGAGAGGTTTACGGGACACTGGTGACATCTTTCATACCTCGGAAATTCAAGTAAGACTCAGGGCTGATGCGAACGCCGTCCGCCTCACCGGAGATTGACCTGAGCAGGGTAGAACACCCGGACCCAGGCGGACCGAGCACGATGCACATCTCCCCATCTTCTACGACGCCTTCCAAGTCGCGGAGGATGTCAATTCTCCGGCGGTTGCGGTCCGTGCCGGTCATGCCGCGGATCGTGGAAAGCATGGACAGCCAGACGTTGCCCACATCTTTTTGGTAATCAGAGCCCATGGAATGCCCAAAGGCACTAAGGCCACGAAAGGCCACGCCACTCCTCCGCGTCGATGGGGCTTTGGGATCGGATTGAATCAGTGCAATTAAGGCTTTGACCCAGGCGACTCCATCGAAACTCGGCGAGTAAGGATCCAAGTTGCTACCGCTGCGTGGAGTAAGGGCATTCACATCGGCTCCGGCAACGTTGGAGGACGCCGTAATACGCCGGGCAAGCTCTACAACCTCAGGCCCCGTGGCTCCAATCACCTCCTGATCGGGTTCCACTCGGGCGGTAACGGCTTGATGGCGGATACCCTCAGCCGTGGTGTCGTCTTCGGGAGACTTCCAGGGTTTGGAGTCCTCATCGTCGCTGAGCGAGAGGGGCAGCTGAAGGGAGGTTTGCGACTGTTCTCCCATGCCGACGCCTTTGTGAGACACGTCGCTTGATGGCGCTGCTTCCGTCTGGAACTCCATCTTAAAATGTTGAACGTGCTGATATATTGCTGGGGTTGCCAATGATGTCCTCGGAGTAGAAGTAGGACCGAGCCGCCAATTTTATAATTTTTGATGATTTGGCAGGTGCGCTGAATGGCCTCTGGAGGGCGGCGATATTGAGCAACGAGCCGGGAACATCCTGTGGCATGCTATATTCTCTACCATGAGCAGGCAACCCCTATCATCAGCAAGACCGACTAGTTAAAAGACCCCACTTGGGTGTCAGCCGTCCGCGGCTGCCGAGCTGCCCCTAAGGTTTAATCTCCAGTCGTAGGCTAACCTTCATAGTCGCCTTTTCTCGAGTAATGCAATGCAGCATGGTTATATTACGCGGCTCCTGCCGAAAGCAATGGCATTTAGGGAGGCTCGGTTCATCTGAAGCTGCTATTGGTGCAAGCCTAGATATATCACCCCTGATTAGCGACAATTGGTACCGAACCTGGTGCGTAAGTTGATAACAACAGAGTCTACTCAGCCACGCTCCGCGGAAACCGGCCTAATTAATTCAGGACTCAGCAGGCTCCAACCCGGCAGAAGCATTCATTTCTCGATTTTCGGCACGAAATTGCAATGTTATTAATCGCTTGGTGGTTACCTTTCATTTGTCCGGCCGTCTCCCGCGAATCACAAGAAATACCATGCTGTCACGACCACTGCTCCTACTTCTTCTGGCATTCTTTCCGCCAAATTCGGCCGCGAGCCAGATTCTGAAATTCAACGACAACAGGGTAGTTGCAAACCGCGACATTATTCCAGATCACCGGAATCACCATGTCCCTCCAATCGTGCAACCCCGTACTTATGATGCAGAGCCCGAAATAGACGGCTCCATTAGACATGTGTTAACCCAGGGTTCTCAGCTAGTCCATGTGTCGAGAACAGAGGACGAATTACAGAGACCGGGCTGCTTCCAGAGTTCATGGGAGGAGGTATTCGTCGCCGTTTTTGCAAGACAAACTGGACGCCTTGTCAAAAGACCACAATTGTTGGCTAAACAAAGGCGTCGCTGGGTTGAAAGTCTTGCTCGAGAGAAACGTTACGGCCAGCCCGATACTGCACGTTACACTTCCGGCGTGCCCCGTAAACATCATCAGCGCTGGCAATACCTTTTCCATCGACTTCCCCGCAGAGACATACAAGGTCAACGGTGTCTCGGCATTTGGCTTGGTTGTGCTGACCAGCATACACCGTAAATTGTTCCTTCTAGACAAAATGAGCAGAACTGACTGGGAAATAGTGGCATGCATGACCCTCGCTTTCTTCGTCGTATACCCAATCATCCTTGTCTTTTCCTCTGCGATAGTTCTCTGTGAACTCATAGATCGACCGTTGTACCAAAAGAGGATTGAAAAATGGCAGGCGACCCTCTACCTGGCATTCTTTATCCCGCTTCTTGTCGCTGGCATGACTTGCGGGGTGGTTGGGATGGGAACATCGAACCATTTTCGAACGGAACATGGGGTAAGCAGTGTGTCGCAGCCACAGTAACAGTCGCTGACTATCACCTTACGACAGATAATCGGCCTGGCCACTGTCATTATTGCGACTATCGTAGTATGTCTGTACTTTGTCGAGAAGCGCATCGGCCGGTGGCACTGGACACGAAAGATCATCAGCTACGTCGACATGTTTTTTTGCCAGGCCGTACTCCTTGTTTCCGGCTTTGCTCTGCCTGATGGCATTGACGACTTTGGACTTATGAGTCTCTGTGGAACGAACATGATCTCCACATCGTTAGCCTTCTCGATGGGCATGATTGTAGCCGTCATATGGAATGGCGCTATGGCGGCCATGGCTGTTCAGTGGTGGCTTGTCCGCAGGGCGAGTCCGGATCAACCCCGAAGCAAGATAAAGATGTGGATGTTGAAGATCTTTCGGCAGCCAAGTTGATGCAGCGTGTTCGTTGTCACTATGGGCGGTGCTCGGGTTTGCATCGGGTTGATTGGGTCCTCTTGCCAACCATGCTACTGATCACTAGCAATTTGTAGGGCTAAAAAGTTATACTATCAATTCGCATTGCAATCACGGATGCTAGAATTGGCTAAAATGTCAATTCCTATACAGTTTGTATGCGATGTAGATATCGTTAATTCTTCTGTTAATTCCATTTTTAATTATGATGTATACTCCCATACAAATTCCGTGGGGTTCGACAATCTAGCGTCCTTAGGCAATGATTGGGGAGTGGAGAAACCAGCTGAAAATACCCCTGTTTATTGTATGGCCACTGACCAGACTACTCGAAATATATCCTGGTCCTTGAGTCCTGTGATTACCTTTACGTCTTAATTAGGACGCGCTAAAATTCCAACTTAGGAGATCGGTTTCTAAAGGAGTGGAAACGACATAATAACCCTTCATTCCATTTCGTTCGCAAGCTCACTACGCTAAATCGAGGGCACTTCGTCGGCCATTTTAGAGCCATCTTGTGCTATCTGCCCTAAAGTAAAGCCGGAATGAGTAGGATTGCCAGCCTTGATTAGGTCTAGGGGCACTGCATTCGTGGTTAATACCCAATCATGGAAGAACTGACTCATGGCTCACCGTTAACGAAGATTGGGGCCGCGCGAGCTACTTCGCTCGTACCCCCCTCTAAGCCTTCCTACTACGTAGTCCCCGAACCTCATTGTAGCCCCTTGATACGGAGTCGCAATTCCAGCCTCCTTTCGGCGTTTCCGACTGACCATCCATGAAGGCCGCGGCATTGCGAGCCCGCTTGGTGACCGCGCAGTCCGCGGCATTCCGAGCCCGCCCGGTGACCGCGCAGTCGAGAGACAGGGACAAAAGCAGGGTCTCACAGCTCAAATATCTTGAACCACAGAGTCCTTCACTGCTACCCTTACTTGTCAAAAGGCCACAACACAATCCAGCGATTCCAAGCTCGCCTTGCACAAAAAAGCCCTAGCACCTTCTTCTTGTTCCAGAAGCGGAATCGTGACTCGATGGCCATGGCGGCAGAAACAGAACGCATTCCCCAGCCTCCTACAACGCCCTTCATGGGCAACCTCACCGACATCGATATGGACTACCCCTTGGGGTCCATGATGCACTTGGCTAAGAAGTATGGTCCTATTTACAAGCTGTCGTTATCGGGATCGGACTTGATTGTAGTCTCAAGTTGGGAACTCGTACATGAGACATGCGACGACTCCCGGTTCAAAAAGTCCATCAAGGGTGATATTGAGGTGCGTCTTTTGTACCCGAGCAGCCACACCGATTGGCTTGGTAGTTGACTCTTGTATGACTTTAGGAGTTGCGAGCTGCCGTGCATGACGGTCTCTTCACTGTAAGCTGAAATCGCTACTCTTGAACGCGAAAGGAATCATCTAATCAGCGGGTAACTTAGTCCAAAGGCGAGGAAGAAGTCAACTGGGGCATTGCCCACCGGGTTCTAATGACCGCCTTCGGCCCCTTGGCCATCAGAACCATGTTCGACGAGATGCACGAAGTTGCCAGTCAGTTGGTGTTGAAATGGGCTCGCCAGGGACCCGCGCAGCCCATCGACGTCGGCGAGGACCTGACCCGCCTCACCCTCGACACTGTCGCCCTCTGCTCCATGGGTTTCCGCTTCAACTCGTACTACCGCGAAGACTTGCATCCTTTCATCAAGGCGATGTACGCTGTTCTTAAAGAAGCGGGAATGAAGACAATGCGGGTCCTCCCCTCCATCTTCTACCAGTCGGAAGACCGCAAGTATCACAAAAACATCAAGTTGCTACGGTCAACGGCACGCGAGGTCTTGGATTCCAGGAAAGCCCTCCCGGAGGATGCCGATACAAGGAAGGACCTTTTGTCAGCAATGCTGCGAGGTGTCGATCCCAAGACCGGCCGCAAGATGACCGAGGAGAGTATCATCGACAACCTCATCACCTTTCTCGTCGCCGGTCACGAAACTACGGCCGCCACTTTTCAGTTCACCCTGTACAACCTGGTCAAGCACCCCGACGCTTACCGCAAGGTCCAGCAGGAGGTTGACGCCGTTGTGGGCACTGGCGCAATCACTTTGGAACACATCCCCAAACTCAAGTACTTGGCTGCGGTGAGTAACGCCCAGAATGATCCTCTTACACAGTGCTGATCAACTGAAGGTTTTGCGCGAAACCCTGAGACAGAACGCCCCGATCCCCGCCTTTGCCAGAGAGGCATTCCAGGATGAGATTATTGGCGGCAAATACAAGGTTGAAGCCGGCACGCAAATTGCGTGCTTGCTGGCCAAGTCGCAGAGGGACCCCGTGGTCTACGGTCCTACAGCTGATGAGTTCGTCCCAGAGAGGATGTTGGACGAGAATTTTGAACGCATCCAAGAGTTGTTCCCGCACAGCTGGAGCCCCTTTGGCTCGGGCATGCGCTCTTGCATTGGACGCCCATTCGCATGGCAAGAGTTGATGCTGGCCTTTGCCATCCTGTTGCAAAGTTTCAACTTTGTCATGGACAATCCCTCCTACACTCTGCGCGTCGCCCAGACTCTGACGATCAAGCCCAAAGACTTTTACGTTAGGGCCATTCCTCGCGACGGACTGACCCCGTCTCAGCTGGAAGCTCGCCTGGCTGGCGCATACCATGGCGCTGGCGTCGCGTCCAACCCGGCGTCCAAGTCCAACAGAGCTAAGTCGTCTCCTGATGCCGACAAGCAAGTCGAAGTGAACACGGGCAAGAAGATTGCCATTTACTACGGTTCGAACGCCGGTACCTGCGAGTTCATGGCGCAGAGACTGGCCTCTGATTCCGCCGCGCACGGGTTCCAGGCTTCCGTCGATCCTCTGGATGCTGCCAAGGAAGACCTCCCCACGAACATTCCCGTCGTCATCATCGCCTCATCATACGAAGGCCAGCCCCCTCAAAACGCCTCACATTTTGTCAACTGGATTGAGAGTCTAAAGAACAGTGAGCTCAAGGATGTTAGCTACGCTGTTTGGGGCTGCGGTACGTTGCAGACGTGAATGCCCATCGGTGTTGAAGAGCAGCTGTCAATTAACACGATTGCAGGACACAGCGACTGGGTGAAGACGTACCAGCACGTCCCCAACTTCATCAACGAGGCCCTCGATAGGCTCGGGGGCCATAGGCTTGTGCCCATGGGCAGTACCAACGCCAAAGACAGGGACATGTTCTCGGACTTTGAAGCGTGGGAAGACGAGACCCTGTGGCCCGCCATAAAGAAGCGGTTTGGCAACTCAGATTGCGAGGGCACTTCAACAGGCCTCAAAGTCTCATTCTCAACTCCCAGGGCTTCGAGTCTCCGCCAGGATGTTAAGGAAGCCCTCGTTGTGGACGCCCGCGGCCTTACTAACGGCAACGCCGGTGAGGAAAAGAGGCACCTAGAGATACAACTTCCCACCGATTGGACTTACTCTGCCGGTGACTATTTGGCCGTGCTGCCGCACAACCCCAGGGAGACCGTGGGAAGGGTTATGCGCCGCTTCAACTTAGCGTGGGATGCTCACGTGTCCATTCAGGCCTCTGGACCTACGACCCTGCCGACTAACGTCAGCATTCCGGTCTCTGACGTACTGAACTCCTACGTGGAACTGGGACAGCCGGCTACCAAACGGGTACGTTGAATCTTAGGCTTGTCGAATCATAGTCAATTTTGTCTCCTATTAACTAGTTGCGCTAGAACGTCTCTTTGCTCAGCGAACTCGCCAAAGACGAACAGGTGAAGGGAAAGCTTCAACACCTGGCCACGGATGGTTTTGAACAGGAGGTTCGGGCTAAGTGCCTCTCTGTCCTGGATGTTCTTGAGCGGTTCCCTGGCCTGTTAATCCCGTTCCACCATTTCCTTTCTCTCCTGCCACCGATGCGAGTTCGCCAATAGTAAGTGCACACCCTGAGGGGACGAACGGCCAAAGCCATGGACTAACCGTCTGCCTCGTCAGCTCGATCTCTTCCTCGCCTCTAGCGAAAGTCGGCAGAGCCACTTTATCCTACGGCGTTCTCGATGAGCCTGCATTTTCCGGCGTCGGTCGTCACGTCGGCGTGGCGTCTTCCTACCTGTCCGGCCTCCGCGCGGGTGACAAGGTCCAGGTCGCGATCCGCGCCGCCGCTGGAGGATTCCATCTGCCGCTTGAGGCGAACAAGACGCCGATCATCTGCATCGCAGCGGGCACCGGCCTCGCCCCCTTCCGAGCATTCATCCAAGAACGTGCCATCCTCCACGGCAACGGCCAACCCCTAGCCCCGGCGGTTCTCTTTTACGGCTGCCGCAACCCCGAGGTCGACGATCTGTACCGCGACGAGTTTGACGAGTGGGAAAAGGCCGGCGTCGTCACCGTGTTCAGGGCCTACAGCCGCAAGACGGACGCGTCGAACGGATGCAAGTATGTCCAGGACCGCCTGTGGCGCGAGAGGGAGACGGTCGGGGAGCTGTGGAGCAAGGACGCGCGCATCTACGTCTGCGGCTCAAACAAGGTCGCGGAGAGCGCCCAGGAGATCCTAGTCCAGATTGTCAAAGAGGAGAGCGGCAGGAAGGGACAGCACATGACGGACCAGGAAGCCGTCGAGTGGTTTGCGAAGCATCGCAACGAGCGCTTCGCCACGGATGTGTTTAACTGATCTTCTAGGTTCTGGCTAGGTTACTTTCGGGTAGTGTTAGGTGCTTAAGTTTTTGTTGATTCATAATATGCTTGAGCACAAACATCGTGTTGATGTGCACCATGGTCCGTTGCGAGTTGCGAGGACATCCAGCCAATCAGGAGAGGAATGAAGTGTCCCAAGACACCAGATCTGGGAATGTAGCTGCTGCAGCGATACTGAAACAAGTCTGAATATTTGCATGCGCCTCCTGGTCCTGACGCCAGCATTGATAATGCCATGAACGAGGAGCTACGACAGAAGCCAGCAGATCTTCTTTGCGCGGAAGATACGAGTCAGAACCGTCGATCCAGATTCGGCTCTTCCAGCGTGGAGAGACTTGGGTCTCAGCCATCCACAACGGCGGAACTATAGAAGTTTGTTCGCACCCGACCATGCCGAGGAATTTGGCGAGTACGGATGAGGTACGAATACTGCGCCTTGTCGTATGAGCATCTCTTGCTCGTTGATCGATAGTATAGGTTTCAATTTTTATAAGGATCCCCCTTCCTCTCTCTCTTGTTACTTTTGGCTCCGGTCGTCCCAAGTAGCAAGGGTTGTGAAATTGGTTAGTCTACTTGATGCCTTGACTGAAACTAAGCCTACCTTTAACTAATAACCAAGATTTGTTTTTAACTTAATAATTAACTAAAGTGAAGTATTAATCAAGTAGACCAATTAATTAATATTTCTTACAAACCAAATTCTGAAATATTTTATTAATCTAAATAATAAACAAGTTGTCGGTAACGTGCTGCATTGTTCAGTCTGGGGTTCTGTTCTGATTAGGGGTGCTGCTAGATTAGCTACACGAAACTTTTTTTTTAAACTAATATAACTTTGTAACGCCTTTGTCCCTGCAATGTTAAGGCTATAAAGTAAAACGTTTTAAATATAACAAATAATTAACGTATTTGCCGACACGCCCTTATGGCCTTAGTATTGCTACGAAAACCCTGAAGCTTTTCCCGATGTTGCTGGCGCCTTTAAAAGTTATATTTATTCGACCTATATATATCCTGCAGCACTGCTGGGATAAAGCTCCAGCGGGAGGTATGTCTCGCCAGGGGCACTGCAAGATGTGGAAAGAATGCCTAAGGAGTCACCTGACGGCTGACATTAACGCTCTGCTTGGATGCTTGGCGGAATGTTACTAGCTCTTATCAATGCCCCGAATCTAAGTGGGATATCGCGAGACTGGCCATATTGGAGGTTAGCAAGAGGTATGGTTATGTTCCCCTCAGGTCTGCATTGTTGATCTGGCGGCGTTGTATCGTCTCTCCGTACATAAGTACCCATCGTCTCGGCCAGTGTAAGGCCTTCGGAGGCTGTGGCCTTCAGGCTTGCAGATCTTGCAAAATTCGATTGGGGATTAGCAGCGGCGTGAACCAACACTGCGCCCTGCGGCTGCGTCAGATGAATGCCACCCGTCATGCGGAAAGAGTCACAATTAAGCCTGCGTCGGGGATAAAGGCATAGTTTCCTCTTCCCACCTCTGCGATGGATTCGAGGAGCCCAGAACGGATTGAGTAACCGAATCCAAATGTGTGTACCGAGGGATGAAATCATAAGTCCGCAGTTTAAGTACGTAGCCCTGCGGCGGACACCTAAACCGATCAGTCAGGTTCGAGAGTAGGGCTGAACTAACTTACATTGCTTTTCGAGGAGAGCGGATCAAGTAGGTGTTAGGCAACGCCGTCTAGTATTATGCGACGCCGGCCTCTGAAAAACCATAGCCAGAAATGCTTGGATTTGAACGGTAGAGCGAGTTTTGCACTTTTATCCGATGCGGAAGTTTGCATTGCCCAATTCAGCAAATGAGCAGGGTGCAACACGCCCCTTTGTCCATGCTACTATCCGCCTCCAGAAGGCCGCGGCGGCTGATGTAGACGACCAGTGATGGATGCACCGACCGATCCGGAAAAGCTGTTTGGTCATGGGAACATAGTCCAGATGAACGAGCCAACCGTATAGTGATTACGACAGAGCATGATAGAGACGACTCCACACATGAAACAGGATGATGCTGAGGGAGCGAAACAAGGCAATTCGTGACCGGTGGCGGGATGCCTTCTTGAAAACTTTATACTTACAGGCCACCACTCTCTCGAGCTCCCATCCATTCCATGCAATCCGACAAACTCGAGTCAGTCGCTCTTTACGCGCCTTCATTTGCCAAGCAGTACACTCATTGTTTTCATTCTTTTATTCGCCCTTCTTCACTTTTTCCCAATATGAGGGCCATCAACCTGCTGCTCGTCGCTCTGGCACCCGTGGCACTTGCCAAAGCCCCGTTGGTGAACCGCGACTCCCCCGACAGCATCGCTGACAACTATATCGTGGTCCTGAGGAACGATATCCTAGCAGCCCGCATCCAGGAACATTATGACCTCATGCGAGCCGCCTCAGCCAAACATCCAGGTGGTCGTCGAGGAGTCGTGAGAACTTATAATATCCATGCTTTCAATGCTTACCACATCGAGTGTGACGAGGACATGCTCGATGAGATCGTGAATAACGAGCTCGTAAGTTTACGGATTCGAGTTTCAGTATGACTAGGGCGTACGCTAATTAGAAGCAGGTCGACTATGTCTCCCAAGACGCTGTGCCAAAGGCACATGCTCCCCTATCTGAGCAAGCCGCCCAATCTCAGTCTCTGGTGTCTCGGGATGATGCCGATCTGGAGATGCCCTGGGGGCTAGGTCGCCTGTCCCATCGAAAGCCAGGAAACACACTTTATATCCGTCAGCGCCAGCGCCAGACGTATGCTTACATCTTGGATACTGGCATTCGTACTACCCATCAGGTACGGTATCGTTGTTTCCAGTGGGAACCGTACGGCTAACCCGAGGTAGGAATTTGGTGGCCGTGCGCGCTGGGGAGCAAGATTTGTTGATGAGGAGATTGACGATCTGGTAGGTCTTTTGACAGCTAGACTGACAACAAACTTATATGGATGGTAGGACTTCGATGAAGGCGGCCATGGCACGCATGTAGCGGGAATTGTTGCTGGCAACACTCTCGGGGTCGACAACCACACGATTCCTATTGCGGTCAAAGTCCTAGGTAGGGACAGTACGTGGAGCGGTGTAATCAAAGGAATTGAGTGGTGTAAGTTCGAACCCATGAAGGTCATAAAGCCTCTTACTCTCTCAGATGTCTGACCATCCTGTCTATCCACAGCGGTTCAAGATGCCACTGATAACGGGGCTATATCCCGGTCCGTAATCAACATGTCTCTCGGCTCGGGTCTCGTCGAGGCTGCAGATGACGCCATCAGAAACGCTGTGAAAGCAGGGATGACGGTGGTTGTCTCGGCCGGCAACGACGGTCATAATGCATGCGAGCGCAGCCCTGCAGGAGTCAAGGAGGTGATCACGGTGGGATCCATCAACCGCGACGACGAGCGTCCGGTGTGGTCCAACTGGGGCGAATGCCTCGACTTATTTGCTCCGGGAGTGGATATATTCAGCACGTATAACGAGAGCGATGCCTCATACAGAGTCATGAGCGGGACGAGCATGGCTAGTCCACATGTAGCCGGATTGGTCACATACCTCATGTCGCAGGAGAGTAACCTTACGACTCCGGCTCAAGTGAGCGCACGGATTAAGGAGCTTGCCACGAAAGACATGGTCGGAGATCCTCTCTGGAGTCCTGATCTGATTGCTTTCAATGGAAACCAGGAGGAGCTTTAGCCGCTTATCCTGGAGGAGGATTGGAACGTGCCCGTATCTGAGAGGGTTGCCTCAAGCCGTTTGGTATTCATGCTGATGAGCCGTTTTGATTCGGCTGGGTCACGACTAACATTAGGACGGGAGGGAAGGCAGTAAGACTGGGGAGTAGCAATAATTTCTCTAGCACGTCCTGAGTACTAAGTAGCCAATGCTAATTGTTGATTCACAACCAGCATAGACATTATCCAAGGTAAATTTTGGTCGATAGAGTGTGGGAATGGGATGGGGCATCGCTCCACGAATCCCAGCGTGACTGCTAACAGAAGGGTCAATGCTTTCTGAATAACGCTGCACCGTGAAATACTCGGGGAAGGACGTAGACGATGTAGTTAATTAGCATTTAAACCACGGGGATTCAATGCAAATGCAACGGAATGAAATATGCACTTGCTGTTATCCGGGTAGAAAAGTGGTTGGAGGTACGTTGAAGAAACCACTGAAGCACACGTTAAGCAGTTATGCAATTCTTTCAAAGCAGGGTCGTTATAATACAGTAAGGATTCGCTGTTATTCAGAGAGTGCAGGGATGAGCTAGATCGTCTATTTGACACCTTGCCACCGCCGAAGCCGTCAGTCATACTGGAGGACGAGAGAGGATATGTAAGGATAGTGACGATCTCGATGAGTCAGTATCACGACAAGAATGGCACCTTTTTTGCAGCAGAGTGTCCGGTGAGACTTATGGATGGGGGCGAAGGCGGAAGTCAGTAGCCGAGCAGGCTCTGGACAAAATAATCGGGCCACCCCTTAAGGTATTCAGGAGTTATATTATGAAAATTGAATGACCATAGCGGGCTGACGTCGATAAGGTTATTCAATGTGAAACGATATTTTGTATAGGTGTTCGATTCTACTAAAATTAATTTCCATCAGTAATTAATATAAAGATACAATGGCGATTAGATACACCTTCGGAGTCAGAGGTGGCCCAACGACTGTGTCCAGGGCCTGGCCGAGGAAGGGTATGAAGGTTTAGACGCCAAAGGGTGGAAGAGGTGTTGAGGCCGTTCTGGCGACAGGTGTGAATGAATAATAGGAGATGTGCAGAATCGAGGATTTGTTTATTGCCCCCTGGCATCCAATACATCTGGATGAGAAGTGGGCATTCCCGGACGGGGTGTCGGAAAGTCTCGCTGTTGTTGGAGCCAGATCAGAATGATGCGGCTTATGGAGTTGAGGTTGGAAGCTACTTCAATTAAGGGCTTTTTGCGAATTACTTACTTTAACGGGCTATGCCCATTATGGGCAAAAAGGTGTAGCGCTAGACAGGTACACACTGACGTACTATAGGCGAGATTGGGCGCTTGGAAGATGGTCTGTGCTGTAGCTGCAAGCACTTTACGCGTCTCGAGACGCGACTCGCTCTCAACTCCGTCATCAACAACTTTTAAGGCAAAGTAGAGAGACCAGACCCTCCACCAAACGGATAATATCCCCACCAAGCCCACAGCGCGCACAATGGCCGGTCCAACGAAAGAGAAGAAACAGCAGTCTCTGACTAGTTTCTTTACCCCCAAGACCATCAATGGGCTTACCGCAACCATTCGCAACTCCCCGTCTCAGACTGACGATGGTGGCGGCGATACCCCCGAAAGCTCACGGAAACGGCCGTTGGAGGAGGATACGGACAACGGCAACGAGACGCCGTCGAGGAGTACGAAGAAATCAAAGGGTGATTTACAGCAAGACCTAAGTCCCCTCTCTACTAAGAAATCGACCTTTAAACCCTCTACTACCATATCTCCAAATCCCAAGCCCGGCGTCCGTACGGAGCGCTATCTCTACGATGGATCAAGCTCGCGGGAGGATGCGCCCGAGATTGCAGCCGCACATGAAGACGTAGACGAGGCCGAAAAGAGGCGCAGAGAAGAGCTGCATAGGAAGTTTGTCCAGAAGCTCGGGAGGCCGGACAGCCTCCTGAGACGGAACTGGCAGCACGAAGACGACACGCAAACTGCGGATAACGAAGATGCCGACGAAGTCGAGGACGATGAGCCGCCGCCGCCCGCGAAGGGCAAGAAGAAGGGATCTAAGACGGGAAAACTCACACCAATGGAAATCCAGTTCCTGGATATCAAGAGGAAGCATATGGACACGATATTGATCGTTGAGGTTGGCTACAAGTTCAAGTTCTTCGGCGAGGACGCGCGCATAGCTGCCAAGGAGCTCAGCATCGTTTGCATACCCGGCAAGTTCAGATACGATGAACACCCATCCGAGGCACATCTGGATCGTTTTGCTACAGCCAGCATCCCTGTGCACCGGCTGCCTGTGCATGCGAAACGCTTAGTAGCCGCCGGTCATAAGGTCGGAGTAGTTCGGCAGATCGAGACGGCGGCTTTAAAGAAGGCCGGGGACAACAGAAACACCCCCTTCGTCCGGAAGCTCACCAATGTCTACACGAAAGGCACATACATAGATGAGATCGGAGAGCTCGAGCAGGGCCCTGACTCTGGAGCACCCTCCGGCGGGTATTTACTCTGCATCACAGAAACCAAAGCCAAAGGTTGGGGTACCGACGAGAAGGTTGAGGTTGGTATTATCGCTGTGCAGCCAGCCACTGGCGACATCATATATGACAACTTCGAAGACGGCTTCATGCGAAGTGAAATCGAAACGAGGTTGCTCCACATCTCCCCTTGTGAGTTCCTAATCGTTGGAGAGCTGACGAAGGCCACCGACAAGCTAGTTCAGCACTTGTCCGGCAGCTCAACGAATGTATTCGGTGACAGAAGCAGAGTCGAACGGATTCCAAAGCCGAAGACTGCCGCTGCTGAATCCTATTCGCACGTTTCACAGTTCTATGCTGGCAAACTGAAGGAGAATACCCAGGATAATGAGAAAGTCGAGAAGGCCAGTACTATGTTGGAGAAGGTCCTGAATCTGCCTGAGCTGGTTACCATCTGCCTCTCTTCAATGATCAAACACCTCGAGGAGTACGGCCTAGAACACATTTTCGATCTCACGAAGTACTTCCAGTCCTTCAGTGCCCGACAGCACATGCTGATCAACGGCACCACCTTAGAGAGTCTCGAGGTCTATCGTAACCAGACCGACCACTCCGAGAAAGGCAGTCTTCTCTGGGCTCTTGACAAGACACTCACCCGCTTTGGCCAGCGCCTATTGCGCAAATGGATCGGTCGACCTCTTCTAGACCAGGAACCCCTGGAAGATCGTCTGGCAGCGGTTGAGGAGCTTCTCGAGAACGCCTCTACAACTAAGGTCGACCAGCTGGAGCACTTACTGAGGACCACCAAAATCGATCTTGAGCGCAGTCTCATCCGCATCTACTACGGGAAATGTACCCGACCTGAGTTACTATCTGTCCTACAAACGTTACAGAAGATAGCCACAGAGTTCGCCCGTGTCAAAGGACCTTCAGACACCGGCTTCAAATCAGCAGCAATCAGCAACGCCATTGCCTCGCTGCCCCTAATTCTACCCACTGTGCTTTCCTACCTCGAGCGTATAAACCCGGAAGCGGCTCGCAAGAATGACAAATACGCCTTCTTCCGCGAAGATCAAGAGACGGAGGCAATCACCGACCACAAGTTAGGCATCGCGTCCGTCGAGCAGGAACTCGACGCGCACCGCCGAGTGGCCGCCACCAAGCTCGGCAAGAAATCCCCGGTGACCTACGTCACCGTAGCGGGGATCGAGTACCTCATCGAGGTCCCCAACGTCGACCTGAAGCATGTGCCCGCGTCGTGGGCCAAGATCAGCGGCACGAAGAAGCTGTCGCGGTTCCACACGCCCGAGGTGGTACGTCTGATCTCCGAGCGGGACCAGCACAAGGAAGCCCTCTCGGCGGCCTGCGACACGGCTTTCACATCCCTCCTGCAATCCATAGCCTCCGACTACCAACCCCTCCGAGACGCCGTCTCGTCCCTCGCAACCCTCGACTGCCTCTTATCCCTCTCCAAAGTCGCCTCCCTGCCGGGCTACACCAAGCCGACCTTCCTCCCCTCCTCCTCGCCCCCGACGATATCCATCGCCTCGGGCCGGCACCCCATAGCCGAGCAGACGCTCACGACGTCCTACATCCCCTTCTCGACGACGCTGTCCTCGCCGACACCGCTCGCGCACCTCATCACGGGACCCAACATGGGCGGCAAGTCGTCCTTCGTGCGCGCCGTGGCGCTGCTCGTGCTGCTGGCGCAGGTGGGGTCGTACGTGCCGGCCGAGTCGCTGCGCCTGACGCTCGCCGACGCGATCCACACGCGCATGGGCGCGCGCGACAACCTGTTCGCGGGCGAGAGCACCTTCATGGTTGAGGTGTCGGAGACGGCGCGCATCCTGCGCGCCGCCACGCCGCGCTCCCTCGTCGTCCTCGACGAGCTCGGCCGCGGCACCAGCACCCACGACGGCGCCGCCATCGCCGAGGCCGTCCTGCGCCACGTCGTCGACGACGCCCGCTGCCTCACCCTCTTCATCACCCACTACCAGAGCCTCGCGCGCGTCGCCGACGGCCTCGGCGGCCGGTGCAGGAACGTGCACATGCGCTTCACGGCGACGAGGCGCGGCGACGGCGGCGGCGGCGGCGAGCGGGAGCCGGCGGAGGACGTCGAAGGGGAAGGGGGGGAGGCGGACGAGGAGATCACCTTCCTCTACGAGGTCGGCGAGGGCGTCGCGCACAGGTCCTACGGCCTCAACGTGGCGCGGCTCGCGCGCATCCCGCGCAACGTCCTCGACGTCGCCGCGCGCAAGTCGCGCGAGCTCGAGGACGAGATGAGGCGGCGCAGACTCGCCGGCGCCGCGCGTCTGCTGGCCGACGTCCTGGGCGGTGGTGGCACCTCCGCGGAGGACGGCGGCAGCGACGAAGACGGCGCGGACCAGCTCGACCATCTCGTCGCCAGCATCGAGCAGCTGTAGGGATAACAGTTGCTTAGTAAACCGGCGAACTTAACGGTCACCGTAGTGTGGTAGCCTAATATGTACTTAATACAAGAGCTAGGTAGAAACGTCGTTGGACCTTTAGCTTTGGGACCTTTCAAAGAAACGCACGGGATTCAGCTTCGTAATTGCGCATGAAGAACTGGATATGCTGCATGTTTAATGCGTCCAACCGATATCAGCATAAAGACCTGGGGCGCTCCCACAGGGTGTAATTGATCAGTCCCTGTCGCTTACAATAACACGTGCCGAGGTTACTCTCATCAGTGTGAGTCGTAGAATAATTTGCGGGTTAAAAAGCATCGCGATTTATATGATGAAAAGTCTGTATGCTAATATACATGCAAGCGCGTACTGTGCAGATAAGAAATTGTAAGGCCGGAAATCCTGATAATGTCGACCTCGGAGATGATATCCGATGCCACCCATATAAAACTTATTCGATGGAGGCGTGCTAAACGATCACTCATCCCAAATGAAGAGCTGTAAGGTGACCACTCATGAACCCCTTCAAAGCAAGGCCCAATGCCCATCCCAGTCCTTATACCTCGAGCATCCACCAGAACTAACCGATGTTTGACCATAGTGTTTTGGCGACACTAGGCTATGAGCGACCCAGGCAGTCAAGCCCATTGTTTCCCTGTTCCCCGGAGATTCCGATGCTCCTCGAACATAGAGGTTACTGCATCGTCGCTCGTTGAGCATGTGGCTGGCGTCTCCCCAGTGGAGATACAAGAGGATTAAGAACTAATGGTCTTCCGTTCCGAAGCTATTAGCAAAATAACCAGGAATTTTCCACCGGAATCCAGACTTACTAGCTGCGAAGAGGAAAACGGAAGAGGGCAGTATCTCTTGAAATCAATATTAGGCGACGAAGAAACCGAACCCAGTGTAATACATGCAGTTGTCCTGTTCCCGGGGAGCTAAACGAGGATGATGGATAGGCTAAGGAACCCAGTTTTGAGTCTTGTTAAGTCTTTTGCCAAGTCGTCCTCGATCTTGATCAATAGGCCAAATCTGTGTCATTCCAAGGCGGAATCATTAGACTGCTATATCAAAAGGCTCTGGGTGGAACCGGCAGTGAAAACAGGTACTGGTGATAAAAACCAGAGACCGGGTAGTCGGAGTTGGACTAAATGCGAGTCAACCGGTTACTGTCAAGGGTAGTTCTGCATAAAGAACCGTGAATAAGACGGAAACGCAAAAGAAACTAAGCGCAGTTGAAGATGTTCTGGAAATGTGATAGATAGAAATGGGAAAGTCAATGCAGAATGCGAAAGGCGGCATCGTGTTGCTCTTTGGACCTCCGTGGTCGCATTGCCTGTTGAGCCTCAGATGTCATAAGCATTACCGTTACGTTGTTCTGTCTGGTACGACGCAGTGTGGTGCGGTGTCATATGTAAAGAACTGAAAGTTCCGTGGCCGTTAATAGGCTGAAATCCCGTGGTCGGCGGCTTTTCATCTTCCTCGTATGGAAAGATGCGGAAGCCTACACCATGGCGAGATTGAAAGTAGAGGGGGTTGTAGTTACCATCATCATTTGAATCATTAGAATTGAGATACGGGTTAGATGCCGCATTTGGCGACTGGAAAGCAAGGTGACTGTTCTCCTTCCCGGGATAGAGCGGGGAAAGAGCTCCTTTTAGGCCATTGCTGGCTGCTGCGAATGGGAGGTTTGGATTTCCTGGTCTCAGAGCAAGACCTGGGAGCTTCTCATGACTGTGGAGAAAAAGTGAGTAGGTAGTCGTATGCATCGGCAGGGCTCGACTCACTCCGTCCCTGGCCTGTACTCGCGTCTTCGTCCCCAGAGGAAGTCGCCGGAGTATTCTGTTGCTGTGGTGTCAACCAGAGCTGCGCAGCAAGGTTCTCCAAGGAGGTCCAACCTTCGTCAGGATCGATGATGTCAACCTCATCGTGGAGCCCATGACTGTGGGTGGGCGGTTGAGCTTCTGAGGTGAGAGCTCGACCAGTAGCGGCGGCTCTGGTGGCCCTCGTCGACGTTGAAGTTCGGGGATTATCTGCCGATGGTACACCTTGCATTCGCGCGGAGGTGCGAGAACGACGCACCGGTTGGGCCGCTCCTGCCCTTCCACGTAAGGCAGTACCTGCACGTGCTCTTCTAGTCCCAGTAGAGGCGCTGCTCGCTGTAGAACGTCTCTTACGCTTCTTAGGAACAGTGTGCTCAGCGCTATTGCCATCGTCATCCTGTTAAGATAATTAGTCTCTGAGTGTACAAAACATCAACCCAAGGAAATCGACTCACAGCTGTTTCACCTTCAGAAGGATCGTCGTAAACGTCTCGCTCTCGCTGTGGATCAAGGTTGAGGTCGCATACTGTTTCGACAGTGGTAATCAGGCGGGAGCTCAACTCCAGCTGACTGACGACTTCCCTGGGCTTACGTTGATTCCTCATACGTCGCTGCAACGTGGTTGCAGCGTCGAAACCACCCATGCCCGGATACTGTGCACCCTTTAGCCTAAGCATGTCGTCACCTGTCTTGCTGGCCGTGTCCTCTTCGGCAACGAGCGAGTTATTCTCTAATGGAGAATTGTCACCCTCGGAAGGCTCGTAGTTCGAACCATCTTCATCACCATGGGCATCTTGATCTTCACGATGATGTTCTGAGAGGGGGTGCGAAGGATGGAATGTCT
This sequence comes from Monosporascus sp. GIB2, assembly GCA_004155935.1. Classification (NCBI taxonomy): domain Eukaryota; kingdom Fungi; phylum Ascomycota; class Sordariomycetes; order Xylariales; genus Monosporascus; species Monosporascus sp. GIB2. Next base: position 316,328 of record QJNV01000019.1, read on the forward strand.
CGGCGGGCGGAATGAACTCCATCATACTCGAAGGGTTGATCTGTTGGTGATTCGGGTAAGCTTCCGCAGTAGTGCTGTCGTGGCCAGGCCTATAGCTACTGCCTCCGTCGCCGGCCTCGGACTTGATATCGTATCTACTAGAAGCAGTATTGCTAGAGATGTGGCCGCCGTTGGTTTGCTGCTCGTTATTGTTAGTTATGTGATGCTTAGCAGTGCTGAGACGATATGTGGTGTTGGAGGCGAGTTGCAAGGTCGAGAAAGGTGACCATATGGAAGGTTAAAATAAAAGTGGGGGTAGATGGGATAACGAGGAAGGAAGCGCGCTGCCGAGGTGAAGCAAGCTGATGCCGGAGTCAAATATACCACTCACGATGCTTGGGCCACCTCCACGTCCTCTCACACGGCTACCTCCTCGAGCTCCGCGCCCGCCACGGCCTCCACGATTTCCGCCGCGGCCACCGGTGCCCATACCACCTCTGGCAGTATTCTCGGAGGACTCCGCATATCCTTGCCGCTGCTTCTTTTCATCTCTGGCAGCAAGGCGTTCTCGAAGATAATCGTTGATACCTGCAGATTCATACCAGCCATCGAACTCCGCCAGTTTCCGGGCTGCCCACTCGTCGGTCCCCTTACGAACTTGAAGGTCAAAGTGTTTGGATAGATGCCCCTTGCTGCCCAGGTGTGTAAGCAGATGAGATAAATCAGAAAATCCGGAAGTCTTAGAACATATTGAGCAAGTCAATCGTATTGACCTGTGAGCATCGCTGGGGACTGCAGGGTGAGGCACGGCATTCCGCTTTTTGGTGGGGTCAGGGACCATCCCGTCGGGGGCCGGAAAAGGATTAGACGGCGTGGCAGTGTAGTTTGCCATGATGCTGCCAATCTATCTTCAAGGCTGTATTAGCAGCCAATTTAAGTGAGATAGAAGAGCTTCTAAAAAGAGTTGCGAGTGGAAGAGAGCTGAGAGTAAGAGGTCGAGAGGGAGAAGGTTGGGAGTCAAGCTCAGAGGCTTTGACGGTAGTTTCGAGATAAGCACCTTTGCAATTCGTCATCAAGATAAATTCTACGGGGTACACGGGAGAGATGGGGGAAAGAAGGTTGTTTGGGATCGAGTTGCCAGTTAGGTCTTCAAAGACTTGCGTAGTAGTTTCGGAGTAATCACCCAATAAAGAAATGTATAGCGTTGCGATGCAAGCGCTCTGGAAACAACAAGAGGATTTTCAGGATGAACGGCCAGTACTCTTAGAACGAATTGCAAGGCGCCTAAAATCTTAAATGCGAGCTGCGAGGCAAAGGCTTAAGGGACGTGTACAAATGTTTGTGAGGGGAGCGAAGGGGACTCAGGAACAAGTTATAAAGCGTTCGAAATGACTCAAAGACGGGCTGCGGCTAAGAAGACTCACCAGGATTAACGGGAATGTTTCGTCCCAAGACTGAATATGTCCCAGCTACTGACAGTAGAATTCTGTTTCCCTTGAAGCACTCTCGAGGAGACGAATGTAAGCGTAGTGTCAAGAATAACTTGTGGAATGGCGTAGCGTTCAGTGAATGGAGAAACACGCAATCAGGTGCTGGATACCCGAAGATGGACTGCCTCGCAGCTCCACAGAGTACGTAGGCTACCGTGATGATATTGCCGAAGACTTCGCATCCAAGCTTCGCCAAGCTGGCTGGTCTCTAAGTCTCGTCGTGCGTGGATGTACAAGTTCCGAGCTGTGTCCTGCGCTATAGTCGTGATCAGAGCTTTGCAACTCGAAACACATAACACAATGTAGAGACCGGAGCTTGTTGAGCCTTTCGAGGTGCTTGTCGGGGCTTAGAGGGGCGAATGAGTTCCGATGACCTCATGAAGTGCTGAAAAGCTGCAGTTGAGGCTAGGGATAGGAGATATATCAGCTGTCCTTATTCCGAAACCTCCAGAATAGGTTCAGACGAGAGAGCGCAGATGAGACGAAAGAAGGTATATGAGACGAAAGAGCATAGATAGGACGAAAGGTCGTAATGAGAATAAAGACAGGAGATGGGACGAAAAGCCGTCATGGGACGAAAAAATGTAGATGAGACGGAAGATGTGGATGAGACGAAAGGTCGTGATGAGACGAAAGATTTTAGATGGGACGAAAGAGTGCGATGGGACGAAAGAGTGTGATGGGACGAAAGCCGTGATGGGACGAGAAGGCATAGATGGGACGAAAGGTCGTAGATGATACGGTGGAGACGACAGAGCACGGATGGGACAAGAGGCTGTAAACTGAAGTAAGGAAAATCAAGTGGCAGACTGGAAACACGTACCAGGAAAGAAGCCCTAAGAAGCGTTTTGGATAAAGAGGCCCAGTACTACGTTCAGTTGTAGGGCCCCAGATGAAAAGGGGCGTCGATTGTTGTCCTAAAGAAGGCAAAGGCGTCAACTGTAAGCTCCAATTAAAAGGGGGCGCCGACTATTCGTCCTAGGCAGTTAAAAGGGGGCGTCGACTGTATATCTGGAGGGGGGAAAATGAGGCAACAGCTATGGGCTTTAGAGGAGAATATTGTGTTAACTGTGGGTTCAGGAAAAGGGGCGCCGATTATCAGCTCCTGCTAGGAACGGCCGCCGGCTGTGAGTTCAAGGAAAAGGGGCGTCGACTCTTAGATCTCCGTGATGTCTGATATGGTTATTCTGCCTCTAGAGCGATCAACGCTTAATGGAAGGCGGGAGAGCTGCTGCTGCTGTATGGGGAAGGATTGTAGTGGACGCAACGGGTGGGTTAGGTTCAGCAGGCCGTGTTCGCCTGACACCTGAGCAGTGACCCTGTCCTCATCGATGAGACTAGGAGCTAGATCTCTGGTTTTCAGGAAGGTGCTCAATAGATACAGACGTTGACCTGGGCAGCAGAAATACGGGGTCACGATATGCATGCTGGGGGTGGGGATGTGAATTAATGCTGAACAGGCATTGTAACGATGTTCTTGGGCTGGTGAAGAACGCTGTCGATAGCTTCCGGGGTGAAAATAGTGTAATGAATACCTTACCCTAACTGAAGTTGGAGAGAAAGTCCAGCTGGACTGTCAGGCGTGCGGCTGGGATGTGAGTTTGGCAGGACTGCGGGTGGCCTTTTTACGAAAGGGGGCGATATGTAGGCGCAGGTGCTTGTTGCGATTATGAACTGACCCGGAGAGACAGGACACGCCCAAGTTTCGACACGCCGTATGGTCAGCTGTGAGTGTGGAGATGTTCTGTAACGCGGAGGTGGTAAGATGAAAGAACTTGGAGAACAGGTACTGCCCGAGGAATCATGAAAAGGTGTGCAAGCAGTCGTTCCTTCCTGGCTGATTGTAATTACCTCAATGACCGCCTGGGCCGTACCTGCAAAGAATCTGCCGAAGCCTGACGGTACCTATGTCCCTATGTCCCTATGTCATAAGGCTGACGGGGTGTCATAAGATGGGCTCCACTTATCCCAAACAGATTGCGTGACTTGATAAACCTGGGAGCAGCCAATCCAGGTTCATATATTATACCGCTTATATTCTTAGCATCCCGGGGCCGAAAATGCGCTCTGTGCCAGTAGATAGAATTTCGCGCACCAGGGCTCTCTTCTCGTAGCTCTAGGCAGACCGGCTGTGGTGTAGGTGCTGTAGGTGTGGAACATACAGGCACTTTCGTGCCAACGTTCTCAAGCGCCTGCGTCCACTCAGGGCAGGACATTATGACAGTTACCAGGTGCCGGGAAGCTCATGGATGTACGAACGGCCATCATGGAGAATATGTGTTGGTATCCACGAGGTGGGTAATCACCAGGAGACGAGCCATCGAGGGAATTATGTTGTATTACTGGGTTAGTCGGCGAGGAGTAATACGTAAACGGTTACGCTCATCAAATAGAATATTCATCATCGATTTTGAAATATCAAATTATGTATTAACATTCCATAGCAGATATTACTTAGAGGGCAGTCAGCGAAGAAACGACCTTAGTATACTATCTGATAGATTAAGTTCTTTGGTGATGATATTTGTCGGGGATGGGAATTTGCAGTTGCCCATATACACATGTCTAGACATATTAACATGACTGGCACAGATGGGTCTTTAGAGCCTATCTAGACGTTACATTTCCCGCCAGCACATAATTTATATACGAAATAAACAGGTTTTAAAGTTTGGAATTATTTCCATTGGCATGTATATATGTTAACACTTTCTCTTTAACAAAGTTTTCGTACTATAAGCTGTCACAGTAAGAAAGAAACAGGGGAATAGGAACGACGACCAGGAGAACAGGAAGCGACACATATGGGGTTAAAGTGGTCCAGGCACCTGCATGCATAAAGGCTCTGGAAAGTGGTGATAGCTACGTCTATATAAGAAGTCTTCTAGGTTCCAGGTCACTAGGGTAGCTTATCATCCAACCTGAATACGCTCATTACACCCTAGACACGCACCGGCCATCGTGGGAGCGGAATAGGAAGCGCCGATCGAACAGGAAGGGGCAACTGAACAGGAGGCAACGGAAGAATAGTAGTGCCGACCAACAGAATGCAACAAGGGATCTAGGAGCGACCACATATGTGGAAGCGACGACAGAACCGGAATCAATAGCGGATCAGGAAGCGGCGGGGGTAAATCAGAAAATGACACCGGGATAAGAAACGATTATCACAGAGCCATGTAGTACCAGGGCCTATTGCTAAATAAATCTCAACTGGTAGATTATAGTCCGGAGTTGCTATTATCAAGGCGGACACATGCAACTAGGCCATTATGCCAAACTGCCGTGTTCCTACAAGGGATAGAGAATTAAATGCTGATAGTCTATACTCTAAGTGGCTCTACTATGTGGACATGCACGCTAGGCTAATCAGCCAGTGCCGCGACAGCTATATAGTTACTAGTAGACCCTAAAGTTCTTCCAAAAGACCCCCCCCCCTTATTCGTGTAGCTTCAAGCCAATAAGTTTCCGTAGGGTTGGGGCAAAGACCTCGATTTGCGTCAGTCCAGGGGCCATTGATACCTCCTGATGCCGTATGGGAACCGCCCAATGCGAAACGCATTGGAGAATGCCCTACCTCGAGGGCATGTCCCTTATGCCCGGGGCCATGTTGTGTCGTCTTAGTATTTTGAGAGAGCGCAGATCCCTGGTCAGGCTGGTTCGGTCGTCGGGCTAAGATCGCCCATCGCCTCCCCTTTAGTGGAGCCCTACAGACAATCAGGGATACCAAAAGCTGTACTACTCCAAAACAACCGTGATGGGACTGATATATCATAAAGATGTCAATGATAGAGATCAACCCGGTAGCGTGAGCCGAAACCCGTCGGAAATCTTCATAACATGACCTAAAACAGAGGGAGGGCGTGCCTCTCCCATATTCTGAGCAGAAAGCGGAGTGGCCTACCGCAGAGCTAGATAGATACCCCTAACTTCCTAGCAGAGATTCATACTCTTGGGAACTCTGGACATTTAGTTCGACTCCATGTTAGTAAATCAAGCCAAACATGAGGATTTATGAAATCACAATCTCGTCATTCCCTCGCTACTCGTTCCGAGGACTGGGAAGCCAGCAACATGCGTGCCAACGTCATGTAATCATTCTCGGATGAATCCAGAGTTTGAGGACACTGACCAATCAGTCTCGTCTCTACTGGAAATTATCTTGACCAGCCTTAAATAACCTATCATCCATAAAAACGGCATGTAGTTAGTCGTCCCAAAACGAAGGAGCTGCTTATACGCCCCTCCTCCAACGTTGCTGTCCGAGCGAGGTGGAAGTATTATACACAAGAATGTTGAGACGTAGCATCCGCTAATCCAAGTTGCGCACCGCGTTCTTGATGTCTTCGCCGAAATCAAAGGCCTTCCCTCCAATCAACAGCCGGGCCTTGACGTCAGTTTCGTTCTCCAGTACGATCTTCTTCGTCATGAACCCCCTCGTGACCACATCGCTGACCTTCTCCTTGGCCTGGCTCTCGGGCAGCTTGGGGAACTCGACAGGCTTGCCGCTCGCGTCCTTCAACACGCCTGCCTGGGCGTCCCACTCCCACTCCCATTGGTAGTTGGGGTCGGCGTATGCCCAGGGGTTGGCCAGGGCCTTGCACTTGCGGCTCGCACCAGCCGGCAGGAATGGGATGATGGAATTGACGTAGGTGTTCTGGACGAAGTCGGCCACCCAGAAGAGCGCAGGCTCCGTGTTGGGATCGATCTTGTAGATCGTCGCTGTTGGAGGCTCGAGGTATTTGAACTGGGGATGGTTGTAGAGATGGCGCAATAAAACAGCATGTTTCTCGGCGAGCTCGTAAGCTTGCGCCGGGGTGGGGTGTCCGATCTGCTTAGGCAAAGGCATCCTGCCGTCTCGGAATTGAAACACACTGCGAAGTGGCCTTCAAGGTGAACTGAAGAGGGCAATAATAAGTGTCAAGAAAGCTCAAATTATATGGCACTCATCTCGTAGCGTTAGTGCTCTCAAGGAAGGTTTTTAGTTACGTCGAACGTACGAAATCCACACTGGTAATGAGGCAAAGGTGCGATTAATGCATGATTTGTGGGCACCATGCGGTTGACCCCCACTCCAGAGCCGAGATATTTAGCTGACGTAACAACAGCCACAGTATCTGGAGGCAGGCGCAACACGTAACTCCATGACAAACAGAGAGACATTACTCGGTGGACCCTACCCAGCAGAATACCTTTCTACTTTGGTACGTCTAACTCATATATTGGCGGATCTTTGCTATCGAGCACAGTGGTGCCACGTTGCTACTGCTTGCGAATACTGTACCCACACTGTCTGGTTACTCTTTCGAGTATTGCATACGACGAGATCATATGGATAGATGCATCAACCAATCCAGATAGGCTTCCCGACTCCAAAAGGAGGACAAAGAGGGGGGCTCCGCAAAAGGGGGAAAGCCTCGGTAGCTTCTACGGCATGTCCAGATGACAGTATCGTGTTCTGGCTTGTCGTAATGCGCTTGAACATTATTCTACGTATAATAGACCTTGAGGAGCGAGTGTGTTACTGGGCCCGATGTAAGGTGTGTGTTCACTTGCGGTGAAACGGCCACTCCGCTACAACCCCCCGGAAACTTCAATGGCGCACCCACTCCCACCATGATGACTTCGAGTAAGCGCCCCATCAAATTCAGTTTTCAGTCTTCGGGCTTTCGCGGCGCCCTTGGCTCAGATTCCAATCCACCAAACAACCCGTGGAGCAGATCCTGTTACCTACTTGAGTACGTACGGAGATGCATATATACCTACCTCTGTATCGGTATGTACCTATTGACTCCTTTGTAGGCTTTGCACCGCTCCGGAGCCGGTGCTACTCGACAGAGAACGCCCCCCTATCCACCACCTCGGGGACGTGCTCCGCTTAGCTGAGGTTCGGATCGCTTGCAGAGCGGATTCTTGCCCTGCCTAAGGCATAAGACATATAATAGAGTTCGAAGACCGTACGCAGTTATTAAGTGAGCGGGGCAGATGATCCTTGGCGTTGATTGCTATAGAAGAAGACGTTTCAAACCCCAGGGTAGCAAAGACATGTATGTGCTGCTTTCTGTATGCAGCATAGGTCGGTAGGCACCCGATGCCCTAATACCGGGTAGGAACTATTCAAGGTCCTCCCGTCCGACACGTCGACCGCGGAAATCGATGTTGGAATCAAGATCTAGGTTAGAAAAAAATTACAAGGTCCTTGTCGTGAGGTAACAGGTGTCATTCATCTGCCCACCACAGATAGCCTGTGAGGTCACCACACCTAGTCCCAACTGTAACAAGAGAATTCCTGTGAGATATGGCGTTGCCTGTTCGCTCCTCCCCAGTGGCCCAGAAAGCTTCAATCACCGTACGTGGGGTCCCCAAAGGCTCCTTTATCCCGAGCAATTCCCAGGGTAATAATCCACACTCGTAGGACTGTTGGCGAGCCTGAAGCTAACAACAGCCGTCATAGGACGTCTCAAAAATGTGAGAAGTTGAAGGGATGCCTCGACCGTGTCTATTCCAGAAACCTATTGACAGCTGCTGAATATATCCACGCGTACACTGTCGCATTTGAAACGGACTATGACACGACCTTCCCTCTTAACCAACACAAGCCCGGGTACCAAGGAGAAGCGTTGTTCAATACTTTCTCCCACTATATCAACGATAAGCTATCGGAATTATTGAAGGAGGCAGATGCTTTAGAACACGAAAGCCTACCACATTTCTATCATAGCCATGGGGCAAGGTTTCCCGCCTCCAGTTGGATATACGACAGGCTCCTTCATCGTTTGAATAAGTTCGAACGGATTCGAAGTCAACATGGGGTTACGCAACCCGTTTACTCGCTCTACATGAAGTAGTGGAATGTCAAGGTTCTAGGCCATCTGCTGGAAAAGTTTCCAGATTACCACCGTTGCCGGCCTCCGGCCAAGGCCGCCACGACGATGTAACTGATAAACACTCGGAAAGTTCAGGGACTCCGGAGGAATTTGTCAATCATTGAGGGTTGCATTACTTAACTTCCGACTGTTAATCATTTTGTTCTCGAAGAAAGGAGGTCATTAGTGCTCAATCAGAAGACTCCTGATCTCTCGCTGCTGCAGAGATGGAAATCTCTGAAGCAGATAGACGGCGTATCAACAAGTAGTTGCCACTTTCCTTATTTGGAGATAGACCTGCTCAGCTGAGAGTTGGCAACAAATTGCCTCGGTATATGGGGGGCAACCTCATCTAGTGGAAGCGCCAATATTAAATGTTTGAGCACGAAAGATAATGTTCTAAAACTTTGTTACAGCAATCATTGTGATGACCCCTTAAGTGCTGTTGATATTAAGGGGGTGTTCGGGACACTTCAACAAAGGCTGTTGATGCTGAAGATACTTAGGTTTTTCCGAAAATGTATTTTGGGGCTTGTACCCCAGGTATCTTTAT